>OY757920.1:5063874-5163874 GCA_963585895.1 Sepioteuthis lessoniana
CTTTGAAAAATCGCTTTCTGATGACAGCGAAAGCTGTGCATTCTATAAGAATGTGTTTAACTGTGCAAGTTGTCTGAAAGATCAAACACTGTGATAGATTTGAAAAGAAGTCTAAAGACATGAGTTATTTGATTCACCAAATTTCAAAGAATTTGGAATTTTTTTTCAGTCAAATTGTTAGTAAATATTAATACCAAATTATGATTAATTTTGGTTGACATTTATCTCTTTTGAAATTATATTGTTAAAAATTGCAACAACTCAGAACATCAACCTCTCATTATTAGCAAAGAGGACGAATTGAAAAAAAAGTTCTAGTTGAATCTAACATTTAACCATTTGAAACTTGTCATTGAAAGACAGATGCTCTACGTTTGCGAAAAAAAAGAAGATCTAATCATATAATCCCATTAATTAATTTCCTGATAAATACTCAGTATTGTAATATCCAATAGGAAATAAAAACAAATAGTTTATTTGATATAAAACATTCAGCCATTTTCAAAATTTTCAGGTAGAACAATTCAATTGCCATGAGTGGTATTTAAAACTATTGTCGCTTTTAGAGCTCTGTTTGAAAAAATAAATGATTAAATAAAATAATCATTTAAATCATTTTTTGATTATTATCTTCATCTTTATTTTTATATTCAAAGCGTTTCAACCAATACGTCCTTAGGTGTTTCAGGTCAAACTTGGGAGCCTACACAGAACTTCCGTGAACCATCACCAGGTACTAATGTTATGCTATTTATTTATGGAGGTGCCCGTGGTGTAATTGTTATCGTCACGGGAAATGTACACGGTTACACAAGTTCAAATCCTAGACAAGATTGGTTGCATTTCACATAGCACTAATACCCTTGGGAAAGGTATGAATCCGATTATTCTCCCTCCAGCTATGGGTAAATAGTAGGACAGACTAGGTTCTTCAGCCTTGGTGAGGCAACTGTTAAACTCCGCTTAAAAATTGACCTTGTGTCATATTCTGCCCGAGCGGAGGGGTTGGTAAATATGATACCTATTTATTTACCTGTAGTCAGGATTGAACCTGTAACCTTTAAATGATTTCACTTAGAATCTCTTAAGGCAAATGTCTATATTATATTATATTAGTGATGCCATTGGTCCAGGAGGAACTATGATATTAAAAGACTTCTATGTGAAATAATTTGGAGGTTCAATCTCGACTACTGGTCACTAATAAAAAATACTTAATATAGATTAACACTTGAGGTCTAGACGCCAAGACTACTGTCTAGACATCGACAAGATGATTCAATGTCAATTTTCGATATCTTCGTTCATTAGTCTCAATGGACATTGATCAGCATTTTTTTTTGCAGTTGTGTCAGCGCACCTCTTTCAAAACCTAACACCTCGTGACTCTAAAACATAGTCCCACGTAACTCCCAAACCTAACACAATATGACTACTAACTTCACTCCACGTGACCCCAAAACCTAGCTCTACGTTATTCCAAATCCTTGCACCATGTGAATCCAAAACCTAACACAGTCAAACGGGGGAAGTCATCGTGGTGCTGTGTTGTATTCTCATATACATGTTCACGCAGAAATATATATATATATATATATATATATATATATATATGCTGGATACATACCGACGCAATGAATTAATCAGACACAATGATAATGATAAAGATGCAGGAAGACTTCTTTAACAAAATATTTACCTCTCACTTTATTGCAAGAGTTCGAAAAGGCTGTGTGGGGTTTTACTGTGAGAGGGACCTGGGGACCGAACATAAACAGTAATATTTTGACCCCTCACTCTTATGGCCGTCACGTTGTGTCTTTCTCATTTCTTGATGCTCAACCGGAGGCCTAGGGGCTCACTCTGCTGGGTGATCAGCTACATCTTATCAGCAACTTCTCAGGTCCCCAAACTCCATCGGGGTTCCCGAGGGCCCCCTCGGCCGGGTGTGGCTTTCCCTACCACATCTTTCTCCAACTGGCCTGGAACTCCAACTCACCTCCACTGTCCTCGAACTCAACTGAATTATATAATCGTTCAACGCCCACTCGATCTTTGAAATCGAATGTTTAATCGTCATCAAGCGGAAATAACTGTCATGCTGTTCAGAGGTCACTCTCTTCCTGTGCATCAGTCTATGAGTGTACCATGGGAATTTTTCTAGCTCGTCCCATTTCATCAGCCAATTTCCGCCCACGCGATTTCCTCTCATAACTGTCATTAGAATGTGTCACCTCCTTCCGGTGCATCACCTTGGAATGGCATTTTTGGCCGGGTCAAAAGGTCAAAACACAACAGCTGAAGCTATCGAGCTTTTTTGTAGAGTCGCAGTAAATGAATTAAAATTCCAGTCGTGCGATAATCTTTACTTTCAGACTAATACCCTTTGAAAACGCATGGAGCCTCTTATCAGCCTGTTTTGAATTAAATTGTAGAACTACTGTTCTTCCTTAAGGGCGGTTTTGGCACGAAATAATCCACAAAGGCTGATATGCAAAGAAACCAATCAATAAAAAAAGAAAGAAACCGAATTATGGACATTAAAGACTCTAAAAGAAATACAATTTTGCAATTTTGCACTCTATCAAAGAAAGATTTCTAATAAATGAATTCAAGAAGAAATTAGTTTTCTCAAATAAAAATATGAAGACGAAAAAAAATATGAACGATGACTCGACAATTTTACGTCAGCGAAAATATAATAGTTTATAAAATAACAAAGTAAAAAAAAAAAAAGATGTTTGTTTGTAAATTATCATGACTTGTTTTGTAAAGGTATCAGTATGCATTTCTTGTGCTATTAAAGTAATAACTAGGTGGCATAAAGTGAACACTGAAAAATCAATAATTTCCTTTTCATTCCGATTGTATTGATCATTGGACCTAACCACGACTCATTAACTCAATCTTATTGACGTTACACATATTGAAGTTCACCAGTTGCGGTCTAGACATTTTTAAGATTACCCGCCATTTTTAAAGAAATGATCCATTTCTATTTGCTTTTCTTTATTTTTAAGAACCTGGTGATTCAGGACAAGAAAAATATTTATAAAACACCTTGTCATGTTGAGTAAAAAAAAACATATACAATGATTTGCACAAATAGGATATCAATAAAAAAATTGTATAAATATAATGAATATTTTTATTTCACTATAAAGAAGGAAGTAATGTTTGTTCATTGCAGGTGTTGAGTTTGGTATAAGCAAAACCATGACTGAATTAAGTATAAACAGCTTTATTCAAGAGAAATCATTTTCCAAGTGGATATTTTGACTGATCAATTTTCAACGGACGTATCATAAATTGAACAGTTTTTTCGTATCTTAAATTTCTGTTGCTCTCCAGGAAAAATGGCATAAAATTTCCTGTATTTACTGTATTGTCGTATTCATACAAAGTGAGTGAAATATATACTAAACAACCTATGAATTACATGGGATGAAATATACACCAGGGAAGGCCGAGGAATATACCGGCCAATATGATGTAATAAAAATTAAGCAATCAAAAAGCAAAGCAAGAACAAAACAAAATAAAACAAAACATGAAAAAACAAAGCTGAGTACCATACTGTTGTGAATTAAGAAAAAGGCTTCCTCCCATATTATCAGTCCTGAAATTGGCTTATACAGAAAAAAACCAAGACTAAATCGAGAGGAAAATTTTAAATGAAACAAAAACGCTAGATAAAATAATCAATATTCATATCTTATACACAGACTAAAAAATGATTCAATTTCTATGGCCACAGACACAGACACACGCACCTTATATATATATATATATATATATATATATATATATATATATATATATATATTGTGCCATGGAAATTTGTCTGCAACCTTTGGTTTCATGAAGTTTTACAAACAACAATCATCGGGCAGATAATAAAAGGAAATGTATGAAACGAAAAAATCGAAAAATACTGCCAAAAACCATTGGGATTGGGTCGAAATCTTTACGTGTGCTTGTGAGTGTGTGTGTGGGGGGTTATAGTTGCATATTATTGTGTGTGGATGTGTAAGTGGTGTTTAGGGTATGTGTATGTGAAAATACATGCGCAGCGCGATGTTGTTTACCGGAGATAAGAAAGTAGTTGAATGGAACTTTGCTACAGTATATATATATATATATATATATATATATATATATATAATCCACAGACAGACTGTTTCGTTGTAACAGAACTGCTCAGTGAGGCTAGACGCGAAGGACGCTCGAAGCTGGGATCGACACCCGCCCAACTTTACGTTAGACTTAGTATCAAACCGCTCAGCCAACAAACGAAATTGCATTCAAGAATCGGCTAATAGCTTTGTGACCTTAGACCCTATTCCTGATGAGTTCATTTCTGACAGTATGTTGGTTGGTTGGGTTTTATGGCATATAAACCACTCTAGGTTATTTAACGCTAAATTTATTTTTATGAAAATAGTTCTATTTCAAAAAATTCAGTTTTGGATAAGTACGCTGTTTAAATGTAAGTACAGTTTAATTGTGAAAAACATTTCTATTTCAAGTTATTCAGTTTAGTCAAGCAGTTCTAATTCAGCAAATTCAGTTTAGCATTAGTACGGATTTTGTTTACACACAGTTAAAAGTCAAAACATTTCTATATTAAACAATACAGTTTTATGTAAGTACAGTTTCCATGTCAAAAAAACAGCTCCATTTCAAATAATTCAGTTTAACATAAACACGCAGTTTAAATGTAAGTACGGTTTAATTGTCAAAAACATTTCTATTTCAAACAATTCAGTTTAAGTATACCGTTAGTTCTATTTAACCAACAGATAGGGAGGGCCCTATCAGATGCTACCACGCCGGGCCAGAGTGGACCTAGGATCGAGGGTAATAAAGGGGCACTCCGCTTTCCCAAAGCTCCAGCATCACTGGAACCTCACCATCAGATTGTTTAGTGTCACATACCAGGACACTCGTTGTGGGCGGGGGTCTTACCCCTCAGCAGAGAAGCAGTCGTTGTCTTCTACAGCCCCAGCCGACTGGGCAATTTCTGACTGTAGGATTATCGATAAAGATCATTTGTCAAATACATACATACATACATACATACATATATGCAAATGCAACAAGAATAAATGGATCACAAAAATATTTTAACTGTAGAATTTATAAGAATACAGGAAACCTGAAGAATACATTTTCAAAAAGGTGCAATTAATAAACTGAAGACAATGAACTTCAACTTTATAAAATAAGGAAATTGGCCCGTATCAAAGCTAAACGACTCAAGAGATCAAACATTGAGTTAAAGATATATTGGAAGACAAATTTATTGCTGATATTTTTATGGAATAATACGAATAATTCATCTCAGTTTGTCACTTTCTTTGTAAATAAGCGATGTAATATAAATGAGATGTCAGGTGGCAACATCTAAACCTGCCACCGAAAACATCAAAATGGTGGCAGTTCGATTTTTGAAGCCAGGAATGGAAACGCATTTGTCACAGGGGTGTTTATTGTAGATGTATAACACAAAGTTTATCTGCGATTTCCAGTCTTTATTAGTTGGGAATCTCGAATCACGTACATAAACATGGCGTCAAAAGCGATATATTTATCTAAAATAAAACATGGCCTTTTTTTCTTGGATCATTAAAGCTGACTAATCCATCGCAAATAAGTCTGTGAGAAAATTTAGTTTTTGCTTCTTCGTTTAATAGTATTTCAAACTTTGTTGGTTATTTAATGCCAAAGACATTTCTGTGGAAGATAGTAGTGGTATTATTTAATCTATTAATGGTGGGGATAAAAGATGCATGTTTTTCCCAATGTTATTAATCCGAAACTGTGCGCGCCCAGTCAGCTGAGGCTGTAGAATACAATGACTGAATGTCTGCATAGGGTAAGACCTTGAGTGTCCTAGATATGACATTAAACAATCTAATAATGAGGCCTAGTATTGCTGGAGTTTTGGGGAATGTGGAGTACCCCTTCATGGCAATTGCTCCCTGATCCACTCGGGCAACCAAAAGGGTCCTGTTTATGGGTCAAATAGAACTTAACTGTAATTTTAAGAGTTTATTGTTTTTGCATTTAGACTGCGTATTTATGCTAAACTGAACTGTTTTGACTTTTAAACAGCGTACTTAGGCTAAAATGAATTACTCGAAATAGAGCTGTTTTTGACATTGAAACTGTATTTACGCTAAACTGAATTGTTTGAATTAGAATCGTTTGGGTTAACGAAATTGCTTGAAATAGAAATGTTTTTGACAATTAAACTGTGTACTAATGCTAAACTGAGTTGTTTGAAAAAGAACTGATTATTTGTATAAAATGGATTTGGCGTTAAATAACCAACAAAGGTTGATATACCATAAAACCCAACCAAAAGTGTGGGTAATAGTGTGACTATAGCTCGAACTCGCTCACTAGAGTGTCGCAGTCTGGCACGTTAGCCACTAAGCTGCAGAGACTTCAATTTAATTTGTACAAAAAAGTCTCCATTTACGTTGATATACTTTCATGGTGATATCTTTTTTAATGTAAACCTCTACATCACTGATGCATCCATCAACAATTTGGTTATTTAAGATACCCTATATCACGCAAGAATTAGATGTGGCGTGTGCTATTTATTATAAATATGAGAGTGTATCTCCTTTTAAAAAGAAATTTTGAATGTCGAGCTGGAAGTGAACATAACTGTCTATTGCGCTATTAGATGGCAGGAGCTGATACAGTTCCTAGCTATGATAGCACGTGACATGCTTCTGGAGTGATTCATTTCCTTGTGTTGCTGAGTTTCTCAACTTTGTATGGACGTTTCACGATTTTCACTATGTCTTAAAAAAAATGGTAGAATTGTGCTCGAATTTTTTTTAAAAACACGTCGATTAAAACTACCTCAATGTTTCGTGAAAATTTTACAAAGAAAGCAGAGCTAAAATACAAACTTACGTGTCGCATCTGCATTTGAAACGTGGTAAAAATGTCACGTGATCATTAGCTATGACATGACGAAATTCCACTAACCGAAATGTGCAATAACTTGCAAAAAGACGGCAACCATTAAACAATTGCTGAATTATATTTGGTGATCGTTATGTCCAAGTGTTCTTATCGACATCTGTACAAAGTATATTTGCAAATAAGATAGATTAAAGAAAAGAATTATCTCAATTTTTTTCCACGGGAGTAATTGATAAATTGACATATTAACGACATGTCAAATCAAGGGTTATTTTATGCATATATGATATCGAATCGCGTTCATTGTAGGTTTATGTTGACATCAGTTGTTGTTTCTAGATAGTTTTAGAATATCAAATTTTCCAATTTAATACGAATAATTTTCTCAAAGTTTTATGGTTTCAAGTATTCCAATTTAATAGTAACAATTTAGTCATAACTATATGATTTAAAGTAACTGTCTCGATTTAATAAAACTAAAGTATGACTTCAATGAACGGTTTAGAATCATATCCAGGATATTCCTTTTTGGGGAGGTAGAGGCGTCTTAGATTTCCAGTGTGGATGCAGTCAGCGTATATGATAAAATTCGATATCGAAATCGCCCAAAGTTTATTTGCTGTATGGTGATCGGTTTGGTTTGGTTTGGTTTGTTTAGTTTTATGGCATATCAACCTTTGTAGGTTATTTAGCGCCAAATCCATTTTTATGTAAATAATCTGTTCTATTAAAAACAAATCAGTTTAGCATAAGTACACAGTTTAATTGTCCAAAACATTTCTATTTCAAACTATTCAAGCAGTCAAATATAAGAATTCAGTTTAGTGTAAGTAGAATTTCAATGTCAAAAACACTTCAATATCAAATAATTCAGTTTAGCATAAGTACAGATATTGTTTACACACAGGGATATGTCAAAACAGTTCGATGTTAAACAATGTAGTTTAGTGTAAATACAGTTTCAATGTCAAAAAATAGTTCTATTTGAAATAATTCAGTTTAGCATAAGCACGCAGTCTAAATGTAAGTGCGGTTTGATTGTCAATAACATTTCTTTTTCAAGCTCTTCAGTTTAATCAAACAATTCAGTTTAGCATAATTATGCTGTTAGTTCTATTTAACCCATAGATAGGGTCCTATAAGGTGCTACCACACCGGGCCAGAGTGGACCTGGGAGCAATGGCAATGAAGGGGTACTCCGTATTCCCCAAGGCCCTAGCATTACTGGGATATCACCATCAGACTGTTTAGTGTCATATCAGGACACTCGTTGGGGGGGGGGGTTATTACTCCTCTGCACAGGTGCAGTCAGTGTATTCTATAGCCCCAGATGGTGATCGGAGGTCAGATATTTTATTCTGATTATTTAAATGTCATATACTTAAATACTTATTAATCGCACCAATACGTTCGCTTTTCAGTCAAACAGGAAAACTGTAATAAACCAATGGACATCGTATATTTCCTGTGAAGGCGTTTGTGGTGTAACGGATACCGTGTTAGGAAATGGACACGGCGATACAAGATCAAATCTTGGACAAGACTGTTTATATTGCCCTAATAACATTGGGAAAATTATGAATCTAGTTATTTTCCCTCCAGCTATGGGTAAATAGTAGGACATTCTGGGCTCTTTAACCTTGGTATGGCAACCGGTCTGGGAGAAGGAGAACTCTGAATTAAAATCTGTTAAACACCACTCAAAAACGAACTTGTGTCGCATCCTGCTTGTGTGGAGGGGTATATATATATATATATATATATATATATACGTGTGTGTGTGCGTGTGTGTGTGTGTGTGTGTGTGTGTTTCCTGTAAAGAGGCAGGGGCCCTGGGCTTTATTTGTCTCTGCTTGCCACCAGACTTGACACAAGGTAAATGACCCGAGGGTCAGCTTAAAGTGGGCATTAGGGAAGGGGAAGGTTGGGCATGAGCTGAGGCTCGAGCCCTGCAGGTCATCGACCCACTTAGTGCAATGTGGGCCTCATGAGCCTAGCTGGACTTGTACCCAAATCTGGGTTCAGGCCCATATGCCTGATTATTGCTTAAACTGGAGAGCATGGTCCACTGGGACAAAGCTGTCAATGTTGCAGCTCACCCACCCGAAAGGCTGAAGCTGGAGGCTTTTCAGCCTCGAATTTGCAATTGGTTTCGATATCCCACCTGGCACGAATGCCAGACGGCCCAGCTAATGCTAGGGTAGTATGCGGGGTGGGGGGCGACCCTAGGGATACGGATTTAGAATGTAAAATTGATTTGCTTTATATTTCCAATTTTCGAACCAGTTTTCTTTAAAAACTTTATCATGGAGCACTGATACCACGGATTCCTTTGGACTCTCACTCTCAGTCCCTAGCCATCGTAACGTGTGGTAAGTGTTTTAGACAGCATCCAGTGTCCACACAAATCTGATTAAAGTAAGTTTTTTGATGAGCGGTCAACACTGGTGTGTCCACGTGTAGATGTCCATTCGAGAACGTCATTTTTTAGTTTCTCCTTTTTTCACCGGCGGTGCTCATCATGTCCTGCACGTATTTCTTCAATGTTTGGAAGATGGGCAGTAAGTAGCCGTTCAGCTGTTGTTTCGCAGAATATGTTCAAAACATCATGTAGCATCCTTCTATAGTTCCCGTCAAACCTTTTCCCCAAGTATTTCGCTTGACCCCAAGTGGTGCAAATATACATTAGTACTGACAAGGTTACAGCTTGAAAGAATTCCATTTTTATTTTATCAGAGAGATTAGATTTTCATATGGTCGATAACCCGTAAAAATTAGTCCACGTTATACCTTTGTAGGTTGATATCGCATTTAGTAGATAAGATATTGCTAACAAAGTATATGAACTAGTTTATTAGTTTTAGAGGCTTACTATTTTATAACATGCTCCCATCTTGGTTAAATAGCATTAAGTCTGTTCAATCTGAATTGGCCTAAAACTGCGGTCGGAAGACAAGGTGCGTGATCGAAGACCACAACGGGAGATACGTTGCTTTCAGTGCCGCAATGTTGGTCACGTGGCACGAAATTGTCCAGGAAACGAGACAAGGGAATAGACGAGAGCGTCGGTTTCTTCTCTAGGACAAATAAAAATCTTGCATTACCCGTAATTATAATCGAAATTAACGGAAAGTCATACATGGCGCTTATTGACTTTCGGTACTCCCAACTAAGACGTGTGCCACTCGTGGACGAAGAAGTCTGTGCCTGAGACGATCATCAACAGAGAAACTTACTGTTTTAGGGTCAGTATCGTCAACGTCAACCTGAATGTTGGCAATCCTGTCTAGGATTGTGACTTGTGAGATGCTGCTCGGATATGATCTGGTGATTGACGTGAATACAAGCAAAGAGATGGGTAAGGTATAAATCATTTCATTCGGTGCTGTAGAGTTCTACCACAGTAAAACACCCGTATGTGTGGCAATAACTATCAACGAACTGGGCTTCAGTGAGAAATTCCATTCCGTGCCGAAAGTTTGAACCATAATATAGAAGTGGGAGGAGTCCGTGGTGTAATGGTTATCGTCGTAGGAAATGGACACGGCGACACGAGTTCAAATTTTGGACGAGACTGATTGCATTTCACATAGCACGAATACTCTTGGGAAAGGTATGAATCCAATTATTCTCCCTCCAGCTATGGGTAAATAGTAGGGCAGACTGTTTCTTCAGCCTTGGTGAGCCAACTATTCTAGGAGAAGGAAAACTCTGAACTCAAACCTGTTAAACTCCGCTTAAAAATTGACCTTGTGTCATATCCTGCCCGAGCGGAGGGGTTGGTAAATATGATAATATAGAAGTGGATGCGAGGTCAAGTACCAACAGTGCTGCAGAATACGATTATCCCGTGTCCAACTTAGTGCGACATGAGTACAAACATGAGTTTCAGATCTGGTAAGACAACGACTGGCTGACACCATATTCTGAGATGGACCTCAAACCGTTTACGGGTTTAATTCCGGTGATGGCTGCGGTCCAGGGGATCCAAAAAAAGGGAGCTGAATAGATACGTTGAACTTCTGCCTGAGTTAGTGTATTTGTAAGAAGCGGTAGACTATCGAAGATTGAAGTAATCGTTATGTCATTTATGATTGGTTACATCATCTGCATTTCATTTAGTTATTTTGCTGTTGAAACAATATTTTTGCAATGCATTTTGTTTCCGATGTACTCCGCGTGCATATATCATGTCACCGAAGCAGTACAATCCATGCAAAATATTCACAGTGGCTGCTCTTATTATATTAGTAGGTGCACTGACACGTTGACGCGTGTAGGATTCGAAAGCAACATGGATGAACATGCACCGTTGTCTAATACGGTAAGTTACGAGGATTATTAAATAAGTTTCCAGATATTTTTTCGAATGGGCACTTTTATTGATAGTACACACTTGAAACTCAAGTCCCCTGCGAAGTAATCTCCCCCGGCCGCAATGCATTTTTACCGTTCCAACAACTTCTGAAAGGTCCCATGGAAGTCCTCTTGTGTGAGCGTGTCAATGATCTTCGTCACAGCCTTTTTTATTTCCTCATTTGTCTCATAACGACAGCCTGTGAGCTTATCTGAATAAACAAAAGTCACAGGGAGCAAGGTCTGGACTACAGGGAGGGTGATGAACTGTCTTGACAAGGATGGAGTTGTGGAGTGGTGTATTATCCTCGTGGAAATGCCACTGACCCGATTTGAAGAGTGCTGGCCTCTTCCAACGGAATAGTTTCCTGAACTCCCTTGAAACCTCAACATAGTATTTCTTATTGACGGTCTTTCCAGTGGGAACCCAGTGCATGTAGATCATACCAGTGCTGTCAAAAAAAAGGGATCATCAAAGTTTGTTGGTGGATTTTCTCTGTCTATCCTTCTTGGGTCTTCCACTGGGAACTCTGTCTCTTGGTCTCTGGGTCATAGCAGTAGATCCAGCCTTCAAGGCATTTTTTTTTCAAGTTTAAAACAGAATTTTATTGCATATCGTTCTTCTGAAGTCCAGATTGCATTTTTGAAATTCACCAGCTGAGACAACAAAGCTTTAGTAGGGTGTATTCTAAATCCTGCTGTAGCTGTTCATTTGAAGTTGAAATGATGGAAATTGTTCAGTCGTCTTATAAGATGTATAGCAATAATATACAAAATTTTCAAGAGTTTACGCCAATTTTTAATGACTGTACAAAAAAAGTCTGGAATCTTATTGAAAGCACCACATATATTAAATGAAAATTGTTATTTTGGTTTGGTTTAGTTGTATTTTATATCACACCAACCCTAGGGGGTATTTTATACGAAATATTGTTTTAATATATATATATATATATATATATATATATATATATATATATATATATATAAATAATTTGTGAGTGAGGCAGGATATATTTTAAAACGAGCCAGAGGTTATTTGTTTGCACGCTGTTAAAATGTCTCAAGTATTGCTATTTAACACTAATAGTTCTATATGCTTACTGCTAAATGGTTTCGAGTATTGCTATATAGGACGAAAAATTTAAGTCAACACCGTTCATTTGGTTGCACACAGTTAAATGTTTTCAAGCATTGTAATCGAATGGCAATATTTCAATTTATATCAATCATTTCCTTAAACAATGAAATGGTTTCAAGTATAGTATATGATAAATATTTCCTTTTGAGTCATAGATGGGACCCTAACAAGTATAACCACTCTGGAGCAGAGTGGAGCTGGGAGTAATGGCAATGAAGATTCCTGAAAACCCCAGAAATAGAGCCTTAAAATTGGATTGTTTTGTGTCATATCCAAGAGCAAAGTCATTCCTTATTGCCGAGATGAAGTCAGCCATTTTACAGCCTCTACGGCCTGTGAGGCTAAACTAAATAAGTAAAAATAAAATAAAATAAAAAAGCGATTTATTTTTTATTATTCAAGATTGCATTTGCACAAAAAGAATGTCTCACAAAGCGACTATTTTAAACGATTCAGAAATATTTGAATCATTTTGCTACCAATTGTTCCTCATGTTATTTAAATTTTAAATGTGATAAGACATGCAATATTCCTGCGTTGTTCACAAAAACCGTTTCGAATCTTTTTACGTCCCTAAGTTTAGCCCAATTCTTTGTTAATATTTATTCGTGGTCAACACTTTTTTTTTCAGGAAGCAAAACTCTGTAGATCAATTTAGAGTCTGTCAATATTTTTTTTTTTACTTTATCATTTTTTTTATTATTTGATTTTATCTATTATGGTATTGAAACCCGTAATTTTTCCATATCAGATGAAGCAATTCTATTATATAGGACTAATAATTTGTAAAAGACTGGTTCGCCACAAAATGACTTGATGAAATTATTTTATTTTATTCATTTATTTTAGATGTTTTCCTCTTCTTCTTTGTCGAAAAGCGCAGATCAAATGTCAGTAATTATCATAGAGGCAAGAAAATTAGTTTCGACTGACAAGTTTAGATCTCACTGCCAGCTTTTCAACATTTTGACATTTATCTTTCTTTTTCTTTCCGGTTTAAAACATTCTTCATTATTTTTAATTCCGTGAATTTTTAAATTTTCTCCTTTCTTAACAATTTCATTCTTTTGTTTTCTTTTTCATTCTGTTATTGTCTTCGTTTTTTTTCTTTCTTTGTATTTTTAATCCCATGATTTTCTTTTCGCTTTCCATATTTTCTTTTCTTCTCATTCTTTTAATCTTTTCTCTGCCATATTTTCTTTTCTTCTATCCTTTCTTTTTACAGAACGTGTTCTAAATGACCCTCGTTGTTGTTGTTGTTGTTGTTGTTGTTGTTGTTGTTGTTCTTCTTCTTCTTCTTCTTCTTCTTCTTCTTCATGGAAAAAAAATCTGTTTCCGTATGAGTTAATAAAAATGAAATACAACGAGGATCACGTAAAAACTAAATAGAAAAAAAAAATGAAAGAATTAAAAAAATAGTGTTTTATGTTCCTAAAATCCATCAACACAAGTGAACCGTTGATATGTGTGAAATTTAAAATCAAAAGAAACAACGAGAAGGAATTCAGAGAGATAGATAGATAGAGAGAGAGAGAGAGAGAGAGAGCGAGATTGAGAGAGAGAGAGAGAGAGAGAGAGAGAGAGAGAGAGTACTTAAAATATTATCCACAATTAAGCAATTACCTACAAGACAAGACGAATGAAAATGATTCTCCAAGTAATTACATTGTAATTTGAGTGATTTTTTCCGAACCGTTGACCTAATATCGTAGACCGTTTTCTTTCATTTTTCCCCCTCTTCACAAGGTTGGCTAAATATGAAATGAAGCACTCTTAACTTACGCCCATATTCCTGTTAGACGACAATTTTCCCAACATTTTCCCTGCCTCTACATTCAATCTAGAAGAAAAAACTATTTGGCTCGAAATTTTACCAAACCAAATTAAACCAAGAATTTGAAGTCTCATTTTATGATTGATTTTTTCATTGTTTTTAACGGCATTTCAACTTGTCGATGGTTATTTTATGCCTATTCTTTTTTTTTATGGAATCGCATTCATTGTATGTTCATATTTGTATTTTGTGTTATTATTTCTGATGATTGGTTTGAATTCTTTGATTAATATATTATCAACCTTCAAGAGTTAGCTCATACCATAGGTCTTTATGTCTAAGAATAATAGCAATAGAAAAGGGTGTCTCAAAATAAATGTAACCCATTAATATGGTAATGATTCTTCCTTAGACAGATGCAATGACGGTCATTTTGAACATATTCTGTTAAAAAATGCATCCTTCGAGCTTGAGACAATAAATCAATTTTAAAAAAAATTCTCATTATATCAGCTTCCAGGACATGCAATCTTTTTTTGGTGTCTTCTCTCTGTAATAAATCATTATCATATTAATGGATTGTGTCTATTGTTTTAATGATTTTGTCTCTAAATATGTAGTGACGCAAAATATTTTTCCTCTCTTGTCTAAGACATTGTTATTGAGGATTAATAGTTGTTATAGAATACTATTTTCAAATCTGAAAAAAAGAACACAACATTATTATTAGAAGAGTTATTGGCAGTCACATGTGTTCCGTTTATATAGAGACAACCAATATCTAACCAACAGCTTGGAGAGAGGTGGGGTTATATTTTTCCTAAGTGTATCACTAAGTCTGCAATTGTATGTAATAGAATGACTGGGATTCGAACTCAGCTACTATGATGTCACAGTCCAGTACGCTAGCAACTACATCTCAAGGACATACTACGTGTTTTAAGAATTCTTTCTTTTCGCACAATCCTATTGAATACAATCTATTAATATATATATATATATATATATATATATATATATATATATATATATATATATATATATGTATATATGGGACTCTAACGGGTACTCTTTGTGTGTACCTAGTAGTACTGGCCATGATGGAGTACTGTATATGACTCCTTTTATCTAAAACTGCAGCCTCACCATCAGATCTAGTTTAGAATCATATCATGGATACACTTTAGAGGGTTCTTACCCCTCTCCGCGGTATACTGTCAACATCCCAATGACAGTGTGACAGTTACATTTTAGTAAATTGATTGATGAACGATTTTTTTATAAACATACAAATGTCTAAATTTGTTAGTCAAAATGGAATTATGGATTAGAATTGTTGATATTATAGATGAGGTTTTTATTTCATTGCTGAAGTCAAATTACCTGTATTGTTATTTTTTTGTTTTTTTTTGTACTCAGTGACCACAAACAAATTATCATTCACTACTAATAAAGGCAAAAAAAAAAAAAAAAATACCAGCACTATTTAAACGGGGTTGGTTTGGTTCAGTTTGGTTTTATGGCATGTCAACCATTGTAGGTTATTTAATGTTAAATCCTCTTTATACATAAATATTAAATATATTGGATTTGGTTTGGGTGGGTTTTATAGCATATCAACCATTGTTGGTTATTTAATGCCAAATTCTCGTTATACATATATTAGATATATATGATTTAATTTGGTTGGGTTTTATGGGATATCAACCGTTTTTGGTTATTTAGTGTCAAATCCTGTGTATACATATATGTTGAATATATATGATTTTGTGTGGTTGGGTTTTATGGCATATCAACCATTGCATGTTATTTAATGCCAATTCATTTTTATACATATTGTATTAAATACATATCATTTGGTTGGTTTGGCTAATCAACTATTGTTGGTTTTTTAATGCCAAACCCAGTTTATACATATATTTTAAATATATATGATTTGTAAAAACATTTTGTAGATGATATTTTTTTAACGATCCTGAGCTCGTTTTTGCTAACAGTTAAATTATTTCAAATATTGCTATATAAGTCAGTTATTTGTTTGCACTCATAGTTTGTTCTATTTGACCCATAGAATAGACTCTATCAGGTGCTACCACTCCGGGTCAGAGTAGACCTGGGAGCAATGGCAATGAAGGTGTACTCCACATTCCCCAAATTTCCAAGGCTGGAGCGTTGCCATCAGGTGGTTTAATGTCACTTCCAGGCCATATGTTGAGGGAATCTTACCCTCTCTTTAGATAAACACTCGGTATAGTTTACAGCCCCATCTGACAAGGCTTTGATTCAATGAGAGTGAATATATTTGTAAAATATTGTACATCTCGGCAGTTGTTGAAAGTATACATAAAATAGGAATCATTAAAAAAATATCTATATCAGAATTACTGCTAGGACGACATTATAATTTTACTATCGGAAAAATAAAGACATTAAGTCTGGTTTTAGATTTTATGATCTTGCTTAATTAACGGGATTTCGTAACCTGGGTTATTAGTTCATCGATCATAAGTTATCATAATTTACGGTTAGTATTCCCTTCTAGAAACTTAACTGTTTTCTCTGGTATTTAACAAATTGTTCGTGTTGGCGATTTTGTGAAAGGCTAATTACCATTTAGTGATTAATTAAGAATTAGAAAAGAAGCCACAAACAAAAAATCCGAGTGAATGAAAGTGTTAATTTTTATAGAAATATTTTTTGAAACTTCTTTCTCAGTATATCTTTTAAATGATAATTTCTGGTAACAGGCAATTTGCTGAGAAAGTCTGCGATTCTAAAAGTAAATAGGAAAACGCAGTTAAGACACATTTCATATAATAATGAATATATAAAAATAATCTTTCTTTGATTGAGAATTTCTTAATGATCCAGTGATCAGAGGAAGAATCGAACTACATTAATTTTAAAATGAGCTAAAATACTACGGAGCGTCCTGGAAAACTGCTGAGACTTGCAGTTAAAATGGGTATGAACAATTTGCAAAGAGTAATATAATGAAATATGCAAGTTCTCAGACTATTTTCCGATGTCTTAATAAGGCAACTCATTTATTACAAATGTCAGTATTTTATAATTATCAAAGAGAAAGAAACAATTTCCCTCTATGAATTTTATTATTAATGATTGTAGGAAAATTTTCTCACATTCAATAACATTTTCTTTCTGCTGTCTGCATATATGATGTGAAGACACTCAATTCTTGTGTATATCTCCTTTTTTTTTATTTGTAGCTTACAACATTCTCTGCTTTGTGCTTTACTGGTGCTCTAGCCACAGCTAGGGGTTAAATAGTATTACTACTCTTATTCTAGACGAATGGATTAGACGAATAAAAGTATCTGACGAACGTTGCTATGACATTACACCAAAATAAAGAAAGGAAAAAGAAAGAAAGTTGGTGGGTCATCATCAAAGCATATTGCTAGTTTAAACACTTCCTTTAACCAGATTTATGTCTGGGAAAGTCTTGCTCTTTAGACATTAGAAATATATTACGTAATGATTTTTGAAAATTTGAATAACACGGAGTCTAGATCTTTTCATTAGTTGAGCAATTATATAATTTCACACGGTTTGATATTAAAAGGCTGATTCAGTTAATTTGAAAAAAATTGTGATTAAAAAAAACCCAAGGTGGAATATCGATTTCTTTTAAACTTTAAAAAAAGATATCTGTACAGCTGAGTAACTTATACAATGTGGGGACGAGGTCTAGACTGGTGTGGGGATATTTTCGCAGCCTAGAGACAAGGTCTAGACTGATGTGGGAAAGTCTACGCGTTATAGAGACGAGGTCTAGACTGATGTGGGGAAGTCTTCACAGCCTAGGAACCAGGTCTAGACTGACGTGGGAAAGTCTAGGCGTTATAGGGATGAGATCTAGACTGTTGTGGGGAAATCCCCGTGTTATAAGGACAAGGTCTAGACTACTGTAAGGAAGTCTACACGGCATAGGGACGAGGTCTAGACTGGTGTGGGAAAATCCACACAGCATGTGGACGAATCGAGCACTAGCATAGTAACTGCGACATCATTTTGCTGTTTCTTTCACTTTCGCACTAATCATCATCATCATCATCATCATGTCGTGCCGCTTGACTCTCTCTCTCCACTATTCCCTATCGTTCATCGCTTCTGGCAGGTCTTCTGGGCTACATCCCGAATCCTCACAGAGCTGCTGAATGTATGCTCGAGCTGGCCGTCTTGCTTTTTCTAGGCCATATGTGGGGATCCATAGGAGTACATCACTTATGAGCTCTTCCCTGCTTTTCCAGCAGTGTCCTGCATATCTGGATCGTCTAGCTTGGATAGTTTTCGGGATGGGAGGTAGGTGGCCGTATACTTGGTGCCTTGTGTAGTGTTGCTTCCAGGACCTGTTCAATATTGCCGGCAGCATTCTTGTGTAATTGTCGTCTTGCTTCTTCTCCAGCCGTTTAGTTAGCGTCCAAGTGGTGCATCCATACAGCAGTATCGATACGACCGCTGCTTGGACGGAACTGCGTTTCATTTTATCGGTCAGGTCTGATTTTCATATGACCGATAGTTTATCGATAGCTGTCCATGCCTTTGTTAGCTGCGTGTCGATGTCCTTTTCGGTTGATGAGACGCTGCTTCCTAGGTAGGTGAATTTGTCTACTAGTTTCAGAGAGGTTCCGTCTAGTGTGGAGATGTCGCCTGTTTGATTATAGCACTTATATTCCGTTTTGTGTGCATTGACATGGAGGCTAATGCCTGCGGTGGTTCGTTCCAAACTATGCAGTAGTGTTGCGGCTTGGTTGGGTGTATTTGCCAGAATCGCTATGTCATCGGCGTAGTCGGCGTTGGTACCTCAGGAAAAACTAAGAAATCCTTATTACCTCAGCTATGGGTAAAATTCTACGACTAGTGTTTGTCTACAAAGGTGGCTTCGATTTGAAGATTTCTTTTTAATAAAACGAGTTTCAATATTTTATACACCCATCAGACTTTTCTAGTGCCTATGTCTATCTGGTCACTCACAATGTAAACGAACAGGGTCGTTTTTTTTAATTAAATTGCACATAAAACTCTTGAATGTCTTTCTAGTTCAAATTAATAATATAAGCTGAAATTTAATTCTTTTCGAGTATCCTTTTAAATCTAGCTTTTTTATTACATACTACTTTAACATTTAACTGTATGAAGTGATCGGAAATTGTAGTTTAATACAATCGCACTTTTAAGTTGGCCATGATTTTAATGTTTGACTTTTTTGTCAAATTTTGGAAATATCTCTAATTTTATGGAATTTTTTAAAAACATTTATGAATGAGATTATTTCCAGGAGAGAAACAATTAAGTGATTAATCTGTTCCAATAATTTCTGTCAGTGTATGTTTATGCAATGAACACGCTTAAAGATAAAACAAATAGGAGCAACAACAACAACAACAACAAAGAAAAAATAGAATCGCTAACCTAATTTTTGGCCTAAAATATTCGGCTGGGAGATAGACTGTGATATTGACCGCAGAGACTATGAAATTGTACAGTATGTCATCATCAGACAAAAGAAGTAATTTCTTGCAAAATGGAGTACAGAGTATGAAGTATAAGAAGTTTTGACCTCACAAATCGTATGGCAAATGAGATCAAAATCGATCTCCTCTGTGGCTATTATGATCTGCATTGATGTCGAAAATACATTCTTGTCGGTAAATTAATATTTGGCTGTTATATTGGGGAAAAAGATCATAGAAATAATAGAAGTTGACCAGCGGTCAGTTTCTGGGTAAAATAGCTTCTTTGTTCGACAAATAACTTGTGCTAAAAAAAATGGAGAGTTTTTTTTGTATGGTTTCGTTCGTAAGGTCTGCGTGAATTTGAAAAAAAATATTTTCGGAAGAAAACTCTGTAATTTTCTCTAATTTTTCTTTTTTCAACTCTTTTAAATCAAGAAAAACCTTCTAAAACTATTGAGATTATTTTCTGACTAAATTTTAATCCAAAGATATTAAAATTATTTTAAAACTTATTCTTTTTATCGATTTTCATTTAAAAAACTATGATTCATCTTTTATGTAAAATTAAGAAAACACCTTGCTTTTTTAAGTGAGAAAAAGGGTTAATTAGAAACAATTTTGAAGGATAATATGTTGGATTTTCAAAATTAAAACAGATTTTTGTTTAATCCCTAAAAGCAATGCCACTTTAAAACAGTTCATGGTTTTAAAAAAATGCTCAAGGAGGATCAAAAATATAATAATTCAATTTTTGGTCAGTGAATACCATATTTTCCTTAATATTGGGCCATTTTAAAATACTTTCTTCAACAAAAAAATTATACCATCAATTCAAATGATTTAATCTCGTTTGGTTAAGGAATAGTCTATGAAGTCAGAATGTTCAGTCAGTAAATAATGAATACCTTATATTTTGTCTGTTATTAGTTTATTTACTGCTTCATAAAAACTTAAGAGAACATCCTATAAAAGTTCAAATACCATTAGCTTTGTCAGGGTTAGTACTTCTGGAGTTGTTGTAAAGATCTGGAGACGTTGGGAATAAGCAAAGAAAATCAACCACAGAGATTAAGCAAGCATTTCTAGATGCGAGTAAACTTTCCACTACTCCTTTATCACGTGGTGTCTGTAAAAAATCATACAATATTTCAATACAATATTTTAATGTCAAGTATCTTATGTGAAATTTAACTATAAACTATCACGAGGAATTCTGATGCATAGAACTGACTTATATCCATTTTGGAAACTAATTGTATATAAGGAAACTTAGAGACTGAATATACGTCACCCATATCTCATCTACACTGTTGTAAAAAGGGCCATCAAAGGACCCACGTCCTGACACCGACAGCGAAAGACGACAGCGAAAGACGACAGAACCGTGCACATTCTTGGTAGAATAATCACAAAAAATTCCTCATTCCACATTAAAAAATACCTTCCGTTAGAGAAATAGATATTAAACATCTAATTATTATATTTCTGATACCATCATTAATCCACTGTTTATCTCATCCGATTTAAAAAGATAAACAGAAAGAAATGTTAAATACATTAGAATTTCAATATAAGAAAATAATTGTTGTGTCTTTAGTTCTATTTTGAGCTGTAACTTACCATCTCTCTTCATTTCTCTAATCTTTCAGTTTTACTTTCTTTGTCATTTCGGATGGATTACTCACCGACTTTCTTCAAATGCTGAATTCTGATCACTGAATTATTTCGCCCGTAGTCTAGGGTCTGGTGTTATAGGCAATTTTCGGGCTGTCGTCCGCCCCTTTGATTAAATACTTCTAAAATATTGGATGCGAGTCGCAATATGACACTGCTGCGACAAGAACCTCAATTTAATCTAACACAGTGCGACAATAGACGTAAATTGTATCAGAATAAATATATTGTTATTGGCTTTTGAGAGTAGCTTGTAATCTATCGATCAGAAATAGGTTTCCATGAATATTAAGAGTTATTAGCTTCATAGAAAACTGATGTATAGTAGAACTTGATGAGGTTTTAATTCAGAACACCAACAATGACCCAATAAGACAAGCTTGTTAACCATATCCTTACAAAACGTGCTCAAAGGTACTTAAGATTAAATTGATCTAGCTGATTACTTAATTGATTTTCACGGTATATCAACTCATCTAGGGTTATTTTGAGCCAGGAGGTTAGAGAATCACGTTCATCGTACGTTATTATTCGCGTTGTGCAGTTGTTTCTTTTGACATTTTTTAGCATACGATTCTGTTGAATAAAATTTAAAGAACTAGAGCGACATCATCTTAGCGTCAAACCCTGGAAACCCCTTTTGGGGAGGTGTCTTACCCCTATACACTGTATAAAATCACCTTATCATCAGCCTCACCGATAGAACAGTGATCTAGAAGAGGATAGGAAAAAGTGAAGAAACAGTATAGAACAGATTCTGAACACAAAAAATATTCTCTGAGACTAACCTAGTATCGTTCTATTGTTGACAATTTTACGCATTCAGTAAAACACCTTTAACTTGTTATATTAATTATACACTTATTATTTTATCAGTTATGGACGCTTTACTTCCTGACCACAAGCATTCTTATTTCTCTCAAAATAAAGCCATATTTACCAACCCCTCCGCTCGGGCAGGATGTGACACAAGGTAATTTTTAAAGCGAAGTTTAACAGGTTTGAATTAAGAGTTTTCCTTCTCCTAGACTAGTTGCTTCACAAAGGCTGAAGAACCTAGTCTGCCCTACTATTTACCCATAGCTGGAGGGAGAATAAATGGATTCATACCTTTCCCAAGGGTATTAGTGCTATGTGAAATGCAATTAGTCTCGGCCAGGATTTGAACTCGTGTCGCCGTGTCCATTTCATATGACGATAACCATTACACCACAGGCACCTCAAAATAAAGTGTCGATATACAGGGATCATTAAATAAGTTTCCAGTTTTTTTCCGTATGGGCACTTTTATTGAGGTACAAAAAAGTTGGGAAACTTATTGAATGTACCACGTAGCTGAGAAAATTTTAGATTAACTATAGCCCAATTCATTTGCTAAGCTATCATTTTTATCTACATATATTTTTTGATTATTACTGCGAAAAATGACTTCAGTTAGATGAGGCTAAATAAAAATATATTTACGATATATATATCATAAATACTAAAAGCTACGCATTTGTTCTCTTAATTATACAACTTATCTACCTATATCTTCCCCATAATGAATCAGTTCCTAGTCAGTTCAGCTTCAATTTAGATTTCAATGGTTTTATATGATTTTCTCGCTTTTATCGATCACCATTTTTTTATACCTCTTTTCGTGTAAAACCCTAATTGACCCAAAGTAAACCTACAGATAGATTAGGAGCAGAAGAGAGAATTGTTAAGGCAAATAAATTCTATAGGAGACACATTCGTTGAATTAAAATAATCTCTGCAACGTCATTTCTTGACAGTAAAAATGCACTATCGATTGCGGTGTATATCCTAATAGAACCAACTATTGTCTATCTTTTTGTTATCACTACATTTTTTATGTTTCACGGAGACATATGTCAAACATGGCAGACGCCTTGTGTAATGTTTGGGGAATTCAACTTCGATTTTCTCTTCATATTATTTATTCTAAGAAAGAAACAGTTTTTAGAAATATAGATCAATATATTCCTTTCTTATCAAGTTTAACTTTTTGAACGAACACAAGTTTATTAAGTTGTTAAATAGTGAGATCTGTTTTATGAGTGAGACAGTTGCGTATTTTTCACTCGTGTCAGAAGACAATGTCTGAGACAAGTAAGTAATGATTTGAATGGTGATTTTTGATTCCTGTAGTTGTTAGCTGGTGGTTTGGTTGATGCTTTTGGGGCATAACAACCATTGTGGGTTTCTTGATGGCAAACCCCCTCTCTCTCTCTCTCTATATATATATATATATATATATATATATTTCCTTCATGAAATGGAAAATTAGATATGCGAATCATGAATTGTCTTTCTCCCATGAACATCTGAAACACCAAACAGCCCTATCTAAACATTTTTGGAGTTTGAAAAATAAAGGTTTAACCCCTGAGATTTAATGGTCCATATTGAAAAGGTCAAATACTCCAAAATGTTTTCATAGTAGATGTAATCTATGCCTAGAGGAAAAAATACAAATAATGATATACCCAGACCCTGAAAAATTATTAAATCAGAGATGTTAATTAATAGCTAGATATAGACATAGGCTAAATTTAAGCTATAAACAAATTATCATGGATAATGGTTAAATGAAAAAGCATAGGATTAAATTGAGATTAAGGTAAAGGAATAAAAATAAAATAAAATAGAATAATGAGGAGAAACCGTATGATATGTACGTATTCTTCAATAGAAGGGTATCTGAATTAATAGGCACGAAAATAAAATTTGAAATTAAAAAAAAATTAATTTAAAATTTTGAATTTAATTCAATATAAGTATTCCTGTATCCTTACGTAAAGTTATTAAAGGAAGTTGTATTTATCTAAATTAGTATTAAATCTGGAGTTTTAAAAACTTTTCCCCTCTCTTCTATCCCCTCCCACCCTTCTTTCCTGTGTCTATTCTGAATTATTTTATCCATAAGACCTGAAGAAGTCCTGTTAGTTGTTTTTTTTATGTTTTTGTTATAAATCAAAAACACATAACTGGATGGAAATGAATTTATAATCCTAATGTGATCTGTTTTGTTTTTATTCCTAAAGAAATTATTGCTCTGTTACATTGGACTCTTTACCAGGAAAATTTAAATGTTCACTGTCGAATTTTTTTTGTCCCAACTCCGGTTTAACTGGATCGAATAATACTTATAGGTATATATATATATATAGGTAGGTCCACGGAGAGATTTGTACTTTTTGAATTTATTTGGTGAGCGTGTCAATGACCTTCGTCACAGCCTTTTTCATCTCCTCAATTGTCTCATAACGACAGCTTGTGAGCTTAGGAAATAACCAAAAGTCACAGGGAGCAAGGTCTAGACGATGGGGAGGCTGACGGACTCCTTGAATCTCTTATACCCCTTCAAAAACTGATGCTCGATTCATGCAAGATGCTCCAAAAGCAGTCTGAAGCATTCCATACGTTTATGTGGCATTTTTTCCAAGTTTAAAACAGAATTTTATTGCATATCGTTCTTCTAAAATGTCCTCACGTCCAGATTGCATTTTTGAAATTCAGCAGCTGTGACAATCAGGCTTTAGTAGGGTGTATTCTAATTGCTGCTGTTACTGTTAATTTGAACATGAAATCATAAAAATTGGTCAGTCATCTTATACAATGTATAGCAATAACATAGTGGATTTTCAAGAGTCTTTGACAATTTTCAATGCCTGTACAAAAAAAGTCTGGAAACTTATTGAATTCACTACGTACCTCCATACAATAAGGCATGCCAACTTGCTCATTGCATACAATAACTGTCTTTAATGAAAACCGATTTGCCTATTGAGGCTTCTGTTGGTAATTGTTTTAGGAATGTGAATAATAGGATCATTTCTTTATTTTTCCCACAATATTTCGTTATTTCATTTTTTCTTTGGAATAGTTTGGGAACCATTAATGTAAATAATCTAATTTGTTTAACGTGTATTTTAGGAAACCAGAATTTTCATCAATTGAAAAAAATCTTTTGCATAGTATAAGTTATTAGTTCATGTACTGTTAAAAAAATCAAGCTGAGCAGCAGTTGAGTGTGATACTTCCAAAGTTTTTGCCATACAATTTAAACCCCAAGAGAAACTTGTTTAAAATTAATTGGTAGTTGCTTTATGACATAATCGATCTCGACCTAATAATTCTATTTAATATAAATCATTTATTTGCTCACATTCAACTTATTACAAATTCCTGTCTATGTGCTTTTGTACGTGTGTGTGTGTGTGTGTGTGTGGAATTTGGTTTCTTTGTTTAATGCCATATCAACCCTCGAGCTTATTTAATACCGAAGCCATTCTTATAAAAGAACAGTAGAGGTACTATTCAAAACATAGGTGTTGGGGAATTAGGGAGCTCTTACTTTTCCCAAGAGGAATAGTCTGAAAGGGAACGTAATTGTCAGACTCGAGTTCGAACTCGCTTTCTACGAAGTGGCAGTCCAGCAAGTTAGCCACTAAACCAAAAAGGCTATCCCATACGTGTGTTGTGTATGTCTGTACGCGAATGTTTGGTTAAATCTGACAGACGATTCTATTTTATCTCTGAAATTTTGAGTTACCAATACTATACACTAGTTTATTCGAACTATCCATCTCATTTTGATTGTCACGAGGTCCATACGATAAGTTCCTAGACATTTTCATATGGGCACTTTTATTGAGAGTACGCACATGAAACTCTAGTCCTCTTCAAAGGAATCTCCTCTGGCTGCAATGCACTTGTTGTATCGTTCCAACAATTTCTGGAAGGCCCCATGGAAGTCCTCTTGTGTGAGCGTGTCAATGACCTTCGTCACATCCTCTTTCATATTCTCAATTGTCTCATAACCACAGCCTCTGAGCTTAGGGAATAACCAAAAGTCACAGGGAGCAAGGTGTGGACTATGAGGAGGCTGAGGAACTGTCTTGATGCCCATCTTGGTCAAATAGTCTGGGACAAGGATGGAGTTGTGGACTGGTGCATTGTCCTGCTGGAAATGCTACTGACCCGATTTGAAGAGTGATGGCCTCTTCCGACCGAATCTCTTGCAGAACTCCCTTAAAACCTCAACATAGTAACCATAACTCTAACCCTTTACCCAATCAGCTCTGGTGTATTGACTTCCTTACTCCTCCCACACCTATCATCATCCCTCACAGACTCCTTGCATTCTTTGAATCTCTTATGCCACTCAAAAACTGATGCTCGATTCATGCAAGATGGTCCAAACGCAGCCTGAAGCATTCCATACGTTTATGTGGCATTTTTCGCAATTTTAAAACAGAATTCTATTGCATATCGTTCTTCTAAAATGTCACATTGCATTTTTGAAATTCAGCAGCTGTGACAATCAGGCTTTAGTAGGGAGTATTCCAATTGCTGCTGTAGCTGTTCCCTTGAAGCTGAAATCATAAAAATTGGTCAGTCATCTTATACGCTGTATAAAAATAACATAAAATTCTCAAGAGTCTACGAAAATTTCAAATGCACATACGAAAAACGTCTGGAAACTGATCGTATGCACCTCGCATATCCATAACACTTCGGCCACTCAAATCTCTCACCGTCTTCTGGTATCTCTTCTATTTGATAACCTTATAGAAATTTTAAAGTGAACGTTTTATCTAGTTTTTGGAGATAAATTGTTTTCCTGTCACAAGAGGATATTCAGTAACAGTTAATACATCTCTTTCACTTAAACGAAGTTTACACTCATATTAATAAATAGAGCTTGTTTTGGCACATTATATTTAAACAATAACTCGTACAAATAATGCACATATGCTATACAACATAATAGCAAAAAGGCTCGAGGGTCTTAATTCCCTGACCGTAGCGCCAAGAAATAAATATACATTAATATTTTAAGATAGAATATCTGTCTAAAATCAAAGATAGAAGGATTTTGTTTCTTTTAGTGTAAATTCATGCAATCAATACGGATATTTTTAGGTATTTCTTTTAACCAAACTTACAAAAGCAACGACGAGTATTTATTTTCGTTCATGAGCTTGAAATCTTGTTCTGGATTTGTTATGTATCCATAAATAGGACTTTATTGTAGTTCAATTAGTAGTAAAATGTACTTAAACGGAGAGTATTAAAAAACGACTTGCTAATAAAACAATTTCAACGATGTATACAACCTGGAGGAAATACTGTAGAGTTTAGTAAGGAATTTTATCTAATGACATACATTTTGTTTGAATGATTTTCAACAGGAACAGATAAAACCCTAGATTCCTCTTACTTTTTCTTCAAGTAGTAGGATTCACATCAAGTACTTACCTTGTACCAGCACTTGGAAACTAGTTCCGTTTTTTCTTAATTGGAGATTTTTTCTAGAAAATTTATTGAGTCTGTTTTCTTCTTCAAGTACAGTCTACATATCTTATGCACACGTTCACACACACGCCCACACATTATTATATATTCGTTGATGCATATGCACACAAATACACACATGCGTACACACACACACACACACACATATATATATATTTATACACAATGTATACATATATATATATATAAATTGAGATTGACTGATTGATAAATAGATAAATAAAAGCAATAAGACAAATAGGAATATTACTTTTCTGTTGGTTATTTTTTTACTGTTTTAACAAGTTTTAACCAAATATCATTGTTGATAGAAAAAGATTTTGTGAAAATAAAAGAATTTTTAGAAAGGTTTAAAGATTTTTTTAAAAATCATTAAGCGATACAATAAGATATGGGAAATGTTCTATTGGAGTAGCATTTCTGTCTCAAGAAGAATATTATCGAAACAGTATATATATGTATACGTGTGTGTGTGTGTGTGTGTGTGTGTGTGATTAAATAAGAAAGACTCCTGTCGGCTCTGTTTTTGATCTTTCCAATCATCAAATGAGCTGTTTGGCTTTTGGATTGAAAAATTCAAAAGGCGCCATACATTTCCAAAGTATTTCCGGCTCTAACTGGGGCCATCTTCATGACAAAATAACACAATGACAAGTCATGTATATTTATATAAAGCGTATGAGTAAGAAAGAGAGGGAGAAGGATTTACGGAAGAAAATAATTTTACAAGAGATACGAGGGAGAATAAACGGGAAATGTACTGCATGCATTTTAGAATGTGGCTGCTATAATCAAAGTTGATCTAGTTTAAGGCAGATTTCCGAATGTTTATATAGAGAGCTTCCAGAATTTAGAGCTTTGGTTTGTTTTTCTGTTTTTTGTAATATGCAAATGTTTTCAGTTTTTTCTGTATTTGGAGGAAGGGAACAGATGTGTTTCAAGTATTCAGATATGGAGCTAGTGTCCGGAAGGTGAAGTGATAAACGTCTCGTCTAAGTTTTAGGTTTTTACTTGATTTGATAAGTATTCTCATTGGAGAAATTTAAACTGGTATGCTACATTGATCAGACGGAGGTAACTCGTCGAGGGAGAAATGTTACTATAGATGACGTGGTTAGTGGTATAATTCGGGAAAATTTATAATCAGTTCTATTTTATTGTTAGAATTGACAAGGGAAACATTATTACGTTTTAGATTTGTAGAATTCGTTCATCTGTTAAGGGCAAAATTATTTTCATGTGTTTAAAGTTGTTTGATTTAATATCATTTTCATCGCTATAAATTTTGATACCTTTAATGTTGCATTATATTTGCTCATCACCAGTCTTGTTTGGAAAGTCATTGTAAATAGGACTTTATCAAACATTTCAAGTTCAGAGTTGAAGATGTTTTTGGACGAGGATATTAGTTATTTAATCGTACACGTTTAAAAGAGAAAATGCCATATATATATATATATATATATATATATATATATATATATATATCATTGTCGTTCTTTATCGGTGAGATTAATAGTGTAGCGAGTAAACTAACGAAATATGTTGCACTTCTTAAAAAAGAAATATTTCTAAGAAGATACAGCCAAGAACAGAATGTATTATTTCTGTATTCGTAATGAACACATCGTCAACGCCATCGTCGTCGACCTCCGACTATATCATACGACACTCTTTAATATTATTCTTACTCTAAGTTACGTGAAATGGGGGAAAGAAAGAGCCATCTTTTAGAAAAGGCCGTCTCTATCATTAGTCATGTAGGAGACGACTAATCGCATTGTCTTGGTGTGATGTATGAACAACATTGGAAGGTCCAGCCTTTCTTGACAGCATTGGCTAGCCTAACAAATGATTATTCTGTGCTAAAAACGTTTTCTTTGGATTTTCGCCGTGTCTCTCAAACATGAAGAAGCCGGTGAATTGTTCTGTCTAAGATTGTTCATTGTGAGAAGAACTGGACCAAATGAAGATTAAATGCATGAAGATTTGTGTGGCTTTCGTAGTCGGGTCAAAATAAATTGCACAGTGGTGTGGACTATAATGATTTGTGACAACATCCCAAGAACTAACAGTGTGTTCTTTGGAGATTAAGCTACATTTTATTACGATTTTCTTTGTTTAATGCCCTATCAACATTTGTGGATTATTAAATTCCAAATCCATCCTTGTAGGAGAACAGAGTTGTACTATTTAACCCATGGGGGTGTCCTCGTGGTGTAAGAGTTAAAACACTGGACTGCGGAATCGTAGTAAGCTAGTTGGAACTCCAGTCGCTCTATTACGTTCACTTTCGGAAAAATACCCTTGGGAAAGGCATGAACCCACTTATCCTCCAAGCAATGGGTTAAATAGTACCACTGCTCCTCGAGAAGGATGGTTTTGACAGTTAATTACCTACAACAGTTGATATGCCATTAAACAAAGAAACCAAGCAAAAACCTATTTAACCCATAACTGGGAAGATAAGGAAGGGAATGTAATTGTACGATTATGATTTGAACCCGCTTACTATCCAATCTCCAACCAGCATTTTAGCCGTTATGCTCTTGAGACACCTCTGAATTAGTTATTTTATAAAACTGATATATGGTTAAACGAATATGCGTGTTTTTTTAATGTTTTAAGACAGAATAATCAGACATCAGATTTTCAGAACATATTCTAAGCAATTGACTGAATATTTTGCGACAACGCTTCAGTATAAGTAGACATCTTTAAATATACTTGTAATAGTAAGTAAAAAATGCCCGAAATACATAAGCAGAAATATAATTTCAAACATAAGAGATCATTATAATGTATTCACTAAACTCATCCGTCATGGTAGAGTGTGGCACTAGGCCAATGTTGAATAGAGTCATTTCCTTCTTTTAGACTGATTCCCTGATATAAGCTAAAGAGTAGTCTCCCTTACTATTTACCTATATTTAGAAAGAGAAGAGGTTTCACATCATTCCATTGGGAATTAGCATTGAGAAAAATGCAAACAGCCTTATCAAGGATTTGAACCGGGATAGCCAATCATATCTTTCCCAACGATAAGTGTTACACAGAACGCGTCTCCCAGATAGCGTGTAAAACAGACACCACCGACACACATTCAAATATATATATATATATATATTGGAGTATAAAAGGTTTTCAGAAATGTTCGGTGACTTTAAAACAGGAAATAACTTCCTCCTACACACAAACACATATCTATGTGTGTGTACTACTTAGCTGATGTCATAGCGATTCTGGCAAACACACTCAACCAAGCCGAAACACTACTGCATACTTTGGAACGAGTCGCTGCAGGCGTTGGCCTCCATGTCAATGCACACAAAACGAAATACATGTGCTTTAATCAAACTGGCGACATCTCCACACTAGACGGAACCTCTCCGAAACTGGTAGACAAATTCACCTACCTAGGAAGCAGTGTCTCATCAACTGAAAAAGACATTGACATGCAGCTAACGAAGGCACGGACAACTATCGATCAGCTATCGATCATATAGAAGTCAGACCTGACCGATAAAATGAAACGCAGTTTCTTCCAAGCAGTGATCGTGTCGATACTGCTATATGGATGCACTACTTGGACGCTAACAAAACGGCTGGAGAAAAAGCTTGACGGCAATTACACAAGAATGCTTCGAGTAATATTGAACAGGTCCTGGAGGCAACACCTCACAAAACACCAACTATACGGCCACCTACCTCCCATCACGAAAACTATCCAAGTTAGACGAACCAGACATGCAGGACACTGCTGGAGAAGCAGGGACGAGCTCATAAGTGATGCACTCCTATGGACCCCCGCATATGGCCGAGCAAAAGCAGGACGACCAGCTCGAACATACATACAGCAGCTATGTGAGGATACGGGATATAGCCCTAAAGATCTGCCAGAGGCGATGAACGATAGGGGGAAGTAGTGAGAGAGGGTCAGGGATATCCGTGCTAGCAGCACGACATGATAATGATGATATGTATGGGTGCGTGTGCTTGTATATATATATATATATATGTGTGTGTGTGTGTGTATGTGTATGTGTGTGTATATGTGCGTGTGTGTATGTGTGAAAAAGGGTACTCTTAATCGCCTTATAAGAGGAGTTTGAAAGACTCGTAATACATCCGTCGAGACCGGGGAAACTCATGTAATTTGATAGATGATAATTTCTTCAATCTGTTCAAACTTTAAATGACGATATTTTGCTGAGAGAATTGAAAAATATTTTTACTATCGCTTCATATACGATCTTTCGTGTGCAACGCATAAAATCTACATAAATTTTTGTACTGGGAATATACCGAAAGAACGAAAAATTCAAGATGAAAGATCTTCAATATTCTTAATGCAGATGTTAGTATTTTAGTTCTTAGATTCGTGATGCAATAACATTTATTATAAGGAGAAAAAAATTGGACGTTGTCCCGGTACGCTTCTCGTGATTCTAGCGCCTAAAAAATAAAAAGTATTTTATATGTTCATAATATACTGTACTCATTCGAAACTAAGCAAATACACACATTAATCCGACAATCTTTTTGTTTGTTTTTCATTCTATAAACAAAAACAATGGGTTGTCTCCCGTGTATTGTTTGGCCTGTCGTTGCGAAAATTACATTTTTACATTTTTTTATCTTTAAACATCTACGAACAGAAGTACAAAAAAAAAAATGACCGAAATATATACATTATAATTCGTGAGATAATTTTTTTCCGAAGGAAAGCTCAATTTCTCAAACAAGAAGCTTCTAGTAGAACTGATTAATAGTCACTTACTTATAGAATTTGATTCTGGCAATGATCCCACCTTAGTAAGGTACCATCATCATTATCATGTCCTGCCGCTAGCACGGATATCCCTGACACTCTCTCACCACTTCTCCCTATCGTTCATCGCCTATGGCAGGTCTTCTGGGCTACAACCCGTATCCTCACAGAGCCACTGTATGTATGTTCGAGCTGGTCGGCCTGCTTTTGCTCGGCCATATGTGGGAGTTCATAGGAGTACATCACTTATGAGCTCATCCCTGCTTCTCCAGCAGTGTCTGGTTCGTCTAGCTTGTGTAGTTTTCGTGATGGGAGGCAGGTGGCCGTATACTTGGTGCCTTGTGTGGTGTTGCCGCCAGGACCTATTCAATATTGCTCGCAGCATTCTTGTGTAATTGCCGTCTAGTTTCTTCTCCAGCCGTTTTGTTAAGAAATTGCGTTTCATTTTATCGGTCAAGTCTGACTTCTATATGATCGATAGCTGTCCATGCTTCGTTAGCGGGGTGTCGATGTCCTTTTCGGTTGATGAGACACTATTAAAACGAGACTAACTGTATAGCAGCAGTAATAATCCCTTTATAAATACACACACTATGTCCAAAATGAAGGTAGAAATAGACCAGAAGTAAAACGCTGTGAAATCTATAACCAAAGAACAACAAAGGATATGCCATACTTCTTGTAACAGTCAGAACAGCTTTAATATTGACCACAGGCGTGTGACGTTACAAGAAATATGACTGTAATTCTAAAAAATCGAGAAAAAAAACAAGAGTTCAAGGTGAAATAGGATTTGTGCACACCAAGATTAAAAGATCGATAGAAAATGAATATTTCTTGTTGTGTATCGGGAAGATGAATTAACTAGAATCAGGTATCAATCTTGTTCATTGCATTCTTCAAAGATGGGTTACGGATATGCTGGACTATCTTTGTATAACAGATACATGTTCATTAACAACAGAAAATTGCACAAAATTATAGACGGTACAAACATGGCAAAAGGCCAGTAGAAAATGATCATTCTAAATTAATGCTTTATAAATTTATGTACGAGGTGTTGGGATATCGAAAACATTATCTCGTTGGTGTAATGAAGTTGCCAACTTCTACACCAGAAAACCTGATCTTCTGCGATCTGATCGACAATAAACGTTAATCGCAAGAACTTTTTTTAAAATGGTTAGAAGCAGTCAGACACTAGTCTTCATATTTAAAAAAAACAACAGTCATTTACAGTCACAGCAACATAACATGACCTAAATCTCCCGGGTAAGCAAAAATCCCTAAACCCACACTTTCCATTGGAGGTAAGCAAGGATTTATATACGGATGAGCATTTTCCTAATCAAAAGAATAAGAAATTAATGTATATGAGAATTAATCTTTACTTATTGCGGACTTTTTTTCCTCATCTTGTTATTTTTTTTTTTTCTGTTGTTTCTTCTTTCACTACATTTCGGCCAAATTTCACCTCTGACCTTCTTCATGTGATTTACCGCGACCTCGGATAGGAATGATAAAAAAACAAAAAAGAAAAAACTAGCAAGATGAGGACAAAAAGTCTGCAATAAATAAAAATTAATTCTCAGATTAAGAAGCCTCATCTCAAAATGATTCCAATTAAAGACAATTACAAAAATTCGGTACGGACCCGACTATGGAAGACCAGATAAGGATTATAAGACCAAAAAATCCATCCTTGATTGCCCTTCGGGACCCGTGGCGCAGCGTTGAGTCTCTACGGTTCAGAAGATCGCGGTTTCAAATTCTACCCAAGCCGGCCAGAGGTTTACTTGGTCAAAAACGTGGTGCGATAGACAACAACTATGGAAGGCAGTAATTACTGGGGATACGGTTACAAGACTCATCATTCCTATCCGAGGTCGCGGTAAATCACCCGAAGAAGGCCAGAGGTGAAATTTAGCTGAAACGTAGTGAAAGAAGAAACAACACAAAAAAAAAAAAAATAACAAGATGAGGACAAAAAGTCCGCAATAAATAAAAATTAATTCTCAGATTAAGAAGCCTCATCTCAAAAGGATTCCAATTAAAGACAATTAATGTATATCTCCCTGCTTATGGGACCAGTCTAAAAGAACATATAACATCAGAAATAAAGTCAACTATCTCTGAAAGTTTTTTTTCAAGAACTTTTGAGACGCCTACTGTACAATTTTGAGCTCCAAGGCAACAGACTAAAGAACACACTTTCCAGCAGATAGGTTGATAGAGGTGCGATCCATTGAAGAATCCTGACTTCACTCATTCGGATTATAATCTGTTTATGTCTCACAGACGACGTTTATCCAAGAAGCAGGTTCATAGATTATTTTATTGGTGCAGAGGTGAGAGAATGTCTCCAAAAGATTGACGTCAGGTTTTTTAGGAGAGTATTGGCATGGATGAAGATCAATGGGACAAGTGCACTAATGTTGCTGAAGACTAGAAAAATAGCACTGCACATATGCACATTGTTTTAATTAGATACAAATAAACAATTTGAATAAGTAGATATTTGTGAATTACGTTTCCAATATCTATCTATCTATCTATCTATCTATCTATCTATCTATCTATCTAAGTCTGCTTATTTCTTTCTATCTATCTATCTATCTATCTCAGTCTGCTTATATCTATCTATCTATCTATATATCTATCTATCTCTGTGGGTCGTTTAAATAGTCTCTGTTTCACTTAGAAAGAAGATCTATGGTTGAACGTTTTTGTCGAGGCAATACGTAGCCAGTTCTTATAAACCCCAATAAAAGTGATAATTAAGATTTCTGCTTTATTTTCTATGCAGTTGAAGCCATTGAAAAAGTGAGAGGTGTGCGACAAATTTAAAATCTGGGTGTGGCTTTGAAGTCGTTTAATGAACCTTGTATACACCGAGACGAGTACAATGGCGGCCATTTAGAACACGTCCTGTGAAAATGCATCCTTTGAGCTAATGACATCAAATTAAGATTTTTCTTTATTTGTAATTATATCAGGTTCAACGATATGCAATATTTAGTATTTTTTTTTGTCTCAGTAATAAATCATTATCAAATTAATGGGTTGCATCTATTTTGAGGCTTGTTAATGAGTTTGTTTCTAAATAAGTAGTGACGCTTAATATTTTTCATCTCTTGTCTATTACGTTTTTGATCGAGAATTAGTAGTTGTTAGAGAATACTGTTTTTCAATCTGAAACAAAAAACACAACATTATTATGTGTAGAGTTATTAGCAATCGCATGTGTCCCATGTTTATTGAGACACCCGATATTAGACAAAATTATCGGCTCCGAGTTTCAAGATGAGATAAAACGTACCTCACCTCAAGATGGACTTGGATTTATCTTTTATTTCATTATTTTCTTAAATTGGACACTGTCATAGCTTAAGGTAGGTTGGTTGGTAGCTTGGTTAATGGTTAGGTGTTACGGCATATCAACCTTTTTAGGTTGTTTAATTGCAGTTGCATTTAACTTTGAGTAACAGCGATAATTTGAAAGGTAAACGATTTTAATTTAATCTGATTGTAATCTACGCCTGTCTTTGTATCACAGAGAAATTCTTATGTATTTTAGGGATTAGTACCAAAATGTTTATATATATATATATATATATATATATATATATATATATATAGAGAGAGAGAGAGAGAGAGAGAGAGAGATAGATTGGTTGAAAAGTACTTTACTATTTTAATACCAAAATCAAATATTACACACACGACACGGCGTGTGCTTACACATACATATGTTTATATATATATATATATATATATATATATATATATATATATATATATATATATATATAGAGAGAGAGAGAGAGAGAGAGAGAGAGATTGGTTGAAAAGTACTTTACTATTTTAAATACTAATTATCTATTTGTCAGAAAAATTATTGTTAATAAATAAATCATTAGAATTTTGAAATAGGGATTTACTTTTTAACAACCCTGTATACACACACACACACACACACACACACACATACACACACACACACACACATATATATATATATATTATTGTATTGTACTAATTTACAAAAAATGGAAATACTTATATATATATATATATATATATATATATATATATATATATATATATGTGTGTGTGTGTGTGTGTGTGTGTGTCGCGAACAGTGCGTAATTACTCATATTATGAGGTACTGAATCTTTAGAACGTCAACACATGTACATACAACAAAAGCCGTATTTCTATAATCAGATATTAATGGATAATGTAAAAAGAAACTCAAATAATCAAATATCTGATAAAAAGATGAAAAGAAACATTGTATCAACGATTTCTAAATGTTCAATTCGATTTTTACAGAAGATGAAACAATTATATAAAAAAAGTTGTCTTTCATATTCAACACATACGCCCACTCTTTTTACGACAAACGCGAGATAACTTAAGGGGAAGCTGAATTTCTTCTGTCTTCATCTTTCTTTATAATATGTATTTTTTCACAACAACCCCAACCCAGGAAATAGACTTCGTGACGCGAATTGTTCTATACTGAGGTTGAAAGTCACAGAAGAATTATGCTTGCCAAAGCTGAAAATAATAACCATTTAGAGAATTATACACTTTAATAATTGTTATTCAGTTAGATTACAATGAATTCTGAGTCAGTCATGATCTAAATTTTGGGGTTAATCGAACCCCCCAATTGTGGTGGTCTACAATTTCTAAAAGGATGAATCTCCTTAATTGACTGAACAAGAAATCCCTTCAAATCTTATCAGAGCAGAACAATCAGAACTTTCAGAATCAAGAAATAAACGTGAGTGTTTCATTTATTTGCAACCCGATGTCCTATTTTTCATTTTTTGACATGTAATAGTTATGATTATTATCATATAGTCTCAAATGAATTTAATTTCGACATTAAATAATCCATGAGAGGATTGTTACTCTTGATAATACAGCTGGGTTTCTTATTGAATAAAATTATTATTGTTAGATAAGGATAAATGAAACCCTTTTTTTGTTGTTGTTTAATAATTAACGTTGAATCTTACCTATTCTGAGAACAATTGTGAAATAGACACTGAATAGTAAGCATTATTCATAAAAAGAACACACACACACATACACACACACATATATATATACATATACATATATATATATATATATATATATATATATATATATATAGGGGTGAGTGTGGTTCAGATGCAACGCTTCCTGTCTTGCAATAGCCCCCAAAAAGAATGTTTTTTCCTTTCCTGCTTTTTTGGCAGAAATTATACTGAAATGCATAATGATTTATAAGATGAATTTCTTTCAGTGGAAATGACATCAGTAAATACTTTATTTTTAAAATGATTCACAATCCTTTTAAAGCAAATACCAATAAATCATAATTATCTAAGCGTTGTTTTGTGTTATTGTTTTTCATATTTTTACTAAGGATTATTATTATTTGTTACTTTAAAGTCTTTAACTGTGTGCAAACAAATAGTTTTTATTAAATAGGAATTATATTCTAAACGAATACTTAAAACCATACAGCGGCACAAATTATTTGTTTTGAATTGAAATACTGGATATACAACTGTATGCAAACAAATGATGATTGACCAAAGAACGTGCAGTTTAAAAGCACAGGGAAACACAGTTAAACTGTAATGAAAACATCGGAAAAAAACAAACTTAGATTTCAATATTAATTAACCCATAAGAAGTTGATATGCCTTTAAACAAATAAACCAAAAAACTGGGGGTTGGTTATGACTCTGAAAAAAATTGTTGTTCAGTTTATTATATTTGAACTTGATGTGAAAAGGAACTAAAAAACATTGAATACACTTTTAAAAAACAAGAATATCCTATTTATTCTAATTTAAATGTTTGACGGAAAACCTAAACGTCTAATAAAAAACCCTTTATGGACAGCAATTAAAAAAATCTGTTTTCGTTAACTTTTCAATCAATACGGATCTTTTCGTTCCGTATTTTTGGGGTCTTTTATTTAACGTCGCTAATTCTAAAGAACTTATTCTACTTCCTGTTCGTCTAATTGACAGTTTTCGAATTGACTGTCTATCCGGGTCTCTTTCCGGTCTTTTTCCTCCTCGATTCACTTTTCTCTGGATTACTTCCATCGAGTGACCCTTCCCTAGAAAAACCATCCGGGTCTCTTCCTGATTTTTTTTCCCTTTGATTCATTTTCCTCCGGATTGCTTTCATTGACTTACTCTTCCCGAGACTGCTCATCCGGGTCTCTTACCTGATTTTTTACACTTTGTCTGACTCTTCTCCGGATTGACTGCAATTCAAAAAAGTCTGTTTAAGCTAACCTTTTAAAACAACCACATACCCTAACCAATTTTCTTCGATAACAGTGAAATAGGAACATCTATAAAAAGAACCCTCAACAACATACGAGGATCATAAAGTAAGTTTCCAGACTTTTTTTTTGTACGGGCACTTTTATTGATAGTACACACATGAAACTCTAGTCCCCTTCGAAGTAATCTTCTCCGACTTAAATGCACTTCTTGTACCGTTCCAACAACTTCTGGAAGGTCCCATGAAAGTCCTTTTGTGTGTGAGCGTGTCACTGACCTTCGTCAAAGCCTCTTTCATATTCTCAATTGTCTCATAACGACAGCCTCTGAGCTTAGGAAATAACCAAATGTCATAGGGAGCAAAGTCTGGACTATGAGGAAGCTGAGGAACTGTCTTGATGCCCATCTTGGTCAAATAGTCTGTGACAAGGATGGAATTGTGGAATGGTGCATTGTCCTGCTGGAAATGTCACTGAGCCGATTTGAAGAGTGATGGCCTCTTCCGACGGAATCGTTTCCTGAACTCCCTTAAAACCCCAAGATATTAACCCTAACCCTAACACTTTGGCCAATCAACTCTGTGATATTGATTTCCTTACTCCTCCCACACCTCTCATCATCCCTCACAAACTCCTTGCCTTCCTTGAATCTCTTATGCCACTCAAAAACAGATGCACGATTCATGCAAGATGGTCAAAAAGCAGTCTGAAGCATTCCATACGTTTCTGTGGCATTTTTTCAAAGTTTAAAACAGAGTTTTATTGCATATCGTTCTTCTAAAGTGTCAGATTGCATTTTTGAAATTCAGCAGCTGTGACAATCAGGGTGTATTCCATTTGCTGCTGTAGCTGTTCATTTGAAGCTAAAATCATAAAAATTGGTCCGTCATCTGATAAGATGTATAGCAATATCACAGTGAATGTTCAAGTGTCTACGACAATTTTAAATTCCTGTACAAAATAGTCTGGAAACTTATCGAAGGCACCACGTACATGATTTGTGTTTGTATTTTGTTTTATTAAACACTATCGTTTTTGATACAATCAATAATTAAAATGATTTATTATTCCTAAACATCACCCTTATCCAGAGTGTTTACGGTACGATCTATGAGTCAAGATTGGTTTGAGATAAGGAAGTGTTTATCTGTTTAAAATGATCGGAAAGATACATTTTTGTAACACATACGATGGGACACCATAATTGTTATACTGAACTTAACACAAAATAATCCATCAAATGTTGACATGCCGTAAAACTTACCATCCATCCCAAAAACCAAGCACTTATTCGTAAACGCATGACGATTAAGTCTACATTCTATTTATTATATATTTCCAAAGTTTTCAGAATCCAGTGAAATTATCCACAAACAATATAAAAATGGACAATCAATACATATCTCAAATACAACAATAAAATAAAATATTAATAATCTTAAAGTGGTTTCAATATTACTGTCAACAAAGCGAAAAGTTATCATATTTCCCTATTTTAAATTAAAATACTTTGTTAGCTTCGTTGTAGTTTAAACGTTTTTATTAATAACTTCCAAATCAACCTCTGTAGGCTAACTCTGATAGGTTAGCGTGTCAGACTAGAAAATCATTATTTGTATTAAGAAAATTGATCATAAGTGGATTGCTCCAGAATTTTGAATTTGTACAAGTAAATGGCGAAGAACGATGACTTACATGAAACAATTGCAAATAAATGATTTCGATCTTCAGGAGTTAATCAACAAATTTACTCCCGATAAAGACTTAACTACATAAAGAAAATATATATGGATAAGGCCATGTAATACTTAAGAATCCTAACTGAATCAAAAATGAAATTCATTTAAAAGTGTTTAATATGCTTAATACAATTTTTTTTAATTAAAGAAAATGATCAAATCGTAAAGACGGAAAAAAAAGTGAAAAGAAAATATAGTAATAAAAATTGCTGGAAAGTTTTACATCTGGAATTTGTAGATTGGAAAATTTTACAGAAATTTCAATAAATGATGTCAGTCATAAATTCTAGAAGTTCAACTTAGTAATTTTAGTCAAACGGTAGGAACTAAGAATTTATGATAGAAATGGTTTATTCAAAGATTGTGCTTGACGTAGAGAGAATATTGGAGATGGGCATATTTTCTGCTGTATCACATATGCAATATTAAATATGCATTCCTTGATTAAAAAAATAGTTGCTTGACAATTGTATTTTATACGTTATGTATTGATCTTTGCAACAGAATGTGTAAGTCTTATAACTAATTGATTCATCGTCATAATCATGTCGTGCCGCTAGCACGGATATCCCAGACCCTCTCTCGCCACTTCTCCCTATCGTTCATCGCCTCTGGCAGGTCTTCAGGGCTACATCCCGTATCCTCACATAGCTGCTACGTGTATGTTCGAGCTGGTCGTCCTGCTTTTGCCCGGCCATATGTGAGGGTCCATAGGAGTACCTCACTTATGCGTTCGTTCCTGCTTCTCCAGCAGTGTCCTGCATGTCTGGATCGTGAAACTTGGATAGTTTTCGTGATGGGAAATTTAGCAAAAGATTTTGGTTATGAAAACACACACACACACACACACACACACACACACACACACAATGCAAAATCAAATTGGTTTATTACTTCTGTGAATATGTTTACTATAGAATTATTGATTGTAATAAGCGAATTCTTAAAAATCACATTGAATATGGTTTGGTTTGTTTATTCAATGGCATATCAATCTTTGTGGGTTATTCAATGCCAAATATATCCCTGCAGGAAAACGATAGTGGTGCGATTTAACCCATTGCTGGTGGGGAAGATAACGGAGTTCATAACTTTTCCAAGTTTATTAATAAAAAAATTAATCGCAAAGGTGCGACAGGAATTCAAACTCGCTTACATCAATTTGCAGTCCCACATTTTTAGATACTCTAGCACAGGAATCCTCTCCCATTGATTATGAACGAAGTTTTTATAGTCTATCTTTAAATTAGTTATTTCTTTTTAATAAACAGATGTTTATTTTTTTCATTTTGAAGATAAAATTGACGAACACACATTTTCAGTTGTTATATAAATTTGTTAGACCTCTTCAGGTCAATTAAATATTAGTTATTATGACTATCTGTCATTTTCTTCATTATTTTTGGGTCTAATTATTCGGACAGGCATTAAATTCAAAATGCGTCGCATAAATACAGAGACAGATGATGAATCGTATCGAAGGGGACAGAAGACTATATTTATTTACCGAGAACGAGACAATGCGTACTTAATAGCGGTTTGTTGATTAACATATGGGACTGGAAGAAGCCAAATAATTCAATGAGATCGCCTGCAAGTCAGAAGAGAGAAGAAGTGAAGCAGTAAAACAAAAAAGAACTATTTTTAACATATAAACTTTCTTTGTTTATTGTTTTATCATTTGTTTGTTCAACATGTAAAAGAAATGTGGAAGTTAACAAAATTCGTTTAGTTGTTAATACAGAAAAGAATCTTATGTCTTTTCAATTTGGATTGGCTTTCTTTGATCAATGCAAATTGCTTCGTCGTTTATCTAAAGTTATTTTCTTTCGTATTGCAGGTTTTAAAGAATCTTTCCGGTTCTTGTTGATTTGATAAATTTCCTTCATATTGATTTGCCATCCGGGTTTCTTCAAGGTTCTTTTCCTCCTCGTCTCACTTGGACCAAAAAACCCTCTTCAAATACAACTACACATAAATATAAATATAAATGCTATTCACTAAACTTTAGGCAAACGATAACCCAACGTGAGTTGGTATGCCGTTACAATCAAACACTCAATCAAGGAGACAACTTAACGCAAAATATTGTGTTAGCTTAAAGCATTTTTTTTTCAATATATCAATCCAATCTCAATAAAAGAATTTTTCTTAGCCGAAAAAGGAAATTCTATAATTAAATAAAGGTAATTTGGGACTGATACTAATGGAAAAAAACGCAGAATTATGTGTGAAGGTTTCATAGTAATAATTATATAAATATTTATCGTATGAATTTAAACACCAGTTGGCGAATCAAAATGTTTTCTTTTCGCAGATAAGATTGTCGTAGAAGAAATGGTCCTTTTAAAATTGTTTACCCAAAACACGAAAGCACGCAACAACCGTCAAGGATTGCTTATATTGTTTTTCAAAAACAAATCTGAATAGATAATCATTGAAGTAACTGTACAATTTTTAATTAAATTTCTGTTCGAGTTCGTTAATGTTCTTTGTCGGTTCCTTTGAAACAAAACCATGATATTAATTATTTCCAAAACATCTAATTTCTGAAGTCATTCGAGCGATAATTAGAATTACTAAAAAACACATATTTGTTTTTTTATTATTTACATTTGAATTGAAGAAACGTTGAAAGTTTTCTTCGTTAATATTTTGTATTGTTCTTACAGTAATTGTTGTTTAATGATCTGAACGCTTTTTATTGTTCCATAGATTTTTTTGACTATTGTATTAATCATTGATATGAATAAAACAACGGATCAACTGATATAATCTTCGATCTTTTACTAATGTTATATTCTGACGTAAAATTATTGTCGCTTTTATTACACTGATATCTTCCTTTTTTTGTTTTTTTGTTGTTGCAACATTTTAGCTGATCGGTTTTTCGGCTTTTCTCTCGGTTTTCCTACAGTAATGAGGGATAAGTTGTCATGAATTTAAAAAAAAAATGTTTCTTATTTTTTTTTGCAAAAAGAAACCCATAATCAATCAGAATAATCGAAACAGTGTGGTACATGAAGATACCATGTTAGTAACATGGAAATTAGTATCATGAACAGATGAAAATTTGAAGAACCTCCTATGGAAGAGAAAACCTCTTTTCTTCTATTCCTTATTTTATGAGGCTGCAAAATTGAATATGGAATGAGAACAAAAATGATGATCGATTTGAACACCATATGAAAATAACCAAAGTTTAAAAAAAGACAATTTTAGTCGTTAAGACCTCTAGAGTCAGGATTGCGCAGTCGGCTGGGGCTGTAGAATACACTGACAACACCTCTGCAGAGGGGTAAGACACCCCCAACGAGTGTCCTGGATATGACACTGAACAGTCTGATGGTGAGGTTCCAGCAATGCTGGAGCTTTGGGGAATGCGGAGTACCCCTTCATTGCCATCGCTCCCAGGTCCACTCTGGCCCGGAGTGGTAGCACCTGATAGGGCTCTATCAATGGGTTAAATAGAACTAACAGCATACTTATGCTAAAATGAATTGAGTAAACTGAATAGCTTGAAATAGAAACGTTTTTGACAATTAAACCGTACTTACACTTAAACTGCGTGTTTATGCTTAACTGAATTATTTGAAATAGAACTGTTTTTCGACATTAAAACTGTATTTACACATAACTGAATTATTACATATAACTGCTTGAATAGTTTGAAATGGAAATGTTTTTGACAATTAAACTGTGTACTTATGCTAAACTGAACTGTTTTCAATAGAACAGATTATTTACATAAAAATGGATTTGGCGATAAATAACCTACAAAGGTTGATATGCCATAAAACCAAACAAACCAAACCAAACCCTCTAGAGTCAGGCGGATTTAAAATACCGTAAAGTTCCGTAAGAAACATTCTCACAAAAGTTTTAGCGTGGAGCGGCCCCGTGTCGTAGTGGCTAACGTACCGGACTTAAACATTGAAGACAGCCAGTTCGAACTCCAGTCGTGCTATAAAATTCTCTTTCAGCCTATTACCCCGGGGAAAGGCAAGAACATTCTTATCCCTCTCAGCTTTAAATCAACCACGAAGTTTGATATTCTATCAAACAATGAAGGAAAAGTTAACCAAAGAAAAAATTGATATTTTTCATTTGAAAGTACAGAATTTCTCCAATAGTATGCAAATAACGTTGGTTCTAATATTAAAAAAAAAACAGTTGGCATAATCTCAAAAGACAATTTTAGATTGGTTAGGTTTTATGACATATCAACTCTTGTTGATTATTTAATGTAAATCCTGTTTAAACACATCTTAGATATATGATTTGTAAACAAATAGATTTTGGTAACATTTTAAAACAAGGCAGAGGTCATTTCTTTGCATATTGCTATTTAATATAAACAATTCAATTTACTATCAGTCATTTCTTTATCCGCAGTTGAATGGCTAAACCATTTTATTCAGCATCAGTTACTTGATCGAACGCTGTTAAGTGAATATACGTACGTGTATATGATTTGTAAGAAACTTATTTCTAGTATTGCTATCTAACACTTCTAATAATATTCAATATTAATTATTTGTCTGCACTAAGTCAATTGATTAAACGTATGTCTATTAACACTAATAATTCTAACACCATTTAAATAGTTCAAAGTATTGCTATGTAATAGCAATAATTCAATTTAGGCTCACTGTTAAAGGGTTTCAAGAACTGCAATTCAAGACTAATGTTTCTATTCAACATTACTCATTCGTTTGCACACCGTTGGTTCCAAGTATTGCTATGTAATACCAATAATTCCAGTTTTCATACGGTTTCATGTATCCACACGAATAATTTTATTTGCACAGTTAAATGGTTCCACGTATTGCTATGTAATACCATTAATTCAATCAAGGCACACAGTTAAAGGGTCTCAAATATTTAAATTCAATTCTAATAATTATATTCAACATTATTAATTCGTTTACACACATTTGAATATTGCAATAAAACACTAATCATTCAATTTAACATCATTCAGTTCTTTGCACACAATGTCCATGAAGAAGCACTCCCCATTTTCCAGAGTTCCAGGATTGAAGCCTCACTATCAGCAGGTTTAGTGTTATAACCAGGACAATCACGGGGGGTGGGATTCCGCTCTACATAGATGCAATCTGTATATCTTACAACACCAACTGACTAGGCTACCCTCAGCAGGAGATACAGTCTGTTCCTTCTATATCCCGCCCTACACAGTGACTGGACTTCAAGAACAATTCACTGAACTTAATTTTGGAAGATTTATAAGCAAAATTGGATAGAAAATAAAAAAAAAGATAATAGAAAATTTATAAACAAGTGTAGGATAGAAAGAAAAAGATGCTGTAAGAAAAAGCGAGATGGATATCAGAGTATTGCCAAGAAACTTATACATGAGCTGGATATATAAAATTTTGGCAATGACTTTCCGAAAGAACTCCCAATGAATTACATTTGTAAATCTAAAAAATATTCACATCCACAAAAATACTAAGAAATATAATCTAATTTTACGGTGTGTTGTCAATTGAATCCCCATAAGACCCACAAAAAATCATGAAGAGTTAATAACACAAAGTAGACTGATAATAGTTTTGGTTTCTTTGTTCGTTTGAGTTTCATGGAATATCTGCCTTTGTAGTTTATTTAATGGCAAATTATATATATATATATATATATATATATATATATATATATATATATATATATATACACACACACACACACATATATATATATATATATATATATATGAAGGTAGCAGAAAAACATAATCCAAATAGGTGAATATATTATGATGTAAAGTCGACGTTAACGTTTCGGTTTCAAAAACCATTATCAGGACTTGTCTATCAAAATAGTTCATACAGCGAGGGATGCTTGCTGAGATGACTGGAGCAAATAAAGAAATATACAACGAAAAGATACATAAACGTGCACATAGCTTTCATAATTCAAAAGTCATTAGAACGTTTTTCAACGTGTTGTAAGAGCACAATTTTTGCACACAGTCGAATATTTTCAATTACTGATATTTAACGTTAATTATTCTGTTTCTGACGTATTCCTATCTTAGAGAACTAATCGCCACACGGCTGTATAGTTTCAAATAAATGATATTATAAGTTATTGAGCAGTTTAATTTGACCCAATGATGGAACACAAATACATACAACCAATCCAGGTTCAGAATGGACTAAGCAGTCATGTCAATAAAGGGATACTCCAAATTCCCCAAAGCTCCAGGAGTGGCGCCTTAACATCAGATGCTGGTTAGTGTTATCCCCAGGTAATTTATCGTTTTTTTTCTAATCTGAACGGGTGAAATCGGGGTATTCTGCAGCCTCAGAGCGGTTACTAATGTTCGTAATCAGACGTAAAAATGATTAGGTATTGCCTGTTTGGCTTGGTTTGGTTGGTTGGTTTTATGGCATATCAACCTTTGTAGGTTATTTAACGCCAAATCCATTTTTAAACATATAATCAGTTCTATTTCAAACAATTCAGTTTAGCATGAGTACACAGTTTAATTGTCAAAAACATTTATTTTTTAAGCTATTCAGTTTAGTCAAACAGCTCTAATTCAAACAATTCAGTTTAGCATAAGTATGCAGTTTAGTTCTATTTAACCCATTGATAGGGTCCTATCAAGTGCTACCATTCCGGGCCTGAGTGGACCTGGGAGCGATGACAATAAACAGGTACTCCACATTCCCCAAAGTTTCAGCATTACTGTTTAGTGTCATATCCAGGACACTTGTTGGTGGGGGGACTAACCCCTCTGCAGACAAGCAGTCGGTGTATTCTACTGTCCCAGCCGACTGGGCAAGTATTGATGGTGTATAACTCAGTGAATATAAATAATAGTGACACAGTAGGAATTATACCCATGATTTTGGTTAAACCAATTATAAATGTCATAAAACACGAAATACACTTGAGGGAATAACCCTTCAAGCTGACCAGAAAGTCTTACTTCTAAAGAATTCACTGAAACACACACACACACACACACACACACACACACACACACACACATATATATATATATATATATATATTGGTACAAGCAAATTCTAATCGGACACAAAGGACAGGAATCATATTTTATTTATCGAAATAATAAAATAGACTGAAGGGACCTTTTCACTTAACTTTTAATCGATTTCGGTGCATTTTGATGAAAACACCCCGGATGAAATGGTCCCTTTAATTTGTTTTATCATTTTAATAAATAAAAAATACATATCTGAACCGTTGGCCTGCTTCATTTTCTTTTCCTTTTCTTTTTTCTTTATTTTGTTTATAAAAAAAAACTCTCCCTTTTCATATTTATCTCTTTCTCGGGTAAATTCTCTGATGAAACCCGATGCATTTTGTTGCCACCGGGCTTCAACTATCAACCCAGGTCAGAGTGAACCCCCCCGTACAATCAGCACTTAAACCTATACCTATTTCCCTCCATGTTCTTCCCTTATCTATCTCTTGTCCTTAGACTCTTTCTCTCTGTTGCATATTGGCCCTCGACCGAGCCGTCAATCAAGAGATGTGTTATGAAATAGCCGAGTGATTTCGGTTCATGCCTTCGAGTTTAGTTTGGCTGAGAACCTTTCGGCTCAGCACATGGGTTGGTTGGGTGTAAGATTGAAGCAGGTGTTAACGCGGGTGCGCGCGAGCGGATGGAGGTGTCACTCAGATGTCATAACAGTCCGAGACGATACTGGGTGACAAGGTGCGGGTGACGTCACGCACCGGAAGCACACGGAAGTTTGTGTGAGAATTTGAAGATAATAAGAGTCGGGTTTTAGACCCCAAACGAGAAGGATCGACTTTGGAGCTCGCAGGCGCGAGGCGAACTTGCGCCCTATGGGGGGGGGGCGCTCGAGTTGGGGGGCAAATGAATAAGACAGCATAGAAGATTGTGTCTCTCCTTCTTACGTCGAAACCTTTAACTCAAAGTTAATAAAAAGGTTTCGTACCTGAACAAGAAGTCGTTACGTGTTTTCGAATATTGAGATTCCTATGTTCTTTATATGTTCTATCGTTATGAACATTACATGTCTATTCCGCACATGGCCATATTCGCGTATATGGCTACGCAACAGATGGACTTGTGTAAATAAGCGGAAGAAACAGGTGCATCCGGTCAAGAATGTCGGAATATCACCTTGAAGACATGGTTGAATTCGATGCAGATGCGTACGCCCACAGGAAGCAGGTGGATGTCAAAAAATTATATAATCAGGTGCCACAGACGGCTTGGGTCAGTTGGAGTTTGAGTTGCAGTTTTAGTTGGAGATAAGATGCCGGAGTGAGAACCAGCTCCAGACAGAGGGTTTGGGGACCCACGGTTGAGCAGCCCATCAGAATGCAAAAGAAGTGCTGCTATGGACAGAGGAACATTGGGTTAATATGTGGCAGTCTGTCCCCGTCTCCAACTCACCTCTCACACACAACCAACATCAACCCTTTCGCAACCCTTTCGAGAATAAAGTGTGAGAGCTATATTTTTATAAAGAAGTGTTTTCGTTTGTTCATTGAAGTCGTCATTATGTTTCTGCTTACATCTGCATGTATATGAGTATACAACATATACGATTTGGTGCGTGTGTCCGGTTCGCGCTTTCATGGCGCGGTTTCGAACCTGAATAAACGATCGAAGATACGGCCGATAAAAATTTTGAGGAATAAGAGAAACGGCCGAAGAGAGAATAGGAAACAGAATGCAACTTTCACGGACGAACGAGACACGAAAAGAAAGACAGAAAAAAGAAAGAACAAAGAAAAAAATGCAACAGACTGGGAAAAAGAAAAACAACGAAAAACAAAAAAAAAGAGAAACACTTAAAAGACTGTAAGTAAATTGCTCATTCAAATATTGCAAATTGTCTCTCTGTGGTTCATTATGTTTCTGCTTACATCTGCATGAGTATACAACTTCTCTTTTTATAACTTTTTACATTCTCCATTAGTTTATTTTTTCCTCAATTGCTAAAATGTAAAAAAAAAAAAAGCAAAAAAGTTTAGTCTGATTATTTTCTTCTATTCATAAAGAACGAAGTATTACTACTAAACATGTGTTTGATTTATCCTTTTTCCACTAATTTTTATCATCTTCTTTGACAAACTCATCAAAATTTACCATTTCTCCATATATATATATATATATAGAGAGAGAGAGAGAGAGACTCATCCATATCTATATATAAATATAAGTATATATATTTTTTTATATCGCAAAGAAAATCAATTATATTTATATCTAGTGGTCTCTATCTTGGCGTATGAGAGCCCAACAATTGAATTTAAGATATGAATCATTGGGCTATCTACACACGTGATTTGTTTACATAAATTAACGCTTTTGTTGGACCAGCTGTACTTTTTAGGTAAGCTGATTAAAGAAGAGTTGTTCGGTAGTGGAAAAATTTTTTCCCCAAAAAATTCTTAGGTAGGCGACTAAGAGGTTTTCCTTCTCCAAGGGTTGTTGCCTTCCCAAATCTTAAGAAAAAAGTCTATAATTTTTTCCTTGCTGGAAAAAGAGAAAAGGATTTATGCATTTTCAAAGATCGAGAAAAGAATATATATATATGTATATATATACTAAAGTGTTCGTAATGAAATCGTTACTATCACAGGGAACAGATACAGTGACTCGAGTTCAAGACCCATTTGACATAACGTTAATACCCTTGAGAAATCTATGAATCAAATTATTCTCTCTCGATCTCAAGGTTCATACTAGCCTCTTTAACATTGATATAGCCACCGGTCTAGGAGAAGTAAAACTCTGAATTCAAACTTCTTAAACCCCGCTTGAAATTCACCGTGTGTCTCATCCTGTTCATTCGGAGGGGTTGGTATATATATATATATATATATATATATATATATATATATATATATATGCACATTTCTGCTGTGTTTCTCTTTTACATTTAAATAAGCTGAATCCTGAATATCAACAATTTGTGAATATGGAAAAGAAAAGCATCCATATTTGTAGATATAGCTCTTCCAGCAGATTATAATACAATGAATAAATTAAAAAAAAACAAACTTTTCTTTGAACCATGGGAAACTCTGATTTATGAAAAATAGTGTCATGTGCCTAGCATTTGGAACCAACTCAAAACCGCTTTATTCAACATTGATGGAACAAGAGATTCGAGCAATGTTTTAGATTACCCTCAAGACCACAACAGGATTTTGGTCGGAGGGTACGCTGATAAAAGTGCTGAATGTCTGAACATAATTGTTGCCAATTCTTCACTCACTGGTGTTAACATGCATGGAATACATAATATTAAAGTTTAGAAATCCTAAAAAAGAATTTCTAATGCTGAACGCTGATTTTCCAAGCCAGTAAAAACAGTGAACAAAAACAGATAAATACCAACAAATTCATAACTTTCAAAATTCTGACATATATTACGAAGATGATTGTGAACATTGTAAGATTTACAGTCTCTTTATATCTAGCAATGATGAGCAGAAAATTTACGCTTAATAATAATAATAACAATAATAATAATTATCAACAAAAAAAGAGAACTTGCAAAATTGTCGACTTTGCTGTCCCGGCTGACCACAGAATAAAACTGAAAGAATGTCAAAAGAAGGATATGTACCTCGACCTTGCTAGGGAATTGAAAAAAAGACTGTGGAACATGCAGGTGACAATCATACCAATTGTAATTGGTGCGTTTGGAACAGTAACTAAAGGATTACTAAAGGGACCAGAGGACTTGGAAGTTGGCGGACGAGTGGAGACCATCCAAACGACAGCATTATTGAGAACGGTCAGAATACTAAGAAAAGTCCTGGAGACTTGAGGAGACTTGCTGTCACTCAAACTCCAGTGAAAAACCATCGGCTAACGCTGATTTGAAAAGCTCTAATGAGTGAATAATAATAATGCAGATAAGAAATCTACAAAAACAATAAAAAATGATTAGACTGAGGAAAAACGCTGGAACATTTTGGGACAAAAAAGAAAAACGTATCACTAGTAAAACAGACAATACAACGCGATGAAATAAACCAGAAGTTATTGGCGAAAGAAAGTAGACTAAAAAGATATCAAGATAAGATAAAAAAATACAGACAAAATAGGATATTCCAAAACAATGAAAAAAAAACAGGAAGTAGGAAGAGATTGCACGAAGTCATACCGACAAATGGAAGATAAAGAAACAAAACAATTTTTGGAGTAGAATCTAGCAACGAAGAAAACATAATAGAAAAGTCGAATATATACGGAACATGGAAAAATAGTTAAAAGGAATCAAAGAAGGAGCGAAGGTGGAAATACACATTGATTCACTGAGAGCAACAGTCATAAAAATACCAAATTGAAAAACTCTATGATAGCATAAAAGGATTCTGGTTCAAAAACTTCACCTCCATCCATAACAGAATAGCTATCAAAATGAATAGATGCTTACAAGTAGCAGACTTGCCCGAATATATGACCAAATGAAAGACCCCTTCAAAGAACCGCCCTAAGCAACTACAGACCAATAACGTGCCTACATATGATGCAGAAATACTAACGACTCAAATAAGGGAGGGGATTTATAACTCGTTGATGAGCCACAGACCCTTCCTCGAGGAACAAAAAGGATGCTGCAAGTGGATCAGAGGCGGAGGAGAGCTACTATACATTGATCAACACATCCTCAACGAGAGCACGACGAGACGAAAAAATCTAGCTATGACGTAAATTGATTACAAATTGGCATATGATATGGTACCGAAGAGCTGGATAATAAACAGTCACAAAATGTACAAGATCTCACATGAAGTCATAAACTTTCTTGATAAAACTATGAAAACCTGGAGAGTGGAAATGTCAGCCTGAGAAAGAAGCTTAGCTGGGGCAAAAATCCAGAGAGGTAGAATCCAGGGAAATACACTCTCACCATTATCATTTTAATAGCGATGATGCCTCTCAGCCACATACTCAGGAAATGCACAGGCAGATACAATTTTCGTAAAATTGCCATAAAAGATCCAGTGTTTATGGACGACATCAAACTGTTTGCCAAAAACGAAAAAGAAATGTAATTCCTTATACATGCCTTGAGAATATACTATCAAGACACAGGGATGGAATTTGGCATAACATATTTACCATGCTAATAATGAAAAGTGAAAAACAACACATGACGGAAGAAATGGAACTACAAAATCAAGAAAAAAAAGAATCCTCTGAGAAAAAGAAACGTACAAATACTTGGGAAAATGTGAAGCAGACACCATCAAACAAGTGGAGAGGAAAGAAAAAAATTAAAAAATCTTTGGAGAACAAGTTACTCGACATTAGACTAAATAGCAGGGACCTTATGAAATGGATAAATTTCTTGGCTGTCCTTATCGTAAGATATTCGAGACCATTCTTTAAGTGGACCAGAGAAGAACTTTAATAAATGGACCTGAGAACAAGAAAACAAATGACCATGAAAGTGGCCTTACATTCTAGAGGTGGCATCAGCAGACGATGTGTCAAGTGAAGAAGGAGGAAGAGGACTTACCAGCATTGAAGATAGCGTTGATGCATCGATACAACGACTCGAAGACAGCATAGAAAACTACGGAGCAAGACTGATTACAGCCACCAGAAACAATAATAATAACACGAGGATAAACAAAACAAATATTATAAGAAATCAAAAAGTAGATAAGACGCAACAAAATAGCAAATGTAAGTAATGTGGTGATAGAGACGAAACGATCAATTGCATGATAAGCAAATGTTGCAAACTAGCCCAGAAGAAAAAAAAAAAAAACTATAAGACTGAGCACGACTGGGTGGGCAAGGTGATCCACTGGGAATTGTGCAAGAAATTGAAATTTGACTGTAAGAACAAATGGTATATGCACAACTCAGAATCCTTCCTGGAGAATGAGACGCACAAACTCCACTGAGATTTTGAAATACAAAACGGATCCCCTAATCTCACCCAGCTGATCAGACTTAATAGTAGCCAACAAAAAAAAAGAAAAAAAATTAAAAAAAGAGGATTTGCCGGATTGTGGACTTTGCTGTCCCGGTTGACCACGGAGGGACATTGAAAGAAAGCGAAAAGAAAGGTAAGAACCTGGACCTTGCTAGGGAATTGGAAAAACAGTGGGGCATGAAAGTGACGGTAATATCATTTTTAATTGGTGCTTTTGGTACAGTCACCAAAGGATTAGTACAAAGACAGGAGGCCGTTGAAATAGGACGAGTGGAGACCATCCAAACGACAGCATAGTTGAGATCCGTTAGAACACTGAGAAGAGTCCTGGAGACGAGGAGACTTGCTGTCCCTCAAACTCCAATGAAAAAACATCGGCTAAGGGTGGTTTAGTTTGGTTTAGTTTAGTTTCTTTGTTTAATGGCATATCAACCTTTGCAGGTTATTTAATGCCAAAGCCATTCCCAAGAAGAACAGTAGTGGTACTATTTAACCCATAGCTTGGAGGATAAGGGGGTTCATACCTTTCCCAAGGGTATTTGCCAGAAAATGAACGTAATAGCGCGACTGGAGTACGAACTCGCGTACTACGATTCCGCAGTCCATCGATTTAACCATTACAGCTAAGTGTGGTGTGAAAAACTCTAATAATAATAATAACAATAATAAGGTCATGGGAATCATGTTAAAACAAACTTAATAAACCGTAGAACAGCAAGTTTCGGTTATGCGTTGACAGAGATGAGTCAGTTAATCACATAATAAGCGAATGACAGGCATGGTTGTGTGCGAGAGGGGATTCACTGTGATATTAAAATTTAACCGTTCTGTCAATTAGTATATGCACAAACCGGAATTTCTCCAAGACAATGGGACACACACAAAATTCTTTAGAACTTTGGTACTTTAAAAACTAAACGGATCACTCAATACCAGTCACAATATCAGACCAAAAGAAAACAACTCGAAATCTAGAAGAATTATCGTTCCAATTACCAAGAGAGTAAAAATGGAAGAAAACAAAAAGATCGAATAGATATGGTGGTATTAATATCAATTGCAGTTGATGGATTCGTTGCAGTCCCTAAAAGATTTTAGAAGAATATGATAAATATCAGAAGAAGCATGGATACAATTTAGATTATTGCACTGTTAAGAGCAGCTAGAATACTGACAAAAGTCCTGGAGACTTGACCAGACATGCTGTCATTCGGACTGCATTAAAAAAGTGCTAATTAAAGGGGTGTGGTTTGGTTTCTTTGTTAAAGGGCACATCAACCTTTGTAGGTTATTTAATGCCAAAGCCATCCTTCTAGAAGTACAGTATTGGTACTATTTAGCACATAACTGAAAGGACAAGGGGGCTCATACCTTTCCCAAGGGTGTTTGCTCGAAAGTGAACGTAATAGCATGACTGGAGATCGAACTCGCTTGCAACGATTCCGCAGTCCATCGCTTTAACCATTACACCACGAGGACACGCTCGCTCATTAAAACTAGAATGAAAAAGTGGCATAGAAATAAATGTTAATTACTGTTTATTTCTCTACCAAATCCTTTAAGATCTCTTGATAAAAAAAAAGATCATTATTAATCATAGTCTTAATTTTTTTAACCGGTTTTAGGTTTTATAAACGGCATATCAATTTTTGTGGTTTATTTAATACCAAAGCAATTCTTGAGGAAGAAAAGTAATCGTACTATCTAAATTATCAGGGAGGGGAAATAAGGTGGGCAGATCCATATATTTACCAACGGTGTCAGTTTGAATGTTAACGCAACAGCGCGACTGGAGGTCGAGTTCACTTATCGTGAGGTCGCAGTCCAGCGCCTGGACCACTACACTACGAGAAAACCCCGCTTACGCGGATTTAAGGAGTAAGTAAAGTAAAGTTGGTGACCTTAGTCGAGGGTGACCCGAGGGCTCCCTTTTCAATAGCTACTACACCGAAGTGTAGGGGAGTGCGCTACTCTATTCCCTGGATTGCTCCACTTTACCATTGATCCTTATCTTATTGTGCTGATTTCTAAGCAAGGCAGTATCAAGTACTATTTTTTGAGTCTTTGGTATGACTCGAGCTGGGATTGAACCCCGGTCTTCTGGACCATTGACGAACACTCTCCTCATTAGGCCAAGTATAATCAAAGCATTTAGTAAAATCAGGATAAGGGTATAATTTTTCCGTGGGGTTTGAACGAATTTATAAAAGAGATGAGCGAAAAGAAAATAACATTACTGAAGTCGAAGGATTGTTTGTAAAAAAAAACCCAAAAACAAGGGTCACCTGAACTCCAAAGAATTCAGTGATGAAATTTATGACTTGATATTGTTAGATTTTTAACGTAAATAAACATTCATTTTTTGGTATGATATAGTTTAGTTGTTTTTTTTTTATTGTATATCATCCTTCGTAGGTTATTTAATGCCAAAGACATGCTCATAGAAAAATATTGGTGGTTCTAGCTAAAAGATCCCTTCGAGAAATAAGGGGTTCATATTTTCCAAGTTTATAAGTAAAAAATGCAATGTAATGGCGGGACTGGAGTTCGAACTTAATTTACACGATGACACTGTAAAACGCATTAGCCACATTAACTAACCCTATCAAAGGTTGATATGCCATAAAACCCAACCAACCAACCAACTACTCCAATTTTCGGTCCGTTAATAACTTTTAAAAAGTGAATTTTGAATTCATGAGGTTTACAAAAGAATGTATAATTAACTTGTATATGTTGCTTTAGTTAAAACATTAAAACGTAATAGGGGGTTGTCCTCGTGGTGTAATGGTTAAAGTGATGGACTGCGGAATCGTAGTACGCAAGTTCGTACTCCAGTCGTGCTATTACGTTCACTTTCGGGCAAATACCCTTGGGAAAGGTGTGAACCCCTATTATCCTCCCAGCTATGGGTTAAATAGTACTACTACTGTTCTTCTAGGAAAATGACTTTGGCATTAAATAACCTAAAAAGAGTTGATATGCCATTAAACAAAGAAACCAAACCAAACCTAAAACGTAACATTATTTTCAGACCGTGAAATCTGTGTTTTTGTTTAATAGGTAATTTAATACTGAAGCCACCTTGTCGGAGAACATCACTGATAATCTTTAATTCATAGTTCAGGGGACAATGTGGAGTGGTCAATGCCTTTCTCAAGATTTTTCGTTCGAACGTGATAGTAATAGATCTATTGGTTTGGTTTGGTTTAATTTCTTTATTTAATGGCATATCAACCTTTGTAGGTTATTTAATTCTGAAACCATTCTTCAATAAGAACAGTAGTGGTACTATTTAACCCATAACTGGGAGGATAAGGGGGTTCATACCTTTCCCAAGGGTATTTGTCCGAAAGTGAACGTAATAGTGCGAATGGAGTTCGAACTCACTACGATTCCGCAGTCCCTGGCTTTAACCATTACGTCACGAGGTCACCCCCTGCTCTATTGGAGTTCAAACTTGTTTACATCGAGGCTACAATCCAACAATTTAGCCAGTAAAGCCACTGTAACCCCACCACCAGTGATTACCGAGAAATAAATGTATTTTCTGAGTTGATTGTAGAATGGGAAATATCTAAAACTTCCGCGTGAATTCTCGTATCTATGATAGTGTTGGATTGTTTGGGGAACCCTGTGTGTGTCGGCTGTTTACAGGAAGCTTGTCAGTTGACACCAGCAGCAGCAGATTGGTCAATCGGATGAGACTAAGGCATCTATGAACAATGGCAAATTACAAATTCTAGACTTAATGCAGCCTTGTTGCTAAGAAGTAATATCTTTTGTATCATTCAATAAGATGGCAACTCGAATTCAAATAGATCGGTAGTTCGGTTCAAAGTCCACATTATTGAAGCTACTGTTCTCCAACAAGAATGGCTTTGTCAAAAATATCCCATCAATGTTGATATGTTATTAAAAAACGAAAGCTTGCAAAACTAAACCAAATAAAGTCGTCATGTTGAGGTACCATAATATATCAGATTAACATTGATAAGAGTTGAGAATCAAGACTAATAGGTGCTCCCTTGATATCAAAGATGGCGGCGTCTATCGTTGTCCGGAATCTTTTGGGTGTATTTTCCCATTGGTATTTTCTTGATAGCCTACAGTATGTTCTAAAGCGATTGTGGCCCAACGAGACATGAAGGTGAAATCCTGTTCTGTTGCCGTTTCAAAAGTTTATCCTCTTAAAGGAGACAGAGGTAAAGAAGATAGGAATAGAATATTTTCAGTTAGAAAAGATATCCCTTACTAAGCAAAACAGAGGGCAAACAGACGGTGCATTTTCGACTTGAAATTCGTTAAGATAAACAGATAAGACAGCCACCCCTGAAAAACAAAACTGTGTCCACAAAATGAAGAATTGTTACGTTCCAAAGAAAGTAAACATATATATATATAAAAAGAAAAGTTTGTGATTAGAGAGAAAAATATTCAGAATTATCGCAAATCATTATTGAAAGTTATACTGGAGATAAAGAATGAACAAAATAAACAAACAAAAGCGAACGAAAGAAAGAAAAAAATCAGAAGTTAAAGATACACTTGAGAATTTGGATGAGAATAAAGTAAAGACGAAAACAGCAAATATTGATAAACCACAGAAATATCTTTAGGTATGTACCATCGGTGAACTCTATCACTTAATATATGCCGAAAAAAATTGATTTTCACAAAAAAGACACACAGGACGAGGAATATTTTAATAAAAGATGGAAGAGAAAACTTGAATTATAAATTAAACATTTATACAGCGATTCTTCAACTGAAGTTTTAACAGAAAAATAAATTTGAGTATGCTAATTACAAACTAAAATGTCACTGTCTAGTATGTTGGCCACTACACAAGGAAGTGCCCCCCTAAAATTAATTAAAAGCGGGGAGTTGTAAGTTATAACAAGAGGTAAGTGAAAATATAGACAAAATATAATGTCGAAGTAAAAGAAAAACGTACACTTTATTAACAGACCATTGTGAAACAATCAAAAGCAAAGAAGTTAAAGTAACAGTAACGAAACCACTGGAAACAGCTTTGTTAAATCCAGATGAGAAACAAGGAAGAAAGCTTTATATATATATATATATATATATATATATATATATATATATATATATATATATATATCATCATGTCGTGCTGGTAGCACGGATATCCCTGACCCTCTCTCGCCACGCCTCCCTATCGTTCATCGCCCTAGGCAGGTCTTCAGGACAACATCCCGTATCCTCACATAGCTGCTGAATGTATGTTCGTGCTGGTCGTCCTGCTTTTGCACGGCCATGTGTGGGGGTCCATAAGAGTACATCCCTTATGAGTTCGTCCCTGCTTCTCCAGCAGTGTCCTGCATGTCTGGTTCGTCTAACTTGAATAGTTTGCGTGATAGGAGGCAGGTGGCCGTACAGTTGGTGTCTCGTGGAGTGTTGCCGCCAGGACTTGTTCAAGATTGCTCGCAGCATTCTTGTATAATTGCCGTCTATCTTCTTCTCCAGCCGTTTTGTTTGAGTCCATGTAGTGCACCCATATAGCAGTATCGATGTGACCGCTGCCTGGAAGAAACTGCGTTTCATTTTATCGGTTAGGTCTGATATCCCTCTGTGGAAGCCGGATGAGACACAAGGTTATTTTAAGCAAAGTATAACAAGTTTGAATAAAGTTTTCCTTTTCCCAGACTGGTTACCATACCTGGGCTAAAAAAAACCCAAATATGTTCCACTATTTACCCATACCTAACGAGGATAATAGCTGGATACATACCTTTCCAAAAAGTGTTAGTGCTATGTAAATCCTTTGTAGCCACATCTACGATTTGAACTCGAGTCACCATGTCCATTTTCTTCGACGATAACCTTTAAACCACGATAAATTTCTACATAGTAGAAAAGTACAATTGTTAGACAACCTGAAAAACAAATCGACATAGATTGAAGATGGACTTTGAAAAAGATTGTAAATTATAAGGCTTTCAAAAATCAGGGAATTGTTAGAGAGATTAAAAACCATACGCGAAAGACTAATTCAACGATTTTAAAACTCGAATTTTTTGGTGACTGACCGAGAGAAAAACGACCGATGCCAAAGAAAGATTCATAAAAACAAGTGTAAGTAATTACAGGCCTAGAACATGCATGCCTACAGCTTGGAAATTTCTTATAGGAGAATTTGCTGAATCAATAGACCATTTACTGAAAGACCAATTAGTTGTATTAAATGAAATAGAAGGAGAATGAAAGGAAACCACAAGAACAAAACACCTGTGATTAAACAATTATCAAAGTTAAAAAAAATCTAAAAGAATCTAAGACCAGTTGGCTGTAAAATACACCGACTGCATCTCAGGAGAGAGTTGAGACTCCCCCAATGAATGTCCAGTGGACCAGACGACATGGGTTGTAGAATATACCGACTGCATCTCAGGAGAGGGGTTAGACCCCCACCATCAATGAGTATCCTTGATATGAGATTAAATCATCTGAGGTGAGCTTTCAGTCTTGGAGCTTTAGGGAATGAGGAATATCCATTCATTACCATTGCTTCCTGGTCCCCTCTGAAACAGTCATTTGTTTACAGTCAGTTAAACGATCAAGCAGTTTTATTTTCAGCAATGGAATTTAGCGTAAGTAATTTGTTTAAATGTCAAACGGTTCTTTTAGACCCAAAACTATGACCCTATCAGGTGGTATCACTCTGGGCCAGAGTAAACTTGGGAGGGATGAAAAGAGAGGGATACTCCACATTCCCTAAAGCTCCAGCGTAATTGGAGTTTCCCCATCAGATTTTTTAGTGTCATTATCAGAACATTTGTTGAGGGAGTCCTACCCCTCTATAGAGATGCAATCGGTGTATTCTACAGCCCAAGGCAACTGGTCTACTGGACATCGGTTGCGGAAGTCTTAACCCTCCGCAGAAATACAGTCGGTGTATTCTACAGCCCCAGCCGACTGGGCCACTGGACATTTGTTTAGGGAGTCTTACCCCATCTGCAGAGATGCAGTCGGAGTATTCTTTAGCCACTGCCGATTAGTTCTCAGTCAACTCATATGACCAGATGTCGTCATCATCCACTTGTGTAGTAGTAGATACGTTGTTACAAAAGATTAGAAATTTAACCAATAAGAAAAAAAGGACAGAAAAAATTTGCATCATAAATATAGGAGTTGTAAAGTTAAAAGTAAAGTTGGCGACTGTAGTCGTGGGTGACCCGAAGGCTCCCATTTCAATAGCTACTACACTTAGATGGAGGGGAGGGTGCTATTCCATTAACTGGATTGCTTCACTTTACCCTTGATTCACACCTTATCATGTTGAGTGTTAAATAAGGCGGCATCAAGTACCATTTTTGAGTCTTTGGTATGTCACGATCTGGGATTGAACCAAAGTCGCTTTGACCATTGGCGATCACTCTACACACAAGACGAAAGGGCCAGTTAATAGTAGATATATTGATAATTATTATGAACTTTGCTGATTTTAGAAGAACCTGAAAAAATAGTTGATAAGATCTGAACATCTATGAACGATACTAAACCATCAATAATCAATAAAATCAAGACGAGTGCTGAGAAGATAATCGCATCGGTGCGAAGACCTGTTGTCACTTGATCTACTCTCGAAAGAAATAATAACTTGTATTACATTCAACAGGCACAAAGTAAGATAGACCGAAAGGCGGGAATACTGTAGAAGAGAGAGGAAGAGGAATAGTAAAAGTCTTGCGCATATAAGTTTTGTCTTCTTAAGTAAAATGCCGTTCTTGTTCCACTAGTTTGTTCAAAATACCTTCGCTTAATATCTTCACCAACAAGATATTAGCAGATATTATTAATTTAAGTGTCGGCTGATCTGTTTTTAATGATGCTAAACTGAACGTTGTTATCTGCTTTGTTTTTGGCATATTCTTTTTTGTCAGGCCGTAATTCGACAAAAGCGCTCTTAACATATCCGTTTTAAGGGCTGTCACCTTGGCTAATTTTAGAAAAACATTAATTCCCTCATTAAGAGCTAGCGCTGAGTTGAGAGGGAAATAAGCAGACGTCATTGAAGTGTCGAGGAAGGAATGTTAGGAGTGGCGGGAAGGATAGAAAGAAAAAAAAATGAAAGGCAGAGAAAAATAGAAAAGCCAAAATAAAAGAAAACACATCTTTTGTGAAGAACAGAAAAATAAATAACGATAATGAATCTAGTAATCTAGGGGAATAGAAATGTCAAGGAAAATATGACTGACGAGAAAAATAAAAAAATAAAACGAATCTGAAAAAAATATATATATCATCAATAATATGCGAACAAGAAAATAAACATCAAGAAAAAGAAAGAAAGAAAGAAGAAGAAGAAGAAGAAGAAGAAGAAGAAGAAAATGAAGAAGAAGAAGAATAAGAATAAGAAGAACAACAACAACCATAATAATTTTTATAATTCACAAGACCAGTCCTCGCGATATTTAAGAAGAAATAATTATTTGTCATCAAGTGGATTTAGCTGTTCCAGCGTAGCTTACAGTGAAAATAATTGGAAACAAAAAGATACAATCTTGGACCTTGCTGTAGAACGAAAAAAAAACAAACTCTGGAACATGAGGATGGTGGTGATACCAATTGGTGCACTAGAAACGATCCCAAAAAGTTTGGCAAAAGACTGGAGGAATTGGAAATCAGAGAAAGAATCAAGACTATTTAGACTACAGCATTGCTGAAATCAGCTAGAATACTCAGAAGAGTTTTGGAGACGTGAAGGGACTTACTCTCACTGAGACTCCAGTGAAAGACCAACAGCTAATGTTGTTGTAAGAAACTTGCAAGGACGAAAATAATAATAATAATAATAATAATAATAATGCACAACCCAGCTGCTGTCTTAGAAAATGACACACATAAATTCCTATGGGACTTTGACGTACAAACAGATCACCTAATCTCGGCCCGAAGACCAGACCTGATAATAATCAACAAAAAAAAAAAAATGAAAAAAAAAAGAGAATTTGCAAAATTGTCGACTTTGCTGTCCCGGCTGACCACAGAATAAAACTGAAAAAATTTCAAAAGAAGGATAAGTACCTCGACCTTGCTAGGGAATTGAAAAAACTATGGAACATGAAGGTGACAATTATACCAATTGTGATTGGTATAATTGGCGGACGAGTGGAGACCATCCAAATTACAGCATTATTGAGAACGGCCAGAAACTGAGAAGATTCCTGGAGACTTGAGGAGACTTGCTGTCACTCAAACTCCAGTGAAAGACCATCAGCTAACGCTGATGTGAAAAACTCTAAAGGAGTAAATAATGATGATAATAATATTAAAGATTTAGCAAGCTAGCGAAAAAGATGTATAAGTCAGGGTGCAACCAAGCGATGAAGGTGATCCACTGAGAACAGTGCAAGACATTGTAATCTGACCATACTACCAAATGATATACGCAAATAAACCTAATATGTCATAGAGAATTAGACGCATAAAACTTTTGGGAATTTGAGATACAAACAGATGACTTAATCTTTACCAGAAGACCAAACATAGATTCAAAGCAACGATATCACTCAATCTTATACATATGAAATTCATAGGTGGATACATTTTTACTAAATCGCAAGGTAGGATCAATCCCCTAATGTAAATGGATGACATCAAACCGCTTGCCAAAAATGAAAAAAAGAATTGGAAGTCCCTTTCCAGGCATTGATTTTAGTTTGGTTTACAAATGTGCCAAAATGATACAAAACTACGCCCGATCAAGTGTCTTACCACTACTCCCTGGTCTACTCGGATCCAAAGTTGTAGTATCTGTTAGGGTACCATCTATTGGTTAACCTGAAATAAAGAAGAATTTTTTAGCAAAATTTAAATACATGAAAAATAGAAAAGAAAATCATGAAAATAGAGAAGAAAAAGGATGGAATAAAAACGAAACTGAGAAGAAAATGATGTTGGAAGAGGGAAAAAAGAAAAAAATAGAAGGAAAGCGGGTCATTAGTTATAAAGGGAAAAACACAGAAAATAAAGGAGATCATAGAAATGGAAACAAAAGTAGTAGTAGTAGTAGTTGTAGTAGTAGTAGTAGTAGTAGTAGTATAGCAGTATTGAAAGAAAGCAAAAAGAGGGACAAATACTTGGATTTTGACTGAGAATTGAAAAGGGCTGTCAGCGAGGGCTGTAGAATACGCCAACCGCATTTCTGCCGAGGGGTAAGACCTCTCCCCCAGCGAATGTCAAGTTTATGACACTAAACCAACTGATACTGGGGCTATAGTACTGGAGCTATTGCGAATGTGAAATACTTCTTCATTACCATTACTCTCAGATCCACTTTGACTCGGAGTGGTATTACATGTTAGGGTCCCATGAAAGGATCAAATAGAACTAGTGTCCTACGTATGACACAAAACTACGCCCGATCAAGAGGCTTCAGTCTTACCTCTACTCCCTGGTCTACTTGGATCTGAGGTGGTAGTATCTGTTAGGGTACCATCTATTGGTCAAATAGAAATGTTTTGTCATTTTCTATATTTGAAACGATTTAAAATGTGCCAACAAATGGTTTGTGTTGATTAATTAGTTTTACATTGCAATGTTTGAAACTTTTTAACCATGTGCAAACAAATGATGTCGAAGTCATTTAAAATTGTTACCAACAAACTTTTCTTTACAAATCACTCATATTCCATTTATATATATATATATATATATAAATTAATTCGCGAGTCGGGACTATCCTATTACAGTTTCGCCTAAAACGGCTCCTCAGGGTACCTAATACCTAATAGTCAGTATTAGGTACCATGAGCAGCCGTTTTAGACGAAACTATTGTAGGATAGTCCCGACTCGCGAATTAATTTTTGTAATTTGCTCTACCTAGTACTGAGCACTCTTTGTAATTGTAGCGTTGCAGCATTTTGCGGTGGGTTTTTGTTCTACTGATCAACTGATTACGTATCTCTTGATTTTTCCAATTGGTGAGACAAGATTGGCCTTTTCTTTTTTTTTTTCTCCCGATAACCTTTTTCTTTTTTCGCCGGGCAGTGATTCGAGATATATTCTTATCTCTGAATTCTGGCGGTTTTTTTCTTTGTCACCGTAAAATCTGGTAGGTAGTAAATCATTATATATATATATATATATATATATATATATATATGTAACATAAATGGAGGAAAACTCAACGTACAGTTATCATATCATTATAAATTTATTTCGACGAGTTATAATCCGCCTCTTCAGATGGTGTACACATTTTTGTGCTGAAAAGAACGAATATTGTTATATATATATATATATTAGAAATTAGTTACTAAAGAAAAATAGTTAATGTACACCAGGTAGATTCTTACAGGATTTAGCATTAAATAATCTACATCGTTTGATATGCCATAAAACACAACTACCCACAAACCAACCCCATAACTGAATAAGATGTGCTGAAAGAGGTTGATAATCATACCAAATGTAGTTGGTGCGCAAAGACCAGTTCCCAAAGGCTTGGAAAAATCAACTGGAGATCGGAGAAAATGTCGAGCTAATTCAGATCAGATCATTGTTGCGATCGGATAGAATACTCAGAAGAGTTCTGGAGATCTGAAGTGACTTGCTATCACTCAGTCTCCAGTAAGATATGCTCAGCTAACTTTGGTCAGAAAAACTCATCAGGAGTGAAATAATAAAGGAAAAAAATTAATTAGAAGCAAGAATATAAATAATGAAAGAAGAAGAAGAAGAAGAAGAAGAAGAAGAAGAAGAAGAAGAAGAAGAAGAAGAAGAAGAAGAAATGGAAAGAAAAACTGGAGATATTTAAGAAAAACACAAGAGTGATGATAGAAAAAAAATAAAAATAAATATAACCTAAAATAAAGGAAAGAAAAACTAGAGGTAAATTGAGAAAGAAAAAAATGGCATAAAAGAGAAACTGAGAAGACAATTATGGAGGAAGAATGAAGAAGAAAATATGGTCCCCGCCTCAAAAAATCGTAAGTGAAAAAAGAAGAAAAATATGGACGAAGAAAAAAGGGTAATTCTCAGCAAAATTTAAAGAGATAAATAAAAAGAAGCAAAACCCAAAGTCCTTTTTTCTTCTGAATATTTTGACAACTTTCCTTCGTTTGTAAAAAGTTTCTTTTTACTTCTTACCTTTCACTTAATTACGCTAAACACTTGCAATATTCTTAAGTGTAGTTAAGACGAGGCTATTAATTACGTTTCTCTATTTTTAACAAAAAAGAATGACTTAATTATATCATACTTGTTTAATGAATAATTAAGATCGCCAAGTCACTTCTTTTTGGTTACTTATTTTCAAAGAGTACCCCATTTTTAGGATATGATATTTTATGACATAATTTCTAGTGGACTTTGAACCGAACACATAATTCGATTATTTCTTTCTCGTGTGCTTAGTTTAAAGGGGCCAAAAAGTTATTGCTAAGAACTGTTTTTTGTTTCTTGTATTTTAGACTACCATCGATATTCGATGCCACTTTAAAAGAAAATCCTTAAGACAAATTACTAAGACCCTTTCTTGTTTCATGCTCACCCGTAACAGTCTTTATGTTTATGTGGACCATTAACGGTTACGGGAAAAATAACATTTAAAAAAGGAGCTTGTTGAGATGTGCAGGGTATTGGAGCGATGTTATTTATAACAAAACAAATAGAAGAATATTTTGAATTTTCCCCACTCCATTGCCAAGAGCATGATGCAACACAAAGTCAATTTTTAAGCCGATTATATTTGGTGTAAATTCTATTTTCCTTCCGCCAAGTTAATTGCTTTATTAAAAATAGTCTGACCTACTATGTACATATTACTGGGTGTTGAATGGATACAGTTATACCTTTCATAAGAGCATTAGTGCAAAGTCAAACACATTCAATTTCGTCCAGGATGTGTAGTCGAACACCGATTCTATTCCTTACCGTGATAACCGTTATGATAAGAGCACCTGAAAACAGAAACTTTGTGTAAAGATAAAAAGAAAATCCAGAAAATGTTCTTGAAGTTACAAAAAGAGCTTGTGCTATTTGGGAAATACACCATGTAATGTCCAAATCATTCATTTAGTTGTGAGGAGGGTCAATTCGGCTTAGTGTTTAATGTGCTGGACTGTTATATCGCTGTAAACTTGTTCAAATTCCAGTGGCACTGTTATATTTACTTTCGGACTAAAGTCCTTAGGAAAGAAACGACCCCACCTTATTTCCCAGGCATGTGTTAAATCAAACCTACCACTGCTGTTCTTTTACTAGGGTAGATTTGGTATTAAATAATCCACAATGATTTATCTGACATCAAACAAAAAATCAAACTAAACCATATCTTTTAACGTTCGGCGTTGGTGATTAACACCAACCCAATACAAAAAAAAAAAACAAACAAACAAAACAACGAAAAACAAAAGCAGTGGGATCTTTTGTTCTAATTTTGTAGACGACTCGTGAATCCAATTTTTTGCCAACGTAACAATTAGTTCATTTTAGGAAGAGTAAATAATTCTGTTTATTTACAGCATCATTTTCTCGGACAAAATCAAGAATTTTAAGAATTTTTCAAAGATAACGACCACAGAATATTCAAAGTTAATATGTGAACACTTGTAATTTTTTAAAGTCTTTTTCAATGATTTTTCTCTTCTGTTTATATATATATATATATATATATATATATATATATATATATATATATATATATATATATATATATGTATATATGTGTATAATGATCGCGTAGACGCTTAATATGATGTCACAGGGCCATCATATTAAACACTATAAAGCGGGAAATCCTTACATCAATTTTTCTAATCGTAAGAAGATAAAAGCATCAACATTTGAGTTATCAATTCTATTTTATAATAATTTCGATAAAATATTTACCTAAGTATTATTGTATTACTCTTATTTAGACGAGGGTTCAATTCAATCGATGCCCAGAATTCTCCGCTAATTAACCGATTATTTATTACTAAATTGTTAAATATAAATCTGCATTTATTTATAATGAAAGATACTTGTGCCCTTAGCATAACGGTTATCAAATCGACTACTCGAGTTTAAATCTTGGATAATGCTGTTTTAATTTTGTTTCACGGTAATACTTTTGGAAAAGGCATGAATCAGTCTATTTTACCCAACCGAGCTATAGATGATCGATAGGCCAGACTGAGTTCTTTAGCCTTAGAAAGACAACCTGTATCGAAGAAGGAAAATTCTGAATTCAAACTAGCTTTAATCTTCTTTAAAATTATACCATATCCTACCCATGGTAGAGGGGTTGAGCCAATATATTTTGTAAAAAGTAAAGTAAATTTGTTCATCTTTTTTCTTTTTGTCAATGTTTCTGATTTTAGGTGCCCCGTTATTTTTTAAGTTGATAAAAAGAAGTTGTCAATAAATATTTCTTATTAGCTTTATTTTAGTGACACCCTTTTAGTGTCAGTATTAACAATGAGGAATTGTAGATATACTAAATACTCGGATGTGAATTTGAAAAAAAAAAGATTATTGATGCATAGTAAAACTATTGCATTATAGCAAACATCTTCACTGTTTGAAAAACGAAAGTCTAATGAGAAAAATTGTTTTATAACCCCTGATCCTGAAATGAAAGAAAAAATCCTATTAATAAATAAAAATTATCAAAAAAATCATTGAAGAAGTTACATAATAAACTACTGATATCTATTTTCGGCTTGCTGTGTAGTTTTTAAATAAAGTCCTGAACTGTTAAACTCATGTAGGAGAAGAAGAAGAAGAAGAAGAAGAAGAAGAAGAAGAAGAAGAAGAAGAAGAAGAAGAAGAAGAAGAAGAAGAAGAAGAAGAAGAAGAAGAAGAAGAAATCCAACAACAACAGCAACAGCAACAACAACAACCATATGACAGCAAAAGTGAAGAAGAAGAAGAAGAAGAAGAAGAAGAAGAAGAAGAAGAAGAAGAAGAAGAAGAAGAAGAAGAAGAAGAAGAAGAAGAAGAAGAAGAAGAAGAAACATTCAGAGAAAGAATATAGAAAAAAAAAGGATACAATAAGTATAAGATCGAATGATTAGGAATATTGATCAAGTAAAACAAAAAAAGAAAAATAGATAAAGATGATAGGGCATGAGGAAAGACTTTAGGAAGATATCCAGAAGAAAAGTGAAATCGATAAAGATCGCGTAAGAAAGTCCGTAATTTTAACCGAAAGATTCAATAAAGACAAAAGGTAAATAATAAGTGGTAAAAGGAGGAAAAACAAAGGAAATCGTTGATCTCAAGTCACTTACAAAAGCTGTGATTAACAACACTGTTGACTTGCTCGGCTCAAAGTCAGGTTCTGAGTCAGTTGGCTACGGCTGGCGTTGATCTTGCGGGCTCAAACTCGACGTTCAAAGCGCTGATTATGTTTCACTGTGAAAGCATTCAGTTAAAATCAATTACCATGGCCAGTATCCATCTCTTTCTGCCACCACCCAAGCCGAAAGCTCGGTCGGCACCTTTCAAGAATTACCATTGAATCGACGATCAAAGTGACTTTTGATTTCTGATCGAAGTTGTTCAATTATAGGCTCTTATTCAGCAATAGGCTGTCGTCATCGCAGTGGCGTTTCTTTCGTCTCTAGCGAAGTCGAGCATTGTTGAAAGAGAGTCGATCAAGAGAGGTGGTTTTGGCACATCAATATAGATCTAATATCATCAATGAACGCGTAAGTAATAAGAGTATCCATTTTAAATGTTATTCTGGTCAGAATGAAGGCGGGTATATTTATAATAACGACGATGGTGGAAACGAAGGATCTGCTTTCAAGGTTTTATTTTATCAGTCTATTTTATACAGAATATTTTTGCCTGCAGAGAGTAGATAATGAAGCTGCCCTCAGCAACGCCAATTCAAACTGAAATTCTCTCTCTCTCACACACACACGCACGCGCGCGCGGTGTTTGCGTTTGTGAAGGTAGAAAAAGAGAGATACAAAAAGAAAGGGAGAAAGAAAGAGAATGCGTGTGTATTTAAAACGACACAGAACAGCAGGAGAAAGATTTTATAGAAGATAGCCAGGTCGTACGTGGATTTTAACGTTGGTGAAACTTCGGCTGAATTCCCACTATATATATATATATATATATATATATATATATATATATATATATATATATTCTAAAAACTATACATAGCATGCGTGAACCTTCCTGTGATTACGGCCAATAAAGCGTCCAAAATTGTTTGGGAAGAATTCGGTGAATTTGACAACCAACTCAAATCATGAAATAAAAACATTTCTCTGGAAGTTGGAAAGGATCTTGATAAAATGGTAAAGACATGTGTCATTTAATCTAACTTGTTTGAACTAAGGAATACTGCTTAGGTGAAGACATAGGGCTAAATTTAAACTACAGATAATTAACTTAATTTTTTTTAAAAAGCATAGAGTTAAACTGATAATTAATGTAAATGAATAAATAAAATAAAATGGTAAAAAATTGTGAAAAACATATCATATATAAGTACTAATCATAAAAAGTGTAACTGATTAATAGGTTCTAAATAGTTTTGAAAATTGAAAATAATTTAAAATTAATTAAATCTTGAGTTTAATTTAATATAGTTATTACTGTATCATTACGTAAAGTTATTGAATAAAGTTAAAAATCTAATTTAATATTAGATCTGTAGTTTAAGTCAAAATGTAATTAGAATTTAAAAATTAAAATAAAAATTTAAAAATGTTTTTTTAAATAAATTTACTACATTTCTAACCGAAATTAAAATAAAAACGGAAGTGGGCTAAATGAGGAGATAACTCTTCACCCCTCTTCTATCCCCTCCCACCTTTTTCTGTGTCTATTCTAGTTTTTCTATCCATATGATCTGAAGAAGTCCTGTTAAATTTTTTTCGTGTTTTTGAAATTTTCAAAAACGTGTAACAGGATGGAAATAAATTTATAATCCTAATGTGACCGGTTTGCTGTTTTTCTTAAAGTATATATATATATATATATATATATGTATGTGTGTGTGTGTGTGTGTGTGTGTGTGTAAGGTAGAAAAAATTAAATTAGATTTCATATACAAACATTTACTTTGGGTTACTATCTGGTTTCTTGAGTTTATCCATATCGTCACACGTGCAAATATTCTTCCATATTTTTCAACCATTTTTAGCAACTACTGCTTCACCATCTTTATTGCTGTACGAGTGACAAGTTGGCACTTATGAATATAAATTAAATTCGACTTTGAATAGAAATCGTACTGCACGTCTGATGCTTCGGTACAATCATGAAACTGCCAGTAACGCAAAGAAAAGTGTTTGCTTATGAAATCCAATTTTAATTTATTCTTAGTATTCTAAGATTTTAAAACGTATTAGTCGCTTCGACTCTTAATTTTGAGCACTGTAATAAAAAAAGCAAGTAATATCTATCTATCTATCTATCTATCTATCTATGCAGTCTTTTCTTTTTTTACACATGTTCGATTAGATTTATTCACCAAACTACACGGATAAATTCATCAATCTTTCCAAAAACGAATGAATCCCACATCAAAAATAATTTCTAAGTCTCGGACTTTATGGCAACCAATACTGTTACAACAGTATGGAGCACCTTGGGTGGTGTAAGGGCACCTTGGGCGGTGTAATGGTTAGCATGTTAGACGAGCAAACCTACACGAGTGAGTTCGATTTTCATTGGGTGCCCCATTCATGCGGCCTTGAGCTACATCTAAGCAAAAAGCTTAGAAAAAATTAAAACCAATACTGTTACAACAATAACCTGAATAAAATAAATCGAATTGAACTATTTCTAAATATCCAGAAGCAAGAAAAAAATCCTCTATTACCCTAACTCAGTCCAAAACTTTAAAAAACTGGTTTGATAAAACTGGTTTGATAAAACCAATAAAACCTGAACATTACTTACCAAACTAACCTCACCAAAAAGCAATTACACGATCACCCCGTATCCTCATAAAAAAGCAAGAAAAACTAATACCTTTGTTATTTTTAACAAATATCAATCTCACTCTATATTACCAAAAAGATACTAAAAGACCGCACAATTTTTTGAAAAGTCCACAAGATCAACAAATCTACAGAAAACTAAAATCAAAATAATGACATCTAATAGGACACAACAATATAACCTCAAACTCCCAAAAATTACTGAAGATAATAAATCCAGATAAATATAGAAAACAGTGAAAATCCATAACCAGATTATCTTCTTCAACTCATTATCTCTTAAGTGACCAGTTCCATATATGAGTTAACTAAACACATTAACGAAAAAATGACGCCCTTCATGCCCAGCAAATATTGCCTCAAATTCAGCAATGAAGACATTCAAATTTTACAATTTTAAAACCAAACAACCAAATTATTGACTCTCTCGACCACGAAAATCATTTCACACAAAGAAAACGCCAAGAAAAGAAATTATTGACCTCATTATCAAGAATATTTTCAATAACCTCACAAATACTCCACGAATAATTAACCCGAATATATTTGGAAGATCTTTCTAAGTTGTACAACTGAATTCCCATTATACTTCTAGCATGACAATATAAGCATACACCATGACACTTTTTATATAAAGATTACGAAACCTTTAAACATGAACTTCGAATATTATTATATTCTAAAATGCCGATAGCATATTACCCGCTAATTCATCCCTTCGCTTTAAGTAAAAATTATCATCTGTAAATTCCCCTTTCACTTATTGTTCCTCTTATTCTCTCTCTCTCTATATATATGAGTTGTAATGGTATATATATATATATATATATATATATATATATATATATATATATATATATATATATATATAATTAAATGTCTTTAGCAAATGCGGCTACTTAGACAAACAAATAAAAAAAGCTACAACACACCAGTATGAATAATAGATATTCAACACTTACAAAGTGGTAATGTATATGCAAAGGTCACATCCTTTTTGCAATATACACACTCCTGATGATGGCCCAAGATCGTTAAAAAAGTGTTTGGGAACAAATCAATTATGGGAGTATCATTAGTCAATTCCCGCCGGATACGATAAAATCAATGCGCTAACTCAAAAGGATAGGAAAATGTATAGACGAAGGATATCTGTATTGTTTTAGTATATATATATATATATATATATATGTATGTATATATGTGTGTGTGTGTGTGTGTGTGTGTGTGTGTGTGTGTGTGTTTGTGTTTATTCGAGTGCAGTGAGTATCATCGTGTGAAATAGATACGGCTACACGTATTCAAATCAGGAACAGGGCTGTTTGTATTTCACATACCACAAATATCTTTCGGAAATGAATGAACCTAGGTGTAATCTCTCCATCTATGAGTAAATAGGGAGGACTCTGTATGGTATGGCAACTGGGTTTGGAGAAGGAAAAATCTGAATTAAACCTCTTAAACTCTGGTTGAAAAGTGATCTTGTGTCCCATCCTGCCTTTGCGAAATGGTCAGGTAAATATGTATACATATATATATGTATATATATATATGTGTGTGTGTGTGTTATTCATGCAGAATGTGAATTCCTTAGATGTTAAGTTTTACGAATTATATTCTCTGAGAACGTGTAAGTAAATTAGGAATTATTAAAAAATTTTAAAATACCTTAATCACTTTTAAAATATTTTATTAATTTTAAATACGAGTACACTATCAATGCAACATTTAAATATACATACTGAAAGAAAGAAAGAGAGAGAAAAGAAGAGAGAGAGTGAGAGAGAGAGAGGGGGGAGATATAGAGTACGCACGTGCGTGTGTGTGTGTGTGAAAGAGGACAATGCTGACAGATACTGGCTTGATAGTTTGATATCAAGAGACAATGAAATGTCGGCTCGTTACAAAAATTGGAATGTATTTATTGATGGACTGATAGATCTAACGAGAGATAAAAGAGTGGATTTAGTAAAAAGTATGTGTGTTTCTTATTCCTTTTACGCATATAAAAAGTAATTTGTTTTTTTATAATATTTACTTAAACACAGGCCCTGGCTATATATATATCTGAAGTGACCGGGAATATAATAAAAATGATAAATATAATAATAATATGGAATATTGGATTGGGAAAAGGATATAAACACCAACCAGAATCTGTAACAAGCAGAAAGAGGCAACGATATCAGAGACTTTGGTATCTACACCTAGAGAAAAATAAAGAACAATGGAATATATATAGCAAATTAAGGTAAAGTTGGCGATTTTAGTCGAGTGCGACCCGAAGGCTCCCTTTTCAATAGCTACTACACCAAGGTGTAGGGGAGGAAACAACTCCATTCCCTGGATTGCTACACTTTACCCTTGATCCTTACCTTATAATGCTGAGTGTTAAACAATGTGGCATTAAGTACCATTTTCTGAGTCTTTGGTATGACTCGACCCGGAATTGAACTCTGGTTCTTCCGTACCACCAAAAAAAGAATTACCTGAAATAATATACAAATAATTGGACAAGGAACAACTATACCCTTCCAAAAACAAATAAAACAAAAATGTCATCTATATAACAAAACACAACGGTTGACATGACGTAATATTCAACCAACAATCGTTATGTCAGTGCCAACAGCTAATAAACTAAATAATATAATAAAATTAGTAAATACGAAAACCTGGAAAAAGAAATTTAAAAAAAGGTGTGGCAGTAATTGTGGAAGCCCTGGGTATTGTCAAGAAAGGGACAGATTGAAAACATTTATAAGATACTTGGCTATCCCAGTGAATATGCAATACAAAAAATTGCACTTTGTGGAACTGCTCATCGAGTAAAATCAATGTGACAGATAACTACCACCCAAAAGAAGCTGCACGAAATAAATAGAATATATAAGATCACTGACTTCCTTCTCGCTAGGTCTTGGGTAAATACCTCTTAAAGGATTGCAAGAAACCAAAAGAGGTTTGCCCAGTCAGCTGGGGCTGTAGAATACACTGACTGCTACTCTGCAGAGGGAATAGACCCCCACCTCCCACGAGTGTCCTGGATACGAGACTAAACAATCTGGTTGTGAGGTTCCAGCAATGCTGGAGCTTTGGGGAATGCGGAGTACCCCTTCATTGCCATCACCCCCAGGTCCACTTTGGCCCGGAGTGGTAGCACCTGATAAGGGTCATATCTATGGGTTGAATAGAACTAAACCGTGCTTCTTTCACTATATTGATTTTTGCATTTAAACTGCGTATTTATGACGAATTGTTTAAAATAGAACTGTTTTGACATTGGAACTGCGTACTAGTGCTGAACTGAATTGCTCGAAATACAACTGTTTTGACGTTTAAACTGTGTACTAATGCTGAACTGAATTATCTGAAATAAAACTGTTTGACATTTAACTCTATGTATTGCCCAGTCGGCTGGGGCTGTAGAATACACTGACAACACCTCTGCAGAGGGGTAAGACACCCCCAACGAGTGTCCTGTTTATGACACTAAACAGTCTGATGGTGAGGTTCCAGCAATGTTGGAGCTTTGGGGAATGCGGAGTACCCCTTTATTGCCATCGCTCCCAGGTCTACTCTGGCTCGGAGTGTAGCACCTGATAGGGCCATATCTATGGGTTAAATAGAACTAACGGCATACTTATGCTAAACTGAATTGTTTGATTAAACTGAATATCTTGAAATAGAAATGTTTTTGACAATTAAACCGTACTTACATTTAAACTGCGTGCTTATGCTTAACTGAATTATTTGAAATAGGACTGTTTTTTGACATTAAAACTGTATTTACATTTAACTGAATTGTTACATATTACTGCTTGAATGGTTTGAAATAGAAATGTTTTTGACAATTAAACTGTGTACTTATGCTAAACTGAATTGTTTGAAATAGAACTGATTATTTACATAAAGTTGGATTTGGCGTTAGATAACCTACAAAGGTTGATATGCCATAAAACCAAACAAACCAAACCAAATCAAACCAAAAATGGGAGCAAGGAGATTTTCTGCGAATTGTGCCAGAAACTGAAATTTGACCACACGAATAAAAGGTATATGCACAACCCAGAATCTGTCCCGGAGAATGAGACGCACAAACTCGACTGGGATTTTGAGATACAAACGGATCACCTAATATCGACCAGACGACCAGACCTTGTAATAGTCAACAAGAAAATGACATCTTGCTGAATTGTGGACTTTACTATTTCGGCTGTCCACAGAGTAAAATTAAAAGAAAACGAAAAGAAAAGTTACCTAGTCTTTGCCAGTGAATGGGAAAAACTGTGGAAGATGGAGGTAACGGTGCCCTTTGAAAAGTCACTGAAGGATTGGTACAGGGACTGGAGGTCTTGGAAATAAGAGGGTGAGTGGAGACTATCCAAACTACAGCCTTATTAAAATCGTCCAGAATACTGAGAAGAGTCCTGGAGACATGGGAAAACTTGCTCTCATTCAAACTCCAGTCGAAAACCATCGACTAACGCTGGTGTGAAAAACTCTCAAAAGAATCAAATAATAATAATAATAATAAGAAGAAGAACAACAACAACAACGATAAGAAGAAAACTGAAGGGTGGAATTAACAGCAGGAAGACAAACCCTACCAGAGGTAAAAATCCAGGTGGCAAATCTTCCAGAGGAACTCACTGCTATTCGTTATATTAATGATGCCATTCAACTATCTACATAGGAAACGCACGGGGCGGGGGTGGTTATAATTCTACAAAATCACATGAAAAGATTTATCAGTTCATGAATATATATAACAATAAGTTATTTTCAAAAGTTGAAAAAAAACTGAAGACCCTGATACAAATAACACGAATAAACAGCCAGGATTCAGAAATGAAATTTATCATTGAAAAATGAACTATGCTCATAATGAAAAATAGTAAAAGATAAGAAAGAAGGAAAATTACCAGTACTTGAAAAAAGTTAAGAATATCTCAGAAGAGCAAACAAAAAAAGATTCTCAAAACGAAACTCTGCATCAGAAATCTCGTCAAAGAGATACACACACTAGCGGAAACATTGTAAGATACTATGGACTATTCTTTACGAAGAGAAAAGAGGAACTTAGACAAATGGACGAGAAAGTTGATGTCTTTACATCTCAGAGGTGATATAGACTGTCTATGTTGCAAGAAAAAAAAAGAAGCAAGCAAGAGGACACACCAGCACTGCGGACTACGTACATACAAGGTGCATATGATAGGTTTCCAGCCTTTTTTTGTATTGGCATTTAAAATTGTTGTAGACCCTTGAAAATTCAATAAGTTATTGCTATACATCTTATGAGATGACTGACCAATTTTTATGATTTCAGTTTCAAATGAACACCCACAGCTGGAATTGGAACACATCCTACTAAAGCCTGATTGTCACAGCTGGGGACTTTAAAAAAAGCAATCTGGACGTGAGGACACTTTGGAAGAACGATATGCAATAATATTCTGTTTTAAACTTGGAAAAAGTGCCACAGGAACGTATGGAATGCTTCAGACTGCTTTTGGGCCATCTTCCATGAATCAAGCATGAGTTTTTGAGTGGCATAAGAGATTCAAGGAAGGCAGGGAGTCCGTGAGGGATGATGAGAGGTGTGGGAGGAGTAAGGAAGTCAATACACCAGAGTTAATTGACCAAAGGGTTAGGGTTAGGGTTACTATGTTGAGGTTTGAAGGGAGTTCAGCAAGAGATTCCGCCAGAAGAGGTCAGCACTCTTCAAATCGGGTCTGTGGCATTTCCACCTGGACAATACACTAGTCCACATCTCCATCCTTGTCACAGACTATTTGAGCAAGATGGGCATCAACACAGTTCCTCAGCCTCCCCATAGTCGAGACCTTGCTCCATGTGACTTTTGTTTATTGCCTAAGCTCAGAGGCTGTCGTTATGAGACAATTGAGGAGATGAAAGAGGCTGTGACGAAGGTCATTGACACGCTCACACAAGAGGACTTCCATAAAGCGTTCCAGACGTTGTTGGAACGGTACAACAAGTACATTGCAGCCGGAGGAGATTACTTCGAAGGGGACTAGAGTTTCATGTGTGTACTATCAATAAAAGTGCCCATACGAAAAAACTCTGGAAACTTATCATTTGCACCTCGTACATCAATAAACGGTTACGAGCAATACATCGGAAGAGCAAAGACTGATCAGAGCTGCCAATAACCGAAGTGGAAACAAAAGTTAACTAGGAACCAAAAATAGCAAGAAAAACAACCGTATGTATATTTTAAGTGATAAATTAGCAAGACAGCCCACCAGAAGATATGACTATGGCTACGAAATGGTAATATCAAGAGAGAAACTGAATCTCATCTACAAGTAGCACAAAACATCGCCATAAGGACCAATTATGTTGAAGTTAAAATCGATATGTGCAACAGAATAGCGATTGAATATTATGAGAAGAAAGGCATGAAACGGTTAATCACATTGTAAGTGAATGCAGCAAGATAACACAAAAGCTGCAAGAAAGGTGATCTCTCTGGAATAGTCCAAGAGAATGAAACTTCACTATAATACCAAATGCTACATCCACAAAAAAGAGTTTGTTCGAGAGAAAGAGACGCTTAAAATTTTCTGGGATTTTTAGACACAAACAAATCATTTAATTCCGACCTGAAGATCAGACGTAATGATAATTACAAACAAAAAAGTGTGTGTGTGTGTGTGCGTGTAAGAGAGAGAGAGAGAGAGAGAGAGAGAGAGAGAGAGATGGCATTTACTGAGAATGGCATTTACTGAGAGAGATGGCATTTACTGAGAATGGCATTTACTGGATTTTGCAATTCCTGCGGACACAGCGTGAAAATAAAAACAGCGAAAAGTTTGACTAATAGTAGAAACATGTCAGAGAAGTAAAAAAGCCGTGGAACATGAGGATGAAGTAAACCCCAATTGTATTTAGCATACGTTGAACAGTCCTCAAGGTCTTAGAAAGGTGACTGGTTGTATTGGATATCAGAGAAACAATCGAGACCATTTAAACTACAGCATTGTTGAGAACGGCTAAAATACTAAGGAAAGTGCTGAAGATTTGACGAGGCTTGCTCTCATTTAGACTCCAGTCAAAGAACGCTATTGAGGAAAACTTTAAAGAAGTGAGATAATAATAATAATAATACTGAAAGAATGTGAAAAGAAGGATAAGTACCTCGACCTTGCTAGAGAATTGAAAAAGCTAAAGAACATGAAAGTGACGATTGTACCAATTGTAATTGGTGCTTTGGCCACAGTAACTAAAGGACTATTTAAGGGACTGGAGGATTTGGAATTTGGCGGACGAGTGGAGACCATCCAAACTACAGCATTATTGAGAACGGCCAGAATACTGAGAAGAGTCCTGAAGACGTTAGATTCCGATGAATAATAATAATAATAATAATAATAATAATAATAATAATAATAAATGAAAAATGAAGAAAAATTCAAAAAGAATATCTCAGGAGAACTAGAAAACTACTGGAGACAAAACTCAATAGCAGAAATCTTATCAAAGGAATAAACACCTGGGCTGCACCACACGTTAGATATTCCGGACCCTTTCTCAAGTGGACCAGAGACGAACCTAAACAAATGGACCAAAGAACAACAATACTGAAGACAATGCATAAGGCTTTAAATGCTAGAGACAACGCTGATAGACTATATGTTTCAAGAAAAGGGGGAGGAAGAGGACTTGCCAGCATTGAAGACAGCGTTGACGCATCGATACAATGACTCGAAGACTATATACAAAAACACGATGGAGGACTCATTACAGCCACCAGAAACGATACTGATAACACGATGAACAACACAATGACAATAACTAGGAGACAAAAATGGGAAGGAAAACAACTTTATTGGAGCTTTAAACGACTAATAAACAACATCTCACACGACAAAACTTGGACATGGCTAAGAAAAGGAAACTTTAAGAGAGAAACAGAATCTCTCCTAATAGCTGCACAAGACAGCGCCCTAAGAACCAATCATATCAAAGCAAGAATAGATAAGACTCAACAAAATAGCAGATGCAGGCTATGTGGTGACAGAGATGAAACCATCAATCACATAATAAGCGAATGCAGCAAATTAGCACAGAAGGAATATAATACTAGGCATGATTGGAGACTCGCTGTCACACAGACTCCAGTGAAAAACTATCGGCTAACGCTGACGTGAAAAGCTCTAATGAGTAAATAATAATAATGATAGAAAAACCCACTAAACTAAAGGAGAATTTGTAAAACAGGAAAAAAAAGTCAAAATCTAAAATAAAGAGAACAACCTCCCCAGAACCCATGAGGTCAGATCTTTTTATAAAAAAATAATTAATTGGTTAGTTTAAATGGAAATGCATAAATTTTTGTCAGTTAAGCGACACCTAAAACTAGCTGCACATGCTGAGGGCAGTGGGTTGGTTTAATTTCTTTTGTTTAAACGCATATCAACCTTCGTGTTCTATTTAAACGAAAGGCATCCTTGTAAAAGTCATTCAGAGGTATTATTAAACGTATAGCAGGAGTTATTTGGAGATTCAATACTTTTCACGAGGTTAATTATTCCAAAAGTGAACGTACTAATGCGACTGAATTTCAATCTTGCTTATATTTTTGCTAAAGCCATAACAAGAGGTTTAAGGTTAAATAAAAAAAAAATGTTTATTCAAAGAATTAGAGATACTTACCATGCAAGCAGTTTATATCAAACGTACTTACATACGCATCAAAACGTGATGCCCAAGTGTCTACATATTGGTATTAGTACCACGTCATATCAAAGAGAGGAGAACAACTCTTCGGTCTGGTAGAGCTACAATATCCTACTCGTGAAAAATGACACATCTAAATCCAAATCAATGCGGGACTTAGGTGATAGATACGATTGTCATAGTCTGCAGGTGCTCCATTTTTAGTCAAATGGGCATGGTGTGAGTGTTGTCTTTTTTCATTTTTTGAGCGCAAACAAAGACCAAAACAACAATGCATTTGAGAGACACTGAAGGGAGAATGGACGAGAGAAGTAAAAGATATATATATATATATATATATATATATATATATATATATATATATGTATGTATGTATGTATATAATCCACTTAAAAAAAAACAATTGCACACTAAGAAGATGTAAATTATATATATGTATTATTCGGTCCAGTTAAACCGGAGTCGGGAATAATTCCGTCAGGACAAAAAAATCATTCAACTATGAACATTTGAATTTTCCTGGTAAAGAGCTCAATCTAACTGACATCACAGAGCAATAATTTCTCTAAGAAAAACAAAAACCAGTCACATTAGGATTATGAAATTATTTCCATCCTGTTATGGGTATTGATATGAATCAATAACACCAAAAATAACAGGATTTCTTTAGATCTAATGGAAAAATAATTCAGAACAGACACAGGAGGGAAGGGTGGGAGGGGGTAGAGGAGGGGGGTGAAGAGTTTCCTCCCCATTTCACCCACTTCCGGTTATAAGGTTTTATTACCGGTTGGAATTATAGTAAATGAATTTTTTAATAATTTTTAAATTCTTAATACATTTCAACTTAAAACTCCAGATTCAATAATAATTTAGGGAAGTACAACATTCCTTAATAACCTTACGTAAGCATACCGTAATACTTATCTTAAATTAAATTCAAAATTTAAAATCAGAATTTAGAATTAAAAATCTATATTCATGCCTATTGATTCAGTTACCCGTCCATTGAAAAGTACGTACACATCACATGGTATCTTCTCATCTTTCTATTTTATTTTATTTTATTCATTTCACCTCAAATCTCAAATTAATCCTATGTTTTGGTTAATTAAACATTATCTATGATAATTTGTCTATAGTTTAAATTTATTCCTATGTCTACATCTAGCTATTAATTCACATCGCTGATTTAATAATTTTTCAGGGTCTGGGTACATCATTATTTGTATTTTTTCTTCTAGGCACAAATTACATCTACTATCAATATATATATATATATATATATATTATATATATATATATATATATATATATATATATATATATAATGGAAATCAGCTAAATTTAATACAAGCCGAGTAGCGACGATGATTCTAAAGAAAAGCTGGCTTTCTCATTTTAAGGTACAAGAAATATGTGGACCGGTAAGTCGCGAAGAAGAACACCTTACACAAACTGATATACAAAATATTGAAAACCTAAATGCCATAGAATAAAAAAAAACAACATCAATGATAACACAACATGTAGAATTGACAAACAAAACTTCATAACGGAAAAGAAGACTTCATTAACATTCCTGAGGAATGAAGTTTGGAAAAAAAAATGTAGAAAACGAAAAAATAAATAAATCCTAAAAAAATATACCACCAGGCAACATTAACGGTCTAAACAAGTTAATATATGCTAGAGCAAAACTTGTCTGTGATACCATTGGTATCTCTCGAGAAAGCTGAATAGAAATACAAATTCCAGGATGGAAAAAAAAAGAAGGTCAAATAAAGAAACTAAGATAACAAGCGAAAAGAAAGAAAAATAAACTAAAATACAATGAAATGAAAGAAGAAAAGCAGCAGACGAGTGTGACAATACAACTGGATTAGATACATCAAAATATATTGGCGAAGAAGAGAGACGCAAAAGATACCTGGACAGGGTCAAGCAATACAAACAAAACAGGACCTTCCAAAATAACGAAAAAAATTCTATTAACAAGTTGGCAGAGAATGTACAAGAATAAATCAAAAATCAGATACAGAGAAATTTTACAATTTTGGACTAAAATATTGTTGTGGTCAAGGGGGAGGTTCAAATGATAATACGACACAGAATTAAGTTATAAGAAATATATTGAAGGCTAATAATACACACACAACGATAACTGGGAGAAACCCCCTCTTCAGCTGATCAATCAGGAATATTACCGCTCTTGGTAACGACTCGCCAAAACTGACTCCGAGACTGAGGCTCCGAGACTCCGACTGAGACTGTTTATTTCTTTGTAGAGTTACAAAAAAGGCACCAGGCCTTAAGTTTTTTTTTGTGGGGGGAGCGGTCTTGCTTTTACCATGTTTTGTAAGGGAACCTAGCAAGCCACATTCGCCGACCCATTCAACAGTATAATATATAACCATTCATCCATCGCCATCGCCACCAAAATACCACATTTGCTCTATGAAAAAGAGATACTTAAAACCCCGAAAGTGATGTATGATTTTATTTACAATTCATGATTTATTTACAATGAATATATATGATGGGGATGGGAGAAAAAACCCGAAATATATAAAACGAAAACAAAGGAAGAAATTCCCCGTTTGGTTGCCCTCCCATCCCCCACGTCTACGAAAATGGAGGCCGACTGTTTTCAGGTGTCCGAAAACACCGAAAACAAGCCGGACCTACCCTAGGTGGGACGGGGGCCCTAGTCTAGTGGGGCAAAGAAATACAGGGTTGGGTACGGTGTGGGCAGTTAAATTGCCGAGATTATGAGTTATATACATGTGAACTTTCAAGGTCTTCAACAAAAGCGGACTGGGATACGGTTTGAGGTACAAAAATAATGGGGACGGGGAAGATCTTGAGAACTAACGACTAGATGACGAGGCGATGACTCACATCATACTGCTGACTACGTTTCAAGGGGAAAAATGATGCCTACTTACCTGGGATGGGGTCCCGAAGGACCCGTACCGTAGACTCCATGGGTCGGCAGAGGACGGAAGACTCCGACTGAGATTGCGCAGAAAAGAGCTCAGTTGGTATATGTTACATGAAGATGAGTCCATCAATAGGTGACATCCCAATAAATATGAAAACAGAAAAATATGATAGAAAGGCTAAATGGATAAATAACAAGGAAAAAGAATTTTTACCAGCAATTTCTTACTCTCTATGTCACTTAAATACTGTGGATTTTTTTCCGGAAAAACGGTTAGGAGCAAGAGGAACAGATAATTTACTATATTATGAAGAGCACGTACATGTTAAGGAAAAAAATGAGGTCATGACATAGATTGACTGGAAAAAAAAGTCTATCATATGGTTTCGCAAACCTGTATAATAAAATGTCTGAAAAAGTTCAAAATATCCGAGAAAGGCAAAAACGTCATCACAAAAGCCGTGAAAAAGTGGAATTAGAAACAGGAAGACAAACCTGAGCAAAGCTGAGAATCGAAAGAGGCATCTTCCTGGGAAACTCACTCTCTGCATTGCTATTCGTTATAGCAATGATGACAAACAATTACATACCAAGAAAGTACACAGAGAGGCGCCTCTGGTGGTGTAATGGTTAGCAAGCTCGACTAGCAAATCTACACGAGTGAGTTTGAGTCTCATTGGGTGCCCCTTTCATATGGCCTTGTGCCACATCTAAGCAAAAAAAAAGCTTAGTACATTTCCAAGAAAGTACACAAAGGGTTACAAATTTACAAAAGGACAAGAAAGGACTTATCATCTTATGTACGTAGATGATATATGATGATAAATAAGAAGCCAAAATAGATAAAGAACCTGGAATCCTCAAACAAACAATATATATATATATATATATATATACACATACTTTATATGTATACATGCACATTCAATTTCATACAGTCACACACACACACACACACATATATATATATATATATATATATATATATATATATATATATATATATATATTCCCTTTTGTCCAGTCGCCTGGGGCTGTAGAATACGCCGTCTGCACCTCTGCAGAGGAGTAAGACCCCCCACCCCAATGAGTGTCCTGTTTATGACACTAAACAATCTGATGGTGAGGTTCCAGTAATGCTGGGGCCGCGAGGAATATAGAGCACCCCTTCATTGCCATTGCTCCCAGGTCCACTCTGGCCGGTGTGGTAGCACCTGATAGAGCCCTATCTATGGGTTAAATAGAACTAACTGCATACTTATGCTAAACTGAATTGTTTCATTAAACTTAATAGCTTGAATTAGAAATTTTGACAAATAAACCGTACTTATATTTAAACTGCATGCTTATGCTAAACTGAATTATTTCAAATAGAACTGTTTTTTTTACATTTAAACAGTATTTACATTAAACTGAATTGTTTAACATAGAACTGTTTTTACGTTTACCTGTGTGTAAACAAAATCTGTACTTAAACTAAACTGACTTAGCTGAATTAGAACTGCTTGACTAAACTGAATTGCTCGAAATAGAAATATTTTTCACTATTGAACTGTACTTACATTTAAACTGCAAGGTTATGCTAAACTGAATTATTTGAAATTGAACTGTTTTTGACATTGAAACTGTATTTACACTAATCTAAATTGTTATATATAACTATTTGAATAAAGTGAATAGTTTGAAATAGAAGTGCTTTTGACAAACTGTGTACTCATGCCAAACTGAATTGTTAGAAATAGAACTGATTATTTACATAAAAATGGATTTAGCGTTAAATAACCCACAAAGGCTGATATGCCATAAAACCAAACAAAACCAAACCAGGAAAGCATGTCGATATAGCCGTTCCCGTGGCACACTGAACAAAAATAAAATAAAGGGAAAGAGATGAAATTGTGATGATATCAGTGATTCCAATTGTCTTTGAACGGTTCCAGATGGTCTGGAAAAAAGACTGAATAAACTGGAAATGAGAGGAAGTACCAAGACAATCCAGACGATTGCATAATTATGATCGGCTAGAATACTGAGAAGAGTCCTGGAGACGTGAGGAAACTTGCAGTCACGCACTCTTGTTGACGACTACGAACTCATGCCGGTGGGAAAAACACGATAATAATAAAAATTATTCACTGGTGAAAATAAGAGAATATATATATATATATATATATATATATATATATATATATATATTCTCTTATTTTATATATATATTCTCACCTGTCTATAGTCTGGCTTTTTAAATGTCTGAAACTGATTTTGGCTTTATTTAAATTCAGATTCATCATAGAATTCCATTCAAACTTTGAAAATTGTTTCGGGTCTTTTAACCATTATTTATCGTTATTCCTATTAATTTTTTTCATTCATGCCTGGTAATATTTTTATATCGTTCACTATTACATTCAGCATTCGTGAGGAACACTCTTTGAATTATTTTTCAGTTTATAATTAATATTTGGTTAACCGCTGGGAAATATCACTATTTCAATGGTTAATCTCGATCTAATAATTTTATAGTTGTCTCAAGTCTTGTGATGAGATCAATTGTTTATTTTATTCATTTTTCACCATAGTGAATTAATGTTTTTTGATTTTCTTTCGATGTTTTAGCAATCATATCTTCAACATTCTTCCAGCGGAAAAAAATACACTTCCCATAAAAAATATAGCACCGTTTTTTTTTATTTTTACTTTCTGTTCAGTGCCCATCGAAAGCATTATGATAATTATTTAGGTAAAAACTATAATGTGAAGCATCTCTTAAAGATGTGCATATTCGAATATATATCAAATGAAGGTTGAAGATTATATCGTCAAAAATATTCTGTTAATCCCAGTAACAATTGCAATAGCAGTAAAAAGACGGGTCATACCAAAGACTAAGGAATGATTAACATTGCATACTTCTTGTATTATATTTAAGCTGGACTTTTTATAGTTTGTTTTTCAACTTTTAGACTTTGAAAAATGGTGAATAGTAGATATAAACAAGTGCATTAAAATGAAGCTTGTTTAGATATTATGAAAGAGAAAGAATAGAATGATGGCCACTTTAATCTTTCCTTGATTAATGCTTCTGTCGCTGAAATGGCTAAAGCCACATCCCTGTAATATTTGATGCAAATTCAGGTTTCTCAGGAAAGGAATTTATTTCTTTATTTCTTATTGTTTATTCTGGCGGTTGGCCAAAAGATTTGGGGGAAAAAGACAAATAAAAGTAATAAAAAAACGGAAACACACACACACACACACACACACACACACAAGATAATATAAAACTAATAAAACAAAAATGTTGATGATATATATATATATATATATATATATTAGTGATGTGATGAGATAAAAAATTATAAAAGGAATTAGAATTTATAATAGAATATAAAAGAGTTAAACGGCATTTAAATAATGGTGCACTCAATTTTAGTTTGCATTCCTCTTGCTTATCGAAATCACCATCATCACCATCATCATCAATATGTTCCGACAAAACGGATTCACTTGTCTCTCTCGCCATCTGTCCCGATCAGCCGCCACTCTTGGTGGATATTCTAGACGGTATCCCGTACTAGCACTGAGCTGGTGACTCAATAGCCAAATCTATACTCGATATTATACCCAAAAGAAACTTAAAAATTCCATACACCGGTCTAAAACCAAAAATCAACAAAATATAGACAAAAATAGCAACAGTTATTGAACCAAAATATCCACAACAAGATCTATCAAATAAAACTTATAACAAAAGTAGGAAAAACAGATTCCAATAAGGGGAGAAGAGACGAGACAAGCCTGAATCGGCTACGCGAAAGTCATACGAAACTAACTTCTCCATCCTATACCAATAACAACCACAAAAATTCCACCTCGTACACCATTCAGAGTGAAATGTATTTTGATTGAATCCAAAATTCCCTGTCTATCATCGGAGAAAATTCAATAGCAAAAAGAATATATGAAAACAATTCAGAACAATAGATTTCAATATCATAAACTTCCAGTAAATTAAAACCGGTTTCCAACCAAAGATATCAGTCCACAGAGCAGAACCTCACCCCCCCACACACACTTGTTTGTACAGGCACTCAATAGACACCAACAACTGCAGCCATACACCTATATCAAATATTCAATTACTAACAGAAGTGTCAACAGAAATGAAATACAAATCACAGCACAAATAACAACCAAACCCCACAATGATGAATTACAAAAAAATTTTCGGCATAAAATAACTGAAGGGTTGACATGCCCTAAAATCCTACTAGCCGAAAAAAAAACAACAAACAAACAAACAAAAAACAGACAGAACTAGTTGATAAAAGTTTTTGCTTGTCGGCCAACACTGGAATATCTGTGTGAAGGGGTCCATAACAGAACATCGTTTCTGTGTCTCTCCTGACATCTTCAGAAGTTCACAGCATGCATTGTTCATCTTTCTTGGATGGTTTGCACGATGGCAAGTAAGTAGCTAAACAATTGCTCTTTGGTGAGGTGCTCCTTTCAGGATTTGTGCAAAAAGTACGCAGCATCCTTGCGTAGTTCTCATCAATATTTGTTCAAAGAATTTCGTAAGAGTCCAAGTGTTGCAGTCCTACAATTGTTCTGAAACACTATTATTTTTATTTACTCATTAGGCTCTTTCACATCAGCGTTAGCTGATGGTTTTTCACTGGAGATTGAGTGACAGCAAATCTCCTCAAGTCTCCAGGACTCTTCTAAGTATTCTGGCCATTCTCAATAATGGTGTCGTTTGCATGGTCCCCACTCGTCTGCTAACTTCCAAGTCCTCCAGTCCCTTTAATACTCCTTTAGTTACTGTACCAAAAGCGCCAATCACCATTGGAATAATTGTCACCTTCATGTTCCACAGTTTTCTTTTTCAATTCCCCAGCAAGGTCTTCCTTTTCACATCCTTTCAGTTTTATTCTGTGGTCAGCCGGGACAGCAATGTCGACAAGTTCTTTTTTTTTTTGTTGCTGATTATTTTTAGCCCTGGTCTTCTGGCCGAGATAAGGAGATTATTATTATTATTACTATTATTATTATTCTTTTGCAGTTATTGTAGTTGATTTTTTCTCTAGTTAAATATTTTTATTATATTTTGATATTTCTTGTTGTTCTTTTCTTTTTTCGTGTTTTCTTTTTAAGCCAAAAGATACTTTAAACTTTTATATGAATATTCATTGACTAACATCAGGTAGAAATTTTACTGCAGAAACATTTTGAAATTTAAAAACAAAGAAAGTTTATCCAAGTACTTTTTTAAAAATTGCTTCTAACAGGAAGGCGTGAATTTCATCAAAATAGTCTGCTCAGAAAAGGCAGATGATGGGCCCAAATATCTTCATATTTGTGTTTGCTTTAAACAGCAACATTAGTTTCTTTTGGCAATGACACTCTCTTCTTGGAGACATATGTCTGAGAAGTTGATACTGTGCAATGTTTTTTCTAAATACAAAATCACAAAGAAAATGATAAAATCTGTGACTTGATAAGGACGAACAAGATTAGAGGGAAAGAGATCTGGCAGACGAGATTTGTATGCTCACTATGGATGAAATCATTCTTTGGCGACGGTGGGCTACTTGACAACGTGCAGTAATAACTGATTTGGAATGAGAGTAAATCATATAGTCAATCACTGAAAAAAACTAAAATAAAGGCAATATGAAAGGAAAGACGTAAATAGAAAGTACCCCACCAAAAAAAAAAAAAAAAAAAAAGGCCCCCCGAAATACATAAAATACAAACAATAAAGTAATGAAAAGACTCAGACATGTAGACAAGAATATACGATGTCTACTGTAGCCGGATATTTGGCCTTTACCATGTCATATCTCAGGTTTGCTTTCACTAAGCCTTCCTATATAGTTCTATCCACAAAATCATTGTAATAGTTATTTACTAAGATTGGTGATGGCACAAGGCCATTAGTATGAGTTAACTAATGAGAATAGAATTCAATAACAATAGTCCACTTGTAAAAAACTTAGACCTCAAGAAGTCATTATAATAGACATTTACAGAACTTTAACGCAAGGTCATTCTTAAGAGCCAACAGAAGATTGAATAAGATTATAACGGTATACAAAATGTTATTAATCCGCAAATTTTCAGAGATAGAATCAAAGTTAAGACGTGTATGACATAAGGCCAAAATATTATTGTATCTATTTAAGATTAGACGCATTGCAGAAGTGAATGAATTAAGAGCCTTCCCTGTAAGCTACTGATCAGTGGTAGTCATTCGAAAAAACTATTTACTGAGCTTAGTTTTGTTGGATACAAAGCTACAGCAGTGAGGTAGTCATGGGATTTAAAAGTATACGATTGATGGTACCAGGTACTCTACGCTAGGGAAGCAAAAATATAGATAGATAGAGGATAGGTAAATATTTAAATATTTATCTTGATATGAGGTCATCAACCGAAAAGGACATCGAAACGAGGTTAACGAAAGCATGGACAGCTATCAATAGGCTATCGATTATATGGAAATCAGATATAACCGATAAAATGAAACGCAGTTTCTTCCAGGCAGCGGTCACATCAATACTGCTATACGGGTGCACTACATGGACGCTAACAAAACGGCTGGAGAAGAAGCTAGACGGCAATTACACAATAATTCTGCGTGCAATCTTGAACAAGTCCTGGTGACAACACCCCACAAGACACCAACTGTACGGCCACCTACCTCCTATCACGAAAACTATTCAAGTTAGACGAACCAGACATGCAGGACACTGCTAGAGAAGCAGGGACGAACTCATAAGAGATGCACTCTTATTGACCCCCACACATGGCCGTGCAAAAGCAGGACGACCAGCACGAACATACATTCAGCAGCTATGTGAGGATACGGGATGTTGTCCTGAAGACCTGCCTAGGGCGATGAACGATAGGGCGGAGTGGCGAGAGAGGGTCAGGGATATCCGTGCTACCAGCGCGACATGATGATGATGATGAATTCACAATGGAAAGAGATGTTGCGAGAGGCAGAAGGTAAAATAAACAAAAATATACGAAGAAAAATAACACATTGTAAGAGTTGGAAATTGAAGGAAGACGAAATAGAGATAGAATGAATGAATAACTGAATGAATGAATAAATAAATACCACGAAATCTTCATCGAAACATGTTAAGAAAAAAAAAAAAGGAAGTATGGTAGAATTAAAAATAGAAACAAAGAAATGAAGAAGCAAAAACTTTTATGAAATACTCAGAGGAAAAAGCTTGGTTGGTTGGTTGGTTGGTTTTTATGACATCGCTGCTCTTGTAGTTTTTTTTAATGCCAAATCCTGTTCATATATATATATATATATATATATATATATATATATATATATATATATGGTTTGTAAACGAATAGCTTTTAGGTAACATATTAAACAAGTCAGAGTGCATTTGTTTGCACACAGTTAAATGGTTCTAAGTACTGTTATCTAACAATAATAATTCTATTCAACATTAATCATTCGTTTACACTTGGTTATATGGTTTCAAGTACAACTTCGTACCACAAACCATTCAGTTTAACATCAGTCACTTTTCTCCACAGTTAAAATGAGTGAACATTTCTATTTGACTCATTGCTGAAACCAGAATGAACCTTGGGGTAATGGCAATGATGGGACATTTCCCGTTAGCGAAACCTCCAAAACTCACAATCAGATAAGTGTGGTATTTTACTCAGGGCACTAGTTCTAAGAGACGCATACTCTGGACCATACCAGGTACTACCGGTCAGGACTGGAGTTTCACGATCAGACACTTTACTGTCATATCCAATTGGCTCGTTGCCGGGGTTTTACCACTCTGCAGAAATGCAGTCGGCTTATTCTACAGCACCAGCCGACTTGACTGTAAGAAGAAAGAAAGAAAGAAAGAAAGAAAGAAAGAAACGGAGAGAAAGAAAAATGATACATCTAAAAAAAGAAAGAAAAAGAATGAGAGGGATTTAGAAACCCAATGAATATATATATATATATATATATATATATATATATATATGTGTGTGTGTGTGTGTGTGTGTATGTGTGTGTGTGTGTGTGTTCGTGTTCCAAAAAAGGAGAAACGATAGATACGAAGTACATACGGAAAAAAATAATGGCTATAAGTTATGAAATTAGTTCAGAAGACGGGAAAAACTTTTAAGACGAAGAAAGAAAAATATGCGAAAACAGAAAAGAAATAAGTGAATGACAGAGCCAAAAATAAAATAAAATAAAATAAAATGAAAGATTAAAAAATAAAGTACGGAAGAATCAAACAGGCAGCCAACAAATAAAACATCTTTGGCACTGTAAATGGATTATTGCCCTTTTTGGCGCCATTCAAACTTCGAGAGAAAAAAAAAAACGCGCTTTAGTGGAATGAAAGCAGAAGTTAAGATGCCGGTTTTTTTTTTATCGCCAACAAAAACTTTAGAATATCTATAAAAACAAAAAAACAACTTAAATCAAAGTAGACCTCCCCCAAAAGAAAAATAAACAAAGACATCCATAAAAGAAAAAAAAATGTGTAAAAAGGAGTTCTAAATATAACGGGGTTAAATTGGAAAGTTGCGCAGATGTTAGATTGTTAGCTGTGTCATTTCAAACTATGGATCTAAATAGAAAAGGAGAAATGGCCGAACACTTTTTTAAATGATTAGATAATAACAGAGACTGCATGTCTGCGCAGAAAACAAGATTTAGAACCATTGCGCACTCTGTTCATTTTCGGTTATACTTGATCATCTGATAACAATATTCATTGATGTAAATATTATTATCTGTAATCATACAAGAATTACTAAAACTTCTGTTACTAGTAGTAGCTGTATAATTTAAACAAACAAAAATGTCGAACATAATATTGCAACAGTGTGGGCGATAACGTTAAACCTTATATTATATTACTGGTCGACTTTTCCGTGTGATTATATTTTATACACATTTTCTACCTATTTACGGGAGACAATCACGTTTTCATTTCTACACTATACATAGAAACTACTGACGTAATCGTCACAAACAGAGGGGGGCGCTTTTTACCCCTAATATGGAGATATTCACAACTAAGAAAAGTATAAATCTATTTTCATAAGAAAAGCAATCATTGGAAAATCTAACAAATTGTCGATATCAATATCAGGTGACCTACAATCTCATTAGATAAATTAGACACACACACACACACACACACACATATATATATCATCATCATCATCATGTCGCGCCGCCTGCGCGGATATCCCTGACCGTCTCTCGCCATTTCTCCCTATCATTCATCGCCTCCGGCAGGTCTTCAGGATTACAACCCGTGTCCTCACATAGCTGCTGTATGTAAGTTCGTGCTGGTCGTCCCACTCTTGCACATCCATGAGTGGGGGTCCACAGGAGTACATCGCTTATGAGCTCGTCCTTGCTTCTCCAGCAGTGTCCTGCGTGTCTGGTTCGTCGAACTTGTATAGTTTTTGTGATGGGGGGCAAGTGTCCATATAGTTGGAGTCTCGTGGGGTGTTGTCGCCAGGACTTGTTTAATACTGCTCTCAACATTCTTGTGTAATTTCCGTCCAGCCTCCTCTCCAGCCGTTTCGTAAGCGTCCATGTGGTGCATCCATATAGCAGTATCGACACAACCGCGGCCTGGAAGAAACTGCGTTTCATTTTATCTGTTAGGTCCGACTTCCATATGATCGAGAGCCTATCGATAGCTGTCCATGCCTTCGTCAGTCGTGTGTCGATGTCTTTCTCGGTTGATGAGACGCTGCTTCCTAGGTAGGTGAATTTGTCGACTAGTTTCAGAGAGGCTCCGTCTAGTGTGGCAATGTTGCCTGTTTGGTTGTAACACATATATTCGGTTTTGTTTGCATTGACATGTAGGCCAATGCCAGCTGCAGCTCGTTCCAGACTATGTAGTAGTGTCTCTGCTTGATTAGGCGTATTCGCTAGTAACGCCAAGTCATCAGCGTAGTCGGCGTCCGTGATTGTTTTTGCGGGGTACCTTTTGCTTCTTCTCTTAGTCAGCTCAAAGCCATTTTCTCTGATTTTGTCTATCGAAGTCCTAAGCACATAGTCTAGACAGATGATAAAGAGGTACGGGGCTAGTGTGTCTCCTTGTAGTACTCCTGCAACAATGTCGAAGTATTCCGTGTCTCCATCTGGTGAACGTACTTTTACTTTGGTGTTTCTGTAGAGAATCATTATCGCTGCTACGGTTTCTTTTGGTAGGCCGTAAGCTAGTAGGATTTGCTCCATCTTCCCTCTGTGTATGGAATCGAAGGCCTTGGTAAAGTCGACAAATAGTAATGTCGCCTGTAAGTTTTTTGCCCGAACGCCTTCCAGGATTCTACGGATGGTCAGTATTTGTGAGGTTGTGGATCTGTTTCTCCGGAAGCCATTTTGGTTTTTCCTAAGGATGTTTTCCATTTTGGGTTCTATGCGGTTTCGTAGTAGGGCATTGTAGATTTTGGCTGCTATGGATGTAAGTCTTATCCCTCGGTAGTTCTTGGCTAGTCCGAGGTCGCCTTTTTTAGGGAATGGAAGGATGCATCCCTTCGTCCATCGTTCTATCCTATTTTGACTATAGACTGCGTTGCATTGCCGGAGCAGTATATCGTCGAATTGTCTCGTCTTCCACACTTCTGGGGGGATCTCGTCTAGCCCCGCCGCTTTCCTATTTTTAATTCTTCTGAGAACCGTGTCGAGTTCTTCTTTGGTGAAAGGACCTAGTTTTACGTCTAATTGCTTACTAATAATTCTGGTGATCGGTTCATCCGTTATTTCCGGTGGGTTTCCTAGTAGATTTTTGAAATGCTGTTCCCACAGTTTTATTCTTTCTTGTTGGCTTGCAGCTTTCAATTTTGCTTTGGCTGTGCTCTTCCTTCCACTTACTTCGTTTATTGTTTGCCAGGCTATCCTGGATTGCCTATCTTCCACCGAGTCTCTAATCTTATCTATCTGATTTTGTACGTATTCTGCCTGTTCTTTTAGGTATATTCCTGTTAATTGATGTTGCGCCTTTTCTAGTTCTCGTGCATTTGTATTTGTTGGGTTCTGTTGATAGTTTTTGGAGGCAGTCTTCACGAGTGCACGTTTTTCTCTAGCTGCTGGCGTTTCCCAAGGGACTCTATATTTAGTTCTAGGTTTTGTTGGAATACACTTTTCTGCCGCCTCCAGGTGTGCTTCTACAAAATTTTCATATTCGTCATTTGGGGTGCCTATTTCTACCTTCTCTTGTAGTGCTTCGAATCTGTTTCTTAATTCTAATGCATATTTATCTCTAATATCTCTGTTGTTGAGTAGGGCCCAGTCATAGTGCTTGGTCGTCGCTTTACGTGTGGCATTTTTTCTTAGGCTTAGTCGTACTTTGGCCGTAACTATTCGATGATCGGAGGACACACCCTCGAAGGAGGAGTATGCCTCGCAATTCATCGCACTATTCTTCCATTTCCTGTTTATAAGGACGTAGTCTATCTGTGCTTTACTCTTATTCGCGTATGTGTAGGTCCATAATTTCCCCTCCCTTTTTTGAAAGTTTGTATTGAGGCAGGTTAATCTATTTTCTATCATGAAATCTATTAAATGCTGTCCATTCCTGTTAGACGCGTAGTGTAGGCTGTATTTGTTGTGTCTGTTTTTCCCGATTTGTGCATTCATATCTCCGCCAATGACTAGCAGGTTGTGTTTCGGAATGCTACGTACTAGGGAGGATAGATCTTCGTAGAAGGTGGCTATTTCGTTTTCTTCGCTAACATTGGTAGGGCTGTAGCAGGAGATAATTGTTGCTTTGGGGTTGCCATTAAACGTTGCGGCCATCATCCTAGGTTGTATTCTCTCAATGCTGTTCAGTGTTTTTAACGCTCTCGGTCCTAGAAGTATTCCCACCCCTCCTACCGATGCATTGACAGAGTTTTTCCATGCCGATACAGTCACCAGCATCCATCCATTTCCAGTTTCGTGATACTTGATATCTTCGGTGTGCGTGTATCGGTGCTCTTGTATGCAAATTATATCTATCTTATGCTCTACGGCTGATGCAGTTAGCTCTGCTAGTTGACCTATTCTATTTAGGGTTCTTACGTTAAATGTCGCTATCTGTATGCATTGTTTGCATTTTAGTAGTTTTTGTTTGTGTTTGAGCTCTGTAGCTGATTTTTCGAACACCGAGGCCAGGGCTCCAACCTCAGCAGGACGCGCCCCTTTTTTACCCGCGCGAAGAGCGATGCGGTTTATGGATCTGGTTTGAGTACTAGTCATGGTTATCTTTCGATGGCTGTTTTTGTTCTCATCTATAGAAGCCACTCTTATAGATGAGCAGCAGTAGTTCCCCGATCGAACTGGCAATCTTGAGCGTTAAGCCGCAAGACTCACACGTACAGCATGCTGCTTCCCATGTGTACGCGGTAGTAATAAAAAAAAAAAAAAAAAAAAAAAAAAAAAAATTCACTTTTTTTTATCTTAAGTTTTAACTTAGTTAAAGTCCAGGACTGCTGGATGTTAAAATTCAAAGAAATTTTGTGGTATATTTCATGGTTATCTAGTGGTGGACAGACAGAGAGAGAGAGAGAGAGAGAGAGACACAGAGAGAGAGAGAAAGAAAGAGAGAGGAGGAGTCAACTCTTTTATGGCTTTCGTCTTTAGCACGTGTTAGACTACATTTGAGGTGTTTTGGATTTTTTTTTTTTTTTCCTTTCTTTTCAGGGGGGGGGGCAATTTTGGGGGTTTTCTTTAGCAAATTTAGAAGTTCGCCTTCCAAAAGTAAAGTTTTCCTGAAAATTAACTCGCATAAGTCTTCATTCTTCATTTAAACAACACATAATACAGCTGAGATTTAAGACATTACTATTTTAAATCAAATGTGCATTTTTAAATGAATAGTTTAGTAGAATAAATTTACTGACCTCTGTGAAAAAAAATTCTGGAAACGGAATCACTTCCAAACGTATGCATACTATTTCAACAAATGAAGGATTAAATTATTACTAATTTTAGTATTTATATTAAAGGTTCCACTCCTATATCATGGTCAACTGGTGGTGGACAGAGAGAGAGAGAGAGAGAAAGAAAGAGAGAGGAGGAGTCAACTCTTTTATGGCTTTCGTCTTTAGCACGTGTTAGACTACATTTGAGGTGTTTTGGATTTTTTTTTTTTTTCCTTTCTTTTCAGGGGGGGGCAATTTTGGGGGTTTTCTTTAGCAAATTTAGAAGTTCGCCTTCCAAAAGTAAAGTTTTCCTGAAAATTAACTCGCATAAGTCTTCATTCTTCATTTAAACAACACATAATACAGCTGAGATTTAAGACATTACTATTTTAAATCAAATGTGCATTTTTAAATGAATAGTTTAGTAGAATAAATTTACTGACCTCTGTGAAAAAAATTCTGGAAACGGAATCACTTCCAAACGTATGCATACTATTTCAACAAATGAAGGATTAAATTATTACTAATTTTAGTATTTATATTAAAGGTTCCACTCCTATATCATGGTCAACTGGTGGTGGACAGAGAGAGAGAGAGAGAGAAAGAAAGAGAGAGGAGGAGTCAACTCTTTTATGGCTTTCGTCTTTAGCACGTGTTAGACTACATTTGAGGTGTTTTGGATTTTTTTTTTTTTCCTTTCTTTTCAGGGGGGGGGCCATTTTGGGGGTTTTCTTTAGCAAATTTAGAAGTTCGCCTTCCAAAAGTAAAGTTTTCCTGAAAATTAACTCGCATAAGTCTTCATTCTTCATTTAAACAACACATAATACAGCTGAGATTTAAGACATTACTATTTTAAATCAAATGTGCATTTTTAAATGAATAGTTTAGTAGAATAAATTTACTGACCTCTGTGAAAAAAATTCTGGAAACGGAATCACTTCCAAACGTATGCATACTAGGCAAAATTTTGCCATGTAAACATGTTGGTCTCTTTGTCTTATTTTTTATTGGCATATCAATCTTAGTGGGTTATTCAATGCCAAACCATCCTTGTAGATGTTCAGCAGTGATATTATTGAACGTGTAGGTGATGGGTGATAAGGGGGTCATAAATTTCCCAGTGGTGAATGAGAAAGTAATTGTGCGAAGGGAGTTCGAACTTGCTTAATTAGTGTATGGAGTCCAGTGCATTAGCTACTGCGCCAAGGGGACTCCCAACCATTTAAAAATGCTTAATTAAATTGGACATATTCGTTAGGTCAGTCTATTCTGACTTCGATTCGTTGAAACCATGGAACGAGTTTTGAATCGCTATTGAATGAGTTTTGGAAGATTCCGTACGTTTTTCAAGCACTTTTAGTCCGATCTCTGGAGCACCAAATAAACACAGGACTTATACAATAACGAGTAATACCTAAATATATGAGATTACAAATATATATTACAAAGATTACAAATATATGAGATTAATAGGAATGATATATATATATATATATATCGGTCAGGTCTGATTTCCATATGATCGAAAGCCTATCGATAGCTGTCCATGACTTTGTTAGCCGTGTGTCGATGTCTTTTTCGGTTGATGAGACGCTGCTTCCGAGCTAGGGGAATTTGTCTACCAGTTTCTGAGAGGTTCCATCTGCAGCTGTACTTCTATATGGATGCACAACTTGGACACTAACTAAACGGCTGGATAAGAAGCTAGACGGCAATTACACAAGAATGTTGCGAGCAACACTCCACAAGGCACCAACTATACGGCCACCTACCTTCCATCAGGATAACTATACAAGCTAAACAAACCAGACATGCAGGACACTGCTGGAGAAGCAAGGACGAGCTCATAAGTGATGTAGTCCTATGGACCCCGCATATGGCCAAGCAAAAGCAGGACGACCAGCTCGAACATACATACAGCAGCTATGTGAGGATACGGAATGTAGCCCCGATGACCTGCCAGAGGCGATGAATGATAGGGAGAAGTGGCGAGAGAGGGTCAGGGATATCTGTGCTAGCGGTATGACATGATGATATATATATATATATATATATATATATATATATATATGTAATTCTTAATGTTTTTTGCTTGATGTATAGACTCAATATCAATATTAAGCCACATTAATGTAAGTTAGAAAGGCAGAGATACAGAGTCATCTATAAGGGTGGCTTCTATAGATGAGAATAAAAACACAGCCATCGAAAGAATAACATGACTCACACTCAAACCACTTGTCCAAACCGCATCGCTCTTCGCACAGATAAAAAAAAGGCGTGTTCTATTGAGGTTGGAGCCCTGGACCCAAACAAAAATTACTAAAATGCAAACACGCAATACAAATAGCGACATTCAACGTTAGAACCTTAAATAGAATAGGCCAACTACCGGAGCTAACAATTTCGGTGATAGATCATAACAGACATAATATGCATACAAGAACACAGATACATACATGGCGAAGATATTAGATATCACGACACCGGCAATGGTCTCTACATCTGCAAGGAAAAACTCTGTTAATGCCACGATAGGACGTGTAGGTATTCTTCTGGGACCACGGACCGTAAAATCACTAAATAGCATTGAGAAAATAAAATCAAGGATAATGGTAGCTACTTTTATTGGCAACCCCAGTATATTCCTCTTTCGAGGATGTGTCCTCTGATCACTGAATCTTCATGGCAAAGATACGACTAAGCCTACGAGGGAATGCAGCCCGAACAACAACCACCGTACATAGAATACATACAAAATCAGATCAATAAATTAGAGACTCGATTGAAGATAGACGATCTAGGATAGCATTTCAAACGGTAAACGAAGTGAGCAGAAGGAAGAGTACGGTGAAAGCTAAAACAGAAAGCTATCAGCCAAGAAGATCGAATACACCTGTGGAAACAACATTTCGAGAATATATTCGGAAAACATCAGAAAGTTGCGCATGAGCCCACTACTAAAATTACTAGTAATCAATTAAACATCAAACTTGGATAGTTCACGCAATAAGAACTCTACTAAGTACCAAGAAAGTAAGGTTTAATGAAATACTCCCAGAAGTATGGAAGACCAGGGAATTCGACGATATACTGCTCTGACACTGTAATGCCGTATATAACCAAAGCATAATAGAAAAATGGACAAAGGGATGAATCCTCCTTTTCCCTAAGAAAGGTGACCTAGGAATAGCCAAGAACTACCGATGTATAATCTTTACATCCATAGCAGCCAAGATCTACAATGCTCAAGTTCACAACCGTATAGAACTCATAATTGAGAAGATACTTAGGAAGAACCAAAATAGCTTTCAGAGACATCGATCCACGATATCACAAATTTTGACTATCCGTCGAATTCTAGAAGATGTACGTACAAAAAGCCCAAAGGGAATAATATTATTTGTCGACTTCTCCAACAGAGGGAAGATGGAGCAAATGCTTCTTACCTACAGCCTACACGAAGAAATTGTCTCAGTCATGATGATGTAATATACATATTTACCAACCCCTCTGCTCGGGCAGGATATGGCACAAGGTCAATTTTTAAGCGGAGTTTAACAGATTTGGATTCAGAGTTTTCCTTCTCCTAGACTAGTTGTCTCACCAAGGCTGAAGAACCCAGTCTTCCTAACAATCTATCCATAGCTGGAGGGAGAATAATTGGATTCATAATTTTCCCAATGGTATTAGTGCTATGTGTAATGCAATCAGTCTCGTCCAGGATTTGAACTCGTGTCTCCGTGTCCATTTCCTACGACGATGATACCATTTAAAAACACGGATGGAGACACAGACTACTTCAACATTGTAGCAGGTATGCTGCCAGGAGACACATTAGCCCCATACTTGTTTATCATCTGTCAAGACTACGTGCTTAGAACATCAATTGATAAAATGAAAGATAAGTTTCAAGCTAGCAAAGGAAAGAAGCAGAATATACCACGCACAACAATTAAGGACGCGGACTACGCCGATGACATAACACTACAGGAAAATACACCCAGCCAAGCCAAAGCCCTGCAATATAGTCTGGA
>OY757920.1:5168874-5236374 GCA_963585895.1 Sepioteuthis lessoniana
ATCTTGAAAGAAAACTGTTCTGTTTTAAAAAAATGAGAAAATACTGAGATAAGTTTGAGAATGTCTTGAAGGAGTTTGAAGTGCCATTGACCCTGGAAGGCCAAATCTTCTTTAAGACTGCGGCCTTATTTTGTAAATATTATGCTTTAGTTCCATAAAGTTTAAGCCATTTGTAGGTTGATCATTGGTTTTAAATCCTTCTATATTGGGTGAATTATTTTTATTCATTAACATTGAAGCCAATAGAAAAATCATTTATATTGAGCAACAGCAAAAACGACAAAAAATGACCCTCTGCATTTAAACGAATTGTTACCAATTCTTACGAAATTAATCTCTGGTAAAGAAGATTTGCAATACTGTCAGAAAATTGTAGTCTCTCATGACGCTTATCTGATTTTTCGTATAAAGTTCCAAACCTTTTAATGGTTTTATCCTCTTGACTTTGTCTCAGTTTCAATAATCCAGGAATTCTTCGAATGGAATTTATCCACTTTTGCCACCTAATCTGATGCACTGAACTTTGATTCTGTCAGGACATTTCCCCATGCCATATATCAAATGTCCAAAAGCCTCTTTTAGTCAACGAATAGCTCTTTTGTTAAATCGCTTCACATGCTATATCTTTGTAGCTTAAGATCTTCTAAGATATTCTTAAGTGTAGCTGATAACAATAAATATGTAATTAGAATAATTCCTCTTAATTTGTCACATTTTTGGAATATTCCGTCTACATAACTCCTGAATGTATGAATTATCAGAGTGATGGTTAACGAGTTCTACCAATAAATCTGGGTGTCTGAGTTGAATATCAATCTATCTGAACGCTTCCCTCTGCTTTTAAAGGCATTGATTCAATCACAAAACTAGTCTAAATTCCCGAAAGCCATTCTTAAAGCCATCAGATCATTTCTTTCTGGAATTTTTCTATATGTGCCGAAAGGATTTGAGGCAGTTTGGGATTTTTGAAATACCATTCAATTTGGTTTTTTGCTTCTAATTTCCTGTAAAAATATTTAAAACATTTGTTAGAAATGAGTAGCATATAAACTGGTGAAAAGGTCGAATTTTAAGGTTTGATTTGGTTTGTTGGGTTTTATGGCATATCAACCTTTGTAGGTTATTTAACGCCAAATCCATTTTTTGTAAATAATTAGTTCTATTTCAAACAATTCAGTTTAGCATAAGTACACATTTTAATTGTCAAAAACATTTCTATTTCAAACTATTCAAGCAGTTATATGTAACAATTCTGTTAAGTGTAAATACAGTTTCAATGTCGAAAAACAGTTCTATTTCAAATAATTCAGTTAAGCATAATCACGCAATTTAAATGCAAGTACAGTTTAATTGTCAAAAACATTTCTATTTCAAGCTATTCAGTTTACTCAAGCAATTCAGTTTAGCATAAGAATGCTGTTAGTTCTATTTAATCCATAGATAGGGCCCTATCAGGTGCTACCACGCCGGGCCCAATTGGACCTGGGAGCGATGGCAATGAAGGGGTACTCTGCATTCCCCAAAGTTCCTGCACTGCTGGATCCTCACCATCAGATTTTTTAGTGTCGTATCCAGGGCACTCATTGGGGATTGGGTTTTACCCCTCAGCAGAGAAGCAGTCGGTGTATTCTACAGCCCCAGCCGAATGGGCAATCGAATTTTAAATTTTAATTTTCAGGCTTCAAATTTCGTCGACCTGTTGAAGAAAAAAGGTTTTGTCAGTTATAAAATCGAACATAATATAATAGAACGACTTCAAGCTTAAAAAATGAATGCAATGAGCTATTTATTTACTCATCTAAAACTAAAGGCTAATCTATGTGCAGCGTCACCGTATATACAAGAATATATATATAGTATTTATTTTGTCAGATGGAAAATTAAATCGATAATTTAACCAAAAGCCAAAATATGCATCACATCGGCTGATGTTCAAGTAAATGGGGGATTTATTTTGTAAAATAGAAAATTAAACATCAGTTTAGAGACGGATATTAGACTTTAAAAAAAGGACAACGGAATAATATAAGGATTTATAAATACCTAAATCCCAAAAAGTAACTATATACATAATCGATATGCAGATAAATATACACGGTTTTGTGTCAGGTGTGAAATTAATCATAGGGGAGGATGAGGATTTGAGTTTGAAAATGAATGCATTGAATTAATGATTTATAGCATTCACTGATTGTAACGTTTCCGTAAATTTCTGTTGGACTTTCTTGCTGGTTTAGTGATTAAAGTTTCGATTGCAATTCCACACACTAACAAGTTAATAAAATTAACTTCCTTGACAGTTGTAAAGTCCAGCAATTCTATGAGTAGTTGTTATTCAATTCGGTCATCTAAACTGATTATCTGTGTTAGTTTAATTTTGACTCTGTCTGAACATTTCCGTTCGCTTCAAGATAACCAACAAAAGAGATATAATCACTGCAAATGCGTTTAAGCAACTCACAGAACAATCAAATAATTTCCAAAATTACAGCTGATGTGTCGGTATTTTCGAACTCTAAAGACCTGCCACTTTTGGCAATATCAAAATACAATTTTGTATTATTGTTTATTTGACTTTTATTTACTCCTTATCTTTTTGGAAGGTTTAGTTTGGTTTCTTTGTTTAAAGGTACATCAACCTTTGCAGGTTATTTAAAGCCAACCATATTCTCCTAGAAGGACAGAAGTGGTGCTGATTAACCCATAGCTGAGAGGATAAGGGGTTCATGCATTTCTCAAGGGTATTTGCCATAAAGTGAACGTAATAGCGTGCCTAGAGTACGAACCCTCTTACTACGATTCCGCAGTCCATCGCTTTAACCATTATACCACGAGGACAACCCCCTCTTTTCGGAAGGTAATCATTGACAAGTTGTAACTCAAAATCAAAAGAAACTTCTTTTTAAACTGATGAGTACAGTGTTTTAGATTTTAATATCATATTAATTTTATGATAATTCAATGATAAAAGAAACCCTCCACTACATTCCCGACCAATCGATGACACTGGGAAAAAAGCACGTCTCCTAAGTATGACAGTGAACTGTAGCTGATACTGACGTTCTAGTTCTGGATGTCTAAGTACTTGAAGTGGTAGTACCTGTAAGGTCCTATCTATGAGTGAAACAGATCTATTTAAGTAAAGTTGGTCACCGTAGTCGAGGGCGACCGGAAGGCTCCCTTTTCAATAACTACTACACCGAAGTGTAGGGGAGGACGCTACTTCTTTTCCCTGGATTGCTCCACTTAACCCTTGATACGTACCTTATATTGCCGAGTCTATTCTGTACCGTGTAAAAAAATAAAACTATTAGGAAATAACTAGACAAGAGTAAATATAAATGTACAATGTATGCTTAGAATAACTCTATTCGGGTTGGCGTGCTTTTAAATCGATTAATCAATGAATGTATGCAGCCTATTCAACGTAAGCTTTCCCAAAAGCAAAAAATAAAAAATAAAGAAGAGAACAAACTGAGCCTCTCATTCAATGGAAATAAGAAGGTTGTGGGAATAGTGTTAACCGATACCTATACATAATACCCGTAAGGAATCTCATGACATAATCATCTAATATAATGGCCGAGGGATTTCGTTTTATATATCTTGCCTTTCGGTTTAATTAGGCTGAGAACCTTTCGCTTAGCGCATTGGTTAGTTAGATGCAACATGAGCGCAGGTGTTTACGCGCGCACGGGGGATGTGTCGTTCAGAGATGTCAAAAAAAAGTCCCAGATGGAATATATGACCGGGGGATGTGAATGACGTCATGCACCGGAATCGTGCGCGGGGGATTTTGGGGATTTGAGAAAAGTCAGTGAGTTGAGTTCCCGCCTCGGAAGAAGAAGGTTGACTTTCAGAGCTGGGCAAGGCCAGACGAATTTGTGCGTTACGGGCGCCGCGCGTTGGTTGAGTTGAGAGCTGAAGATGTAAAAGCAGTCAGCATAGAAAGATTGTGTCTCTCTCTCTACTCATGTCGAAAAACCTTTAAACTCGAAAAGGTGAATAAAGGTTTCGTACCTGAAACAATTTCGTAAAGTTCCGTGTTTTTAGATTCCCTATGTCTATTTCACACATCCGTGTATTATGGGTATGCTACAATCAGAGTCGAAATTCGAAAGGCTTACAGTGTAAAATATAAGTCGGTTGAAAATGTAAAAAATAAAATGAAAACTGTTGTGTTGGAAACCTTCCACCTCTCTTGAAAGTGAACAGTTCTGCTTGATGAATGAAGGCTTTAAGGAGAAAGCTATCAAGTGACATAGGGCAGTACGTTGAGCTAGTCTTACTACTCACTTTGTTATTACTAGACTAATAAACTATTTTTATTGTTACGTGTTATTTAGTGTTTGTCTTTACAAACCCCAAATGAACATCATAACCAAAACTTAGACGTCGGCTGAGACGTAATGTTGTTGTTATAGGATATATACCTAATAAGCTTACTTAGCACTGGGGCATATTTTAAAAAAGAAATTGCAACTGTAATATTTTCTAGTGTATAAAAAGGTTGTCTGATGATGGGAACAAACGATAGACTTGTTGATCACAAAATACACCCATATTTATTTGAAGTTGTTACATTTGGTTCAATCACAAAAAGAAAGACATGGTGAGGCTGTTCCCAGTCAATCGACTATAGGTGACATCACTTCAAGAATAAGTCAAAGCAACACCATTAAAGCCATTTTCACTAAATTACTAAATATATGGCATTCTTAGAAAATCCTGCAGTCATCTGTCTAGAAATCGTGTGTTTCTTAAAACACGTGACTGCCATAGACAAAGAACGGACGTCTCGAGTTTTACTCTCACAAATTTTGATATTGGCAGTAACCATATTTACCAACCCCTCCGCTCGGGCAGGATATGACACAAGGTCAATTTTTAAACGAAGTTTAACAGGTTTTGAATTCAGAGTTTTCCTTCTCCTTGACTAATTGCCACACCAAGGCTGAAGAACCTAGTCTGCCTTACTATTTATTCATAGCTGGAGGGAGAATAATTGGATTCATACCTTTCCCAAGGGTATTAGTGCTATGTGAAATGCAATCAGTCTCGTCCAGGATTTGAACTCGTGTCGCCGTGTCCATTTCCTACGACGATAGCCATTACACCACGGGCAGTAACGGTCTTGGACATATTGTGAGAGTACCTGTTTTCAGGTCATGCACCTTTGTCTGAACAATGGTGTTAACCTTAGGCTCTTCACTATATCAGGTTTGAATCAAAGTGCACGAGCCCAAGACAGGTGTACAAGGGAAGAAAAAAGCATAAACAAAAGCTGAAAGATAATTATTTTAATTTAATCATCTATGACAGAAAATCTAATACAAGTTCAAGTTAAACGTATACATGTACTTAGGGCAAAATTACCCAATATTCTTGGTCTCTGACGCAAAGAGGTCAAAGCAAAGCAACATTTTTTTCCTTCAGTGCCATTAGGCACCGGAGTTTGAACATCCAGGAGCAATATAGATCTACATCAAATTTCTGTCGTATTTTCTTTAAAAACAAGGACATAATTAATCCAATCTCGAAGGATTTTTAACGCTAATTCTCTAAGCAGGGAAGCAGCTTTTTCTCATTTCGCAGAATATAATCTCCCTACCTTTAATCCTCTCCGCATAATCCCCTTTTTGTATCATAGTATTCTCAACAATGTCAGCGTTGCAAACCGTTGATATGAGAAACGAGGTTATTTTTTCGACAGAAATAAAACCAGACACTCTTTTAAGTCCTTTAGGAAATGTTGAAGTTGTATATTTTCCTAATTTTTTCTGTCTTAAAGAAAAATTGCCTGCTTCTTTTTAACTAAAATTTTAGGCTTGAATTATTTTTTTAAGTCAAAAAGATCTTTTCTTCAGAAGCTTTTTAGTGCTTCTTCTTAACTGTGAAGGTAAATTAAATGCTTTCTTTTCTTTTCTTTTCTTTTCTTTTCTATTTATGTTGTTTCTGCGTCGATGTTTTGATAACGGAGAACTTACCAGTTTATTCTACGATATTGATTTTGTTTTGTTGGCTTCTAATAAATTGAAACTTTGGGTCTGTTCTGAAAATTTTTAAATCTGCTTCCTAGAATCCCCCTTTTTTTTACAGTGAGATCTTGTTGGCTGCCTTTTTCGTTTTCTCACTGTTATCTTTCATATTGGCAAAATCAGATCTTGCAGAACGTTCAGTTTGTCAGTGAAAACAAGAGTTTTATTTTTCTTACATAAGTTCAAGACGTACACTGAATCTTGTTGAAAAATGTAAATATTCACTGAAAAAATTATTTAAATGGGGTGGAGGGCAAGAACATAAAGGAAATTAAAAAGAAGGAAATAGAAGCGACGAACGAAATGAGAGTGAAATAAAAAAAATACTTGAATAAAAAAAACAGAATAAAAGAAATTGATGGATTAAGATTGGTTTCATTGTTTAATGACAAATCAACCTTAATGGGTTATTTAATGCTAAAGCCATCCTCGTAAAACCAAAACAGTGGTGCTATAGATGGAATGATAAGACGATCCATGCCTTTGCCATAGGTATTAGTCAGAAAGTGAACGTAATTGGACGATTGGAGTGTCGGGCTCTCTTACAACGATGTTACAGGTGAGCACAATATCCAGACACAGAGGGCACCTCTGGTGGTGTAACGGTTAGCAAGCTAGACTAGCAGACCTACACGTGTGAGTTCGAGTCTCATTGGGCGCCCCATTCATTCGGCCTTGTGCCACATCAAAGCAAAGCGCTTTGTAAATTACACAATATCCAGACACAGAGAGTCATAATAAATAATAAAGAAGTCTATACAGTAACAAAAGGAAAATGAAAGTCTTTGTCAATTATACTCAGGTGAATAAAATAAAAATGTAGAGGAAAAATGAAATATGTTAAAAGAAGGATTAGGTGATCGTTTCCTTTATAGTATGTCATTCTTTGTGACAATATTTAATACCAAAGGCATCTTTGTAGAAGCAATTTGCTAATCTTTTTGCTTAGATGAAAGCTGTATGAATGGGGGCACCCAATCAGAATCGAACTTCTTCGTGAAGGTTTGCTAGTCTAGCTTGCTAATCATTCCATCACCCGAGGTGTCCCTCAGCCATGCTTCTAGAATAACTGTAATCTTACTATCTAACTTATAGGTGGTTAGTTAAAGAGGAATAATTTTTCCTCCTGGTATAATTCCGAAAGTTTTCGTAATAGCCCATGCAGGGTTCGAACCCACTTATTACAATGTCACTGTCTAGTACTTTAACCAAGCACACACACACACACACACACACACACACACACACACACACTATATATATATATATATATATATATAAGTGTACATACATATATATATATATATATATATATAAGTGTACATACATATATATATATATATATATATAAGTGTACATACACACACACACACATATATATATATATATATATAAGTATATATAATATATATATATATATATATATATATATATATATATATATATATATATATATATATATATAAGTAACTCCAATATAATAGTTCATTCTGAGTAAAAAAATTGAATCAATGTGGCTGAGAATACTGAGTCTGAAATTACAAGCCTTAAATCTCGCAAAAATATGAACTATGCATAACATGTATATATATGTCCGCATTATGCATAGATGCACACACATACACACACACACACACACATACACACACACACATATACACACATATACACACACAGACACATGCACACACACATACACACACGCACATACACACACATACACACATACTCACATACACAGACACATACACACATACACTCACATACACAGACACACACACATAGACACACACATACACATACACGCATACACACACATACACAGACACATAAACACATACACACACATACACACACACATACACACACATACACAGACACATACACACATACACACATACGCAGACACACACACACACATACACACACACATACACAGACACACACACACATATACACACACACATACACACACACAAAAACACAAACAAACACACACATACACACACATACACACACACATACACACACCTACACACATACACACATACACACATACACAGACACATACACACACATACACACACATACACATACACACATACACACATATACACATACACACACACATACACACACACACACACACGCACACATACACACATACACACACACACATATATATGTATTTATGCATATAAATGTAAACGTATAGTCATTCCCATATAATAGTTCAATCATTCTGAATAAAAATTCATCTGAATAAACCGTATGACTTAAAATATTAAAGCTGAAAGTACCACACACACACACACACACACACACATACACACACACACACACACACATACACACACAAGAAAGTGAAAACACATTAACCTGCCCAAGCGTTTAAATATCCGTTAAAATTCCAAAATACTTTTGAAAAATCAGAAGTGACTACGACTTGTATAAAAATTGAAAACTGTCTGTGAAACTGTATAATGTATTTTTCTGAGATCATTAAAATATGAAAAGAATGTTTATGAATTTGGTAACCAAAATATTCAAAAATAATCTAAGAATGTAAATCATAAATTAATACTTAATGAAGAAATAGAAAATTGTAAAAAAAATAAAATAAGAGAAAACGGTTTATCATTTTGAATCGAAGAAAATTTAAGTTATTTTCTTTAATTAAAAAAATTAAAATAATCTTAGAAATTGAGAAAAAAAAGAAAAAAAACAAACAAGAACAATAAAAAAAAAATCAGTCTGGAATAAACGTAAAACGTAAGGAATCAAATTGAAGAAAATACGTTAAAATTTTGATTTAAAAATTCAAAGAGTTTTGAAGAAAATTTTGAAAAAAGAAGGCAAAATGTTTAAGTAAATGACGGAAACAAAACAAAACAGGAATAAAAAAAGAAGAAAAACGAAAAATGAAAGAACAGGAAAAACGTAAGTGTTTTCGAATTCCCGGGAAAAAATATTGTCAACAAAATTCATCTGCCATTTTATCAAAATTTACCTGGATAAACAAAAAGTCTCCATTTCTCTTGGTATTTTTTCCGATCCATACAGGTATGTATTTACCCAACCACTCCGCACAAGCTATATGTGACACAAGATCAATTTTTATGCGAAATTTATCAGGTTTAAATTCAAAGTTTTCCTTCTCCAAGACCGGTTGCCATACTAATATTTAAGAGCCCTGTCTGCCATATCATTTACCCAGGGAGAACAGATTGATGAGTATCGAAAAGAAATGCTGACTACATTTACCAGGATATGAAACTACATCGCTGTGTCCATTTCCTACGCCGATAATCATAATACCACGTGTCCTTCCTTATTTCCTTTCAGCTAAATATATACAGCTATACACCACCACACAGATATATCACCCTACGATCATTAAAAGATTTCTTGCGATTTGAACTCGTGTCTTTTACTCTCAAAACTTTTTCTATATATATCAATTGCGAATTGATAAACCTTAGAAGGTCTACGTGCAATCATTCAAAATTGGCCATATGAATGTAGTCTTTATTTCTGCAAATGACATCATGTAAAATAATTCTATATTCTTGAAATTATTGCAGTAATGAATTATTTTCTAGTTAAACTTTGAGTTCGTAGTTGCTGGTTTTCGATTTGGAGAGGTCATGGCTAGCGTAGACCTTGTTTGCATATTCATGCGAACGTTTGTCAAAATAAGACCGACAAGTTAGTTGCTGTAAGCAAAATATATTAATATAAACAATTAGGTAGATATCTGTTCATATTTAGCTATGACACATCGCTAAAAGTTTTAGTGATTTCGTGTAATTAAAGCATTAGTTAAAGGATAATTCGAAGAAAGCATATTTGAAGGAGTTGACACGGGCAGTAGGAGTCAAGTCGGTGGTCACAGAAGCAGCAGACGGAGTTGGAGCCGACGATGAAGCTCTGATGGGTGGCGGGTGCGTGTCAAGGAAACCACCGTGTATGGGAATAATAATAAGTTATCTCTGTCTATATTTTCGCCTTGCACTTCTTACTCTATAGGTAAATGTAATGGGCTGTAGTAATTCCTATTATCTATCTTTTTTCCATGACCACTGGGAAAAATAATAGCATTAAGGTTTTGTATCTTGAAAATAACAGAGCCGTTTCCTGTTGTGTGTAAAGAGTATCGCTACACTTATATTCTATTTGGTGACGTAGCGTTACTCTAAGCCGTAGTTGGCTCATGTTTTGTATTACTATTTAATGTAACAGTCGAGGGATTTTATAAATATTTTGATATAGTATTCATTTTTGTTGGTATTTCTTTTATTTTTTTATTGCTTCTTTGCTGATAAGAATAAACGAAGCAAATGGTAGTAAATTGATTTGAAACTAAAGGAATAACTTTGTATAAATTATTTCAAACGATTTTCAAGCTTGACTGATTAGAATATTGGCACAAGGCAAATCTCCAATTTAGTAATTTCCTCTCAGAAATGTCAGATTACTTGATTAATGTTAAAAGAAGTTCAGCTTTTGAAAAATAGTGATAAATCAATTATTTTCTTTCGTTAATAGCCGAGAAATTAACGACTTATATCAATGTTTGTCCTTTTGAATTGAATGTGTCTGACGACCATGTGTAAGAGCAACAATAGAGAAACTGAAGAAACTCCTGACCCTTAGATGTAAATCAGCACCAGCCAGTCATTTTGACAAATGAATACTTTTGGTATATCTTCTCGTGTCAGAGCAGTTACATTATATGTCAAAAGCACCAGGCCAGTGAGAAGTTTGAAAGAAATAATGAAAGCTTTCAGGAATATTAAAATATGCACCATTGTCTTGTGTTTAGGACACCTCCACCTGTCGTTCGCATATTCATCACCAGGATGCCGACATGGCCATCTGTTAGCCTGAAGAACTCTGCACATTGAAGATCAACCGACAAATACATCTTCTATCCGACACCCACCACCTAACAGTGGTTCTTCTGTTTAGCATAAAGGTCAAAATCTGTGGAAATGACAACTTATTATAAACTGTAACGCTGCTTCCAAAGACCCACCCTACTAACCACCTGACCACACTTCTCACCCACTTCCTGTGCATTGAGCATAGAAAGTTATGTGATTACAAGCTGATTACCATGTGATTAGCACGTAGACATGAGATTGGGTGAAATTGATGGCTTTTGTTAATTGCAAATCGATTGTAGATCGTGTCACACTAAAATGGATCGTCTTGGTGAGTAACAACCCGCATTGTTCTCGCGTGAGGACAGGAAGAAGTCAAAAATAGTTACCTGACATGTAAGAAATGAATTCAAGAAATAAAACTCTAGAAATATGAATCCAGAAAAGGAGAAAAATTATTTTCTCATAAATTAATTTTTATAATACTAAGGTGTTTTATCTACGCTAATTTGTGAGTACTCGAGTTTTGAGAAAGTTTAATCATCATCATCATCAACATGTCGTTCCGCAAGAACGGATATCCCTGACCCTCTCTCGCCACTTCTCCCTATCATTCATTGCCTCTGGCAGGTCTTCTGGGCTACATCCCGTATCCTCACATAGCTGCTGTATGTATGTTCGAGCTGGTAGTCCTGCTTTTACTTGGCCATATGCGGGGGTCCATAGGAGTATATCACTGATGAGCTCGTCCTTGCTTCTCCAGCAGTGTCCTGCATGTCTGGCTCGTATAGCTTGGATAGTTTTCGTGATGGGAGGCAGGTGGCCGTACAGTTGGTGCCTTGTGGGGTGTTGCTGCCAGGACTTGTACAATATTGCTCGCAGCATTCTTGTGTAATTGCCGTCAAGTTTTTTTCTCCAGCCGTTTAGTTAGCGTCCAAGTAGTGCATCCATATAGCAGTATCGACACGACCGCAGGCTTTCGATCATATGGAAATCGGACCTGAGTGAAAAAAATGAAAGTTTAATAATCAATGTAATTGTATCGTAGTTAAACTGAATTGTGTATAAGAGTAGAAAATAATTGTGATGTGCAGTAAACGCTCGTTTCAATATCGAACCAAAGGAATCTCCGTCTCGCAACGGCTAACGTGCTCGATTACGATAACGTAATAAGCGAATTTGAATTCCAGTTGCGCTGTTACGTTCACATTTGACGTAATACCTTAAGAAACGCTCGACCCTCCTTATTATACAAACTATGAATGAATTGCCACTATTGTTACTCTATAAAGGTAATCTGGCAGTAAATAACCCGCGAAGATTGATATGTCGTTAAACAGAAAAACCAAATCAAACCAAACCAAATCTAGCCAACATAAAAAAGAAAAATATATTTCTTGTGTTTGTTTTTGTATGACAATTAATAAATTCCACCTGAACAAGACTGTTTGCATTCCATATAGCACTATAGCCCTTTGAAAAAATAGGAATCTAATTATTCTCCCTATCAACCTTAAGTAAAAATTAGGCAGGTTATTACATAGAAAATAGAATCGCGTATACGGATAAGAATATTGGATGACGCTGTTTACATTTCAAATGGCACTGATATCCTTTGAAAGGGCATCTATTATTCTTTTCTGTCTCAATTATGAGGAAATAGTTGGGCAGATTGGACAATTTCACCTTGGTATCTGAAACTAGTAGACATATTCACCTACCTAGGAAGTAGTGTCTCATCAACCGAAAAAGATATTGACACGCGGCTAACGAAGGCATCGATAAGCTATCGATCATATGGAAGTCAGACCTGACCGATAAAATGAAACGCAGTTTCTTCCAAACAGTGGTCGTATCGATACTACTATATGGATGCACTACTTAGACGCTAACAAAACGGCTGGAGAAAAAGCTAGACAGCAATTACACAAGAATGCTGCAAGCAATATAGAACAAGTCCTGGAGGCAACACCCCACAAAGCACCACCTACCCCCCATCACGAAAACTATCCAAGTTAGACGAACCTGACATGCAGGACACTGCTGGAGAAGCAGTAACGAGCTCATAAGTGATGTAATCCTATTGACCTCCACATATGGCCGAGCAAAAGTAAGACCGCCAGCTTGAACATACATACAGCAGCTCTGTGAGGATACGGGATGTAGTCCTGAAGACCTTCCAGAATTAGACCAATCATAGACATGGAATGAGATGGGCTCTGTCAATCCATTTCTGCTCAAGACACCCAACAGGAGCTGCGCCTCCATGACCAAACAAAGAAAAGTGTGACCGAGAGTAATTAATTAGATTTAAGGTAGCAAAACATTTAAAATGATAGATAACAGTTTTAAAAATATAAGTAAAGTTGGTGACAGTAGTCGAGGGCGACAAGAAGGCTCCCTTTTCAATAGCTACTACACCAAGGTGTAGGGGGGCGCTACTCTTTTCACTGGATAGCTCCACTTTATCCTTGATACGTACCTTATATTTCTGAGTTTTAAGCAAGGAAATATTAAGTACCATTTTAAAAGTCTTTGGTATGACGTGACCTGGGATTGAAGCCAGGTCTCGCCGACCATTTACGAACACTCTACCCAGGAGACCAATGAGCCAAATATTTATTTAACAAAGACTTCAGCATTATTTTTGCTTATCCTATACAAAACCAGCGAATAAGTAAAAAAAAAAAGGAATTTTGCGTGCAATTGGTATAAAAAGAACCAACAGTCAAAAAAGAATCCCCACACCAAATAAATGGATAAATGAAAACCACAACAAAAACAGAATCGACGAACGTACTTCAAGTTCCTCTCAATGCATCGCATGTTCACTTCGCATTCATATTCTAGGCAGGAGACATTTTTTTTTATTTCATCCTGATCTCTAGATCATTATGTAAAATCTGATAAGAAATGTCTCATCAATAGTGCTCAACTGAAAAAGAAAAGAAAAAAAAACATTTAAATTCTTCAAAAGAACAAAGAAACTTCCAAAATCAAGTTCTGCAGCAAAAATCTCATTGGATTTTGGATCATTCTGCAAATGGACAATGGACGAACTCCGACAACTAAAAAAGTATATTGATGAATAGGCACAATAGACTGACTATATATGTCATGAAAAGAAGGAAGAAGAGATTCGCCAGTATTTACGATTGCGTAAATGCAACAATACAAACGGCCCGAAGAATACATTCAAATGACTAATAAATTAAAATAAAATAAAATAAACATTTAAAGCAGACACTCACAACAACAGAAATATAAAAAAAGCATAAACACAAAAAAAAATCGTTAGGAACAAAATGGAAAGAAAATGTATATGGATATTTCTTGCGACAAACTAGGGTCGTTTCCCTCGAGAAGACCAAAATATGAGCCCTGAAGATCAGATGAAACTTATCGTTTTTTAAGACTCTTTTGAAAGACCACCAGTTAATGTTGCTGTGGATAGCGAACAAGAAGTAGATATGATTTATCAATCTACAAAGTTGCACCCCGATCGCCCTGTATGGATTAATTTCTACTATTCATCTCTTTAGTATTAGATAACCCAAGAAAGTTGATATGCCATGAGAAAAATGAAAGCAAAGAAACCAAATAAAGCAACAGGAAAAGATTAATCACCACATGTATTTGAATGATTTTAAGATACTTGCCAAAAAAGGCCTTTAAACCTTTATACAAACTATTAGAATCTATAGCCAAGGTATAGGAAATTTAGGTCTGTTAAATTATTTATGCTTATTATGAGAAGAGAAATAATGGAATAAATACAATTGTGTAATCAGTAAAGCAAAAGAAAACTTGGAGAAAAAGAGCACAAGAAACATTTGGAAATATTAGGAGGAGACATCATCAAGCAAACAGAGATGAAGAAAGTGAGAAAAAAGTATTTCTGAAGGACAAGAAAACGTCTTGAAGCCAAGCTCTGCGGCAGAAATCTACTCAATAAGATGAAATATCGGAATGATCCATTCTCTTGATCCTTCTTAAAACAGAAAGAGAGGAACTGAAAAAAAAATTGATAACAATGCACAAGGCCTTATTCTCGAGAGGTGACATAGACATGTTGGTACGTAAAAAAAAAACGAGAAGGAATAAAAGTCGCTGGCATTGAAGATTGCAAAAATACAACTATTGAGAGATTCGAGATATATAAAAAAAAAGACAAAAAAAAAGACACAACTGCAAATAAAAACTGTTTACCACAGCCAATAATATAACAATCTACAGAAACAACTTAGAGATAAACAGAAAAACAACAATTGTAAATCTAGAAATCAAAAATGGAAAGAAAAACAACTGTATAAAAAAAATGAAAAAACTAAAGAAATTGCACTCGACATGACTTTACAATTGTTAAGAGGAAAGTTCAGCGAAAAAAAAAACATCCGTTAGAATTGTTGAGGAAAAACTAGCAAGGAGCAAAATCATTACAAAAAAAAAGCAACAACAAAAATAACACAAGTTCAAACAGAAAAACAGCGATTATAAAACTGAGAAAAGAAAAGTCGAAAGACAAACAATTACATGAACATTTCAGAAGTCGAACTCAGTGCATCATGGATGGAATTACTGCGCCACGGCAATACACAAAAACACTCAAGAGGGAAACTAAATCACAATTCATAGCAGACCAGAATAACATCATAAGAATCAATTCTCTTTGGTTTGGTTTCTTTGTTTTAATGGCATGTCCACATCAGAGTGGACCTGGAAGTAATGACAATGAAAGGATCTCCACTCACCCAAGATCTTGAGAACTAGAGACTTACCATCAAATGCAGTTTAGAGTCATATCCTAGACATTTGGTGGGAGGTTTTTACCCCTGTGCAGGGATGCAGTAATTGTATTCTACAGCCCTCCACTATTCGTCGTAAATAGAGAAGTATCGAAAAATATCTTTCATAAAACAAAGAACTATAGTTTAGATCAGAAGACTGGTGATCTAGCAGGCACTACACTTTGATCTTATGCTGAAAAAGTTGCAGTTGTTGATGTAAACAAGCAGGATAAAGTATATGCCCTGATTCCAGTTGAAAAGACTCGTGATCATGCATATACTCCATTCTGATCTTTGATAGAAAATTTAAGGTCCATGCATACAGACAAGCAGGTTATTACAGGCAAAATTTTTGTTTACTGGCATATCAAACTTCGTAGTTTATTTAATGCTAAATATATTCTTTTAGAAGAACATTTGTAGTACAAAATAGAGCTGGGGGATAAGGAGTTTCATACTTTTTCCAAAGGAATTAGTCCGAAAGGGAATGTAAAAACTTGACTGGAATTCAGACTGGCTTAGTAAAATGTCACCGCCCAGCACACTACGACACGCCAAAAAATCATGTCAAAGTTCAAATTGATAAGACTTTGACGAATAGCGAGTTTCGACGATATGAAGGTGAAGAATAAAAGAATAAGGGAGATAATAAACAAATGTCACAAACAGTTATAGATGGAGGACAAACATAGGCACAACTGTGTGGTCAAGTATTGTCATCATCATCAAGTCGTGCCGTCAGCACGGATATCCCTGACCCTCTCTCGCCACTTCTCCCTATCATTCATCGCTTTTGGCAGGTCTTCAGGGTTACATCCCGTATCCTCACATAGCTGATGTATGTATGTTCGAGCTGGTCGTCCTGCTTTTGCTTGGCCATATGCAGGGGTCCATAGGAGTACATCACTTATGAGTTCGTCCTTGCTTCTCCAGCAGTGTCCTGTGTGTCTGGTTCGTCTAACTTGTATAGTTTTCGTGATGGGAGGCAAGTGGCCGTATAGTTCTTGTCTTGTGGGGTGTTAACGCCAGGAATTGTTCGATATTGCTCTCAACATTCTTGTGTAATTGCTGTCTAGTTTCTTCTTCAGCCGTTTAGTTTGCGTCCAAGTAGTGCATCCATATAGTAGTATCGATGTGACCGCTGCCTGGAAGAAACTGCGTTTCATTTTATCGGTCAGATACCAACAAAGCAGAATCTGTCCTCGAAAATAAAACAGAAAAAAAGTTTTGGGGATTTTCAAATAAAACAATTTTATCTGCAGATATAAATACTTTAAATTTATCTTTTAATGTTCATCCAGTTATTAGTTAATCTTGTTTAGAAAGTATTTTTTGGATTTCTAATGCATTTGGCATTTCATCTGTAAAAACAGTTCATTTTACAATTACCAAACTTCTTTAAAAAAAAGATTCTATATCAACAACAGAACATTGTCATATATCGAAGAAAAGAAAGATGAACAACAATAATAAATTGGAAACTGATGAAAAGATAGACACATTTGGAGCCAATCAAGAAATAGTAGACGATGTCGGGGAAAATTTAAATCATCATTTATTTCAAACATGATTATCTATTAAATCTGAAAACTAAATTGATAATCAAATAAAAATATATTACGAAGCATCTTGTAAGTTCATTAACTCTAGTTTGAAGATAAAAAAGACGAAAAAGAGGAATGTCCGAAAAATACTTTACTCGCACTGACTACAGCTACTGTACCTCTAATCTTATTCATGAAGGGATTAGAGAATCGGTGCTTGTAAGATATAAACAGAAACATAAATCGAAAATTAATTCGAACTTTGAAAGGAATCAAATTATATGTCTGATGATTAAGTATATCTCGGTGAACTCTCAGTAAAATAAAATCATCTTTCTAATCGCTTTTATTGACAATTTTAACAGGATTTTAAGTTCGTTGATTCATAGATTGATTGGTTGATTAGTATGGCAACATGTTTGCGTTTGTGAATTCCATACATCGTACTATTAACATTTTTTGCATACTTTCTTTATGACTTTTGGCACAAGGTTATATCATATTAAGTATTCTTATCTAATACAAATAATTTGTAAACAAATATATTTGGCCTATAGACTGGACCCAAGCAGAGTGGAACTGTGAGTAATAGCAATGAAAGTGTCCTCTACATTCCCTATAGTCCAAGAATAGTCAGATGTTTTAATCAGGACACCCTTTCTGGAATGAGGGGTTTTACTCCTCTATGTGTATAGAGTTAGACTTTACTAAGCTCCTTGTTTTATTGCATTCAACCTTTCCTTTGTCACTCGCATCCCATTCTTCGTTTATATTATTTTACCAAATTACTTCCAGCGTAAAATTATCGTGTTAATTTCTATGTGAGTTAGTGTAAATATATTTTATCTATATTACCCCAAGAACAAATATGAGTTAGAATAATCATCGCATGTAAGAAGATCCACAATACAACCTTCTACAAGGGAAAATATGCAAAATAATATCTCGATATCGTAGGGATCAAAAGAAATATATCAATAGGGATACATTTAGATACGGTTTTCTTTGACATTATTTAATACATAAATTTTAACTCTATGGTAAAAATAATATTAATAATATTAATATTAAAAAAGATTATTATCTAATAAAGGCTCCCAGGGACAAGGAATAAGAGTTTGAATTTCTCAGGAAGTTTATTCCTTATTACCGATTAATGCTGTTTATTTAGGGGGTCATAGGTTATTGTCCACTTCGAAAATGGTCAGTAGATTTCTTTGATTCAAGCACTAGTGGCACAGCAAGCACAAAACCCAATGGACATAATCCTTAAAGCATTTTCATATTGAGCATACATGATCCCTTTTAGAAATATTGATCTGTGATCGAGCTTTGTTCGACAATTCAGTAATAGAGACCAAGAAACCAACGTGACCCAATAGAAGGTCAATTTAGCATGATTTGACACTAACGTTGAAAAATGTGTACTGCACACAAAGTCAACATAGAAATGTGTTTCTACCATTATTTCTCCATGATATGTGACATACTACATCTCAAAATATTTGGACAATCAATAACCATGTAAGCAAATTTCAAATTAATACAATGAAAAACATTGCACTTCTAATAGCACAAACAACACCATATAAACTAATATCTAAACAAGAAGAGATAAGACGCAAATAAAAAATACACGTAGGTTAATGTGGTATTAGAGACAAAACGTTCAATCACATAACAAGTGAATGTTGCAAATTATTACAGAAAGAATATAAGACAAGAAACAACTGCGGGGGTAAGGTGTTCAACTGGAAATTTTGAAAGAAATTTTAATTTGACCATACGAACAAATGGTATATGTACAACCCAGAATCTGTTCTGAAGTATGAGACGTACAAACTGTTCTGGAATTTGGGGTACAAACGGATCACCAAATCTCGGCCAGACGACCAGGCCAAGTAATTATCAACAAGAAAAAAAGACATTACCTAATAGAGGCTTTGAGGTCCCGCATAACCACTGAGTAAAATTGAAAGAAAGTAAAATGAAATATAAGTACCTGGATATTGCTATGGAATTGAAAAAAAACAAACTGTGATGGTTACAGCAATTGTAATCGTTGGTCTTGGTACAGTCACCAAAGCATTGATACAAGAACTGGAGAACTCAAAAATAAAAAGACGAGTGGAGACTTCACAAACTACTTATTTGTTGGGATCGACCAGAATACTGAGAAGAGTCCTAAAAATTTGAGGAGCCTTGATGTCATTCAAACTCCAGTGAGAAACCATACGCAAGGAAATAGCAAATGCAGACTATACGGTAACAGAGATGAAGCCATCTATCACATAATAAGCGAATGCAGCAAATTGGAACAGAAGAAGTACAAGGCTAGACACGACTGGGTGGGCAAGGTGATCCACTGGGAAATGTGCAAGAAATTTAAATTTGACCATGCCAACAAATGGTATAAGCACAACCCAGCACCTGTCCTAGAAAATGACACACACAAATACTTCTGGGACTTTGATATACAAAAAGATCACCTAATCTCGACCCGAAGACCAGACCTTATAATAATAATCAAAAAAAAAAAAAAAAAGAAAATCTGCAAAATTGTCGACTTTGCTGTCCCGGCTGGCCACAGAATACAACTGAAAGAATGTGAAAAGAGAAATAAGTACCTTGACCTTGCTAGAGAATTGAAAAATTTATGGAACATGAAGGTGACAATTATACCAATTGTGATTCGTGCTTTTGGCACGGTAACTAAAGGATTATTAAAGGGCCTGAAAGGGAGTGGATGAATTGGAAGTTGGCGGCCGAGTGGAGACCATCCAAACAACAGCATTATTGAAAACGGCCAGAATACTGAGAAGAGTCCTGGAGACTTGAGGAGACTTGCTGTCATTCAATATCCAGTGAAAGACCATCAGCGTTAGCTGATGTGAAAAACTCTACCGAATAATAATAATAATAATAATAATAATAAATTTTCAATTCTATTTTCGATTTCTTACAATCCTTCTACAGGTCTTTATCCAAGACATATGATGACGGAATGTAGTGATTATAAGTATTCTATGTATCTATGCTTTTTGCAGCCACAATTGAGGGATGTTTTTCTGTCACATTCATCGTACACACCTTAAAAATAAGCAGTTCCACAAGGCGCATTTTTTTATATTTTATACAGGCTGGGACTACCTTTTATTGTGTTTATGAATTTATCTCTCTATTACAGTCGCAGTGGTAGATTTAAGTTTCAAAACTTTTTTCACGATTATCATTTTACTATTATAAGAGGTTTTTTTTCCACCAGCTTTAGCTGAAGATCTTCCTCTGGAGTTTGAGAAACAGCTACTTTCCACGAGTCTACAGGACTCTTCTCGGTATTCTGACCGATGTTAATAATGCTGTAGTTTGGATAGTCTCAACTGGTTCTCTTATTTCCAAGTCCTCCAGTCTCTATACCTCTGGTGACTGTACCGAGAACACCACTTACAATTGATATCACCATCATTTTCATGTTCCATAATTTTTCAGTTCTCTAGCAAGTTCTTGATTCCTTTCTTTCTTCTGGCTTTCTTTCAACTTTAATTGACTATCACTAAGTTTGGACGTCTGGATGAGATTTAGTAATCCGTTTTTATCTCGAAATCTTAGTGAAATTTGCGCCTCTCATTCTCCAGGACGGATTCTGGGTTGCATATATACCCTTTGTTCAATTTCTTGCACTGTCTCCAGTGGATCTCTTTTCTCACCCTCTCATGTCTTGCCTTATACTCTTTTTTTACTCTAATTTACGGCTTTTATTTCGTTTGCTATTTTGATATGTCTTATCTATTCTTGGTTTAATATAATTGGTCCTCATGGCGTTTATTTTTGTGATGCTATAAGAAGAGATTCAGTTTCTCTCTTAAGGTCTTACTTTCTTTGTCATGTCCAAGTTTTATAGAGTGATACGCGGTGCATATGATAAGTTTCCAGACTTTTCTTACATGGGCATTTAAAATAGTCGTAGACTCTTGAAAATTCAGTATATTATTGCTATACATCTTATAAGATGACTGACTAATTTTAATGATTTCAGGTTCAAATGAACAGCTACAGCAGGAATTCGAATACATCCTAAAAAAGCCTGATTGTCACAGCTGTGGAATTTTTAAAATGCAATCTGGACGTGAGGAAGAACGATATGCAATAAAATTCTGTTTTAAACTTGGAAAAATGCCACAGAAACGTATGGAATATTTCACACTACTTTTGGAGCATCTTGCATGAATCCAGCATCAGTTTTTGAGTGTCATAAGACATTCAAAGAAGGCAGGGAGTCTGTGGGGGATGATGAGAGGTATGGGAGGAGTAAGGAAGTCAATACACCAGAGCTGATTAGCCAAAGGGTTAAGGTTAGGGTTACTATGTTGAGGTTTTAAGGGAGTTCAGCAAGATATTCGGTCGTAAGAGGCCAGCACTCTTCAAATCGGGTCAGTGGCATTTCCACCAGGGGGCCTTCCAGAAGTTGTTGGAACGTTACAACTACTGCATTGGAGCCGGAGGAGATTACTTTGAAAGGGTCAAGAGTTTCATGTGTGTACTATCAATAAAAGTGACAATACGAAAAATGTCAGAGAAATTTTGCTAGTTTGTCGCTTGAAATGCCTATACAGTTGTTTTTCTTCTCATTGTTTACACATAGTAAAATGGTTTCAAGAATTTTTAATAATAATAATAATAATAATAATAATAATAACGATAATGATAATAATAATAGCAAATTAGCACGGAAGTAGTATAAGGTGAGACACGCCTGGGTAGGGAATGTGATCCACTGGGAAATGTGCAGGGAATTTCAATTCGACCATAAAAACAAATGGTACATGCATATCCCGGCAACTGTCCTAGAAAATGACTCGCATAAACTTCTATGGGACTTTAACATACAAACTGATCACCTAATCCCGGCCAGAAGACCAAACCTCATAATAATCAACAAAAAAAAAAAAAAAGAGAATCTGCAAAATTGTAGACTTTGCTGTCCCGGTGGACCACAGAATAAATCTGAAGGAAAGTGAAAAGAAGAATAAGTACCTCGACCTTGCTAGAGAATTGAAAAAGCTGTGGAACATGAAAGTAACGATTGTGTTAATTGTGATTGGTGCGATAGGTACAATAACAAAACGATTATTAAAAGGCCTTGAGGACTTGGAAGTTGGCGGACGGGTAGGGACTATCCAAACGACAGCGTTGCTAAGGACTTGCTGCCACTCAAACTCCAGTGAAAAACCATCAGCTAACTCTGATGTGAAAAACTCACCACTAGTAGAAAAAAAAAGTTTATAAAGTTGTAACGAGCTGTCCTGGAAAATGAGACGCACAAACTTCACAGGGATTTTAATGTACAAACGGATCACCTAATCTTGGCCAGACGACCAGACCTAGTAATAAACAATAAAAAAAGAAAACTTGATGAAATGTGGACTTTGCTGTCTCGGCTGACCACCGAGTAAAATTGAAAGAAATTGAAAAGAAGGATATCTGCACCTTGGCTGAGAACTGAAAAAAATGTGGAACATGAAAGTGACGGTTATACTAATTGCAATCGGTGCTCTTGGTATACTCACCAAAGGATTGGTACAGGGAGTGGAGGACTTGAAAATAACAGGAGACTATCCAAACTGCTGCATTATTGAGATCAGCCAGAATACTGGGAAGAGTCCTGAAGACTTGACGAGACTTGCTGTCATTCAAATTCCCGTGAGAAACAATTGGCTTAAACTCGTGCGAAAAACTCGAAAAGGTGTAACAATGATAATAACAATAATAGAATACCTTACGTCAAGGAAGTGAACAGCGTGATAAAAATATTATCCTTGTTCTTTCCAAGAAATGATTTTCATCCTCATATGACATCAGAATGAAAAGTAAGAAGAAAAAGATAAGATGTAATCAAACAAGATATTCCTAAGTTTTTAGAGATATTGCTTGAACGTAGTTTTTCCTAGAATGTCCCAAATCACCTGTTAAGGCTATTAGTATTACTGGATAACATAATCTGTTCTTAAAATGGGATATAACCCAATATCTTATATCCGAGATGAAAGAAGAGCTTTTAGAAGTTGTGAAATATAAGATTACTGGCCTGATATCCATTTGCTTACAGCAAGAATCAATAGGGTGCTTCGTTTAAGGTTTCCATCAAGAGCTTTCGTGTTCTTTAAATACGCCTTTGCTTAAGCATATCTCTTACCCGGTACATGATATATTTCATTTCTTTATGCGTAAAGGGAAGTAGAAAATGTGTCGTCACAAATGCATTTTAATATATTCTTTATTAACGAATTGTGAATAGTGGAAAAAGTAGCGACACCGATATTAATCTTATGACATGTATTGAATTCTTGCAAGTCAGTCTTTGAACAATCTCATTGATACCAAGTGTCACATAGTCACCAATGACTACTATTTTACTGATGGATTATATCCGGATGAGATAAGATAAACACAAAAACCCGTGTTAAGCATTACGACCTCGTTGTTTCATTCTTTCAACGAGAAATGGAAAAAGGAAACAACGTGCTGGCGTCTTCGTTTTTCAAGGAACAAGAAGCATCTCGTATCTTTGATTCGTTCCTTGTGCTCCGTTCACGGAAACAGTTGTCTTCTCGTACTCCAGCCAGTAAAAAGTAAACAGAGGTAGAACCAATAAATCTGTTGTCTTATACTGGGGTTTTTAGAATACCATGCTCTAACGTAGTCCTTGGTTGGGTGACATCGTCTTGCTGGACTCTATGTCTGTTTAGATGACCGATATTTGGTAAGCTTATCCAGATCTAGTCCCTGCGGATATATCAAGCATATTTTGTTATACCAAGCTAATTAGAAGAGATGGTTATTTTTAACAACTCGTCTTTGTTCGAGCTGTTTGAATTTTTGATAACTTATCTATTCGTTTTCTGGTAACATTTGAAAGTCTAAGTTGCAAATAGGATTCGTACTTAATAATAGAAAACTACCTTCAACTATAGCATCTTATCAAATCTAACGGATATTTCTAGGTTTTCAGTTGATTTAATTTAAAATTTTCACAGTAATCAATTAGAATGCTGTAAAATATTCAATGAATTATTCGAATGTGTTGATTTATATTTTTGAGGTGTTGATTGTATAATGAGATATCGTCACCCCGGAATTTCAAAATAAACTAGGAAGAAAGTAGAGCTTATTGGCTTATAATAAACAAAACAATAATTATGGGGATCATCATCATCAAGTCATTCCGACAGCACACTGTTCCCCCCTCTCTCTCTCTCTCTTTGAATCCTTCCCTATCACCCTATCTCCCGGCTGGCCCTTGGACGTCTTTGCTGGTTGGCCAACACCGGCATATTCACGCGGATGAATCCATCGAAGAATGTTACTTAGGAGTTTATTTTATTTCTCCAGTTGTATGTCTTGTTCGTTTTGGTTGGATGTTTTTTGAGATAGGAGGTAATTGTCCTTACAGCTGGTATTTTGTGTGGTGCTATATCCAGAATTTGTTCAAAACAGCTGGTAACATTCTTGTGAAATTCCCCTCTAGCTTTTTCTTTATGCGTTTTGTTAGCGTCCATACGGCTATCACAGTAGTACTGAGATAGTCACAGCTTGGAAGAAATCCTATTTCATTTTATCAGCGAGATTATATTTCCATATAATCGATAACCTGTCGATAGCAGTCCGTACTTTCTGAGTGTATGTTTACATCCCTTTCAGTGGATGAGATATTACTACCGATGTATGTGAACCTGTTAACCATACTAACTGACCTGCTATTTAAAGTGGACATGACTTCTTGTTTAAAACATATGTACTCTGTTTTATCTGCAACAGGCTATTTAGTTGGGATTTAGTTTGGCTTAGTTCATTTGTGATAACTGCTAGATCATCAGCGTTGACTGCATCTACTTCTGTACCATAGCTATATACATGAATATGCGAAATGTACATGGAATGTTCATATATATATATAACACATATCACATAGAACATATGAATCTCGAAATACGAAAAACACTTACGACTTCTCAGTTCAGGTACGAAACTTTTTATTACCTTTGAGTTTAAAGGTTCTTCGTCATAAAGAGAGAGAGGCACAATCTTTATATTCTGGCCTTTTTATCTGCCCCCACACAACACGTGTGGCACCCGCCACAAAGGCCACTGGCCTGGCTTCGGCGAGCATGCGAAAGCCAACCGTCTTCTCCTGAGGCAGGTCACATTTCAACGCTACTAACTTTCTTCAAATTTCCAGAATCCTCCGCGCGCTTCCGGTACGTGACGTCACCCGCTCTCCGTAACCCCACTTCTCATCTGGGCTATTGTGACACCTTTGAGTGACACGTGCATTCTGTGCGCTCGCTCGCGCGTGAACACCTGCGTTAATGTTGCACCTAAGTAACCCATGCACTGAGCCGAAAGGTTCTCAGCCTAACTAAACCCAAAGGTATGAAATGAAATCCCTCGGCCATTATATTACACTTCTTGTCGTTTTTAGTTTAAAACTTTTTGATATATATTTGTTCAGAAAGTTGGAAGCAATTAGAGAAATCAAAGAAATTTGGTTTCTAGTCTAACTATTTTCATGGTAAAATTATTGAAAGTGGAGCAATCACTGGTATTTGTATTCAGCCAAGACCTACACCACGGGTGTTATGAAAGACAAAGTGAATTGCGGAGTGCAGCTGGATTGAAGTCAGGGTTTCCTTTCTCCTAGACTGGTGGCCGAACTAATCGTCAAGAACCCGGTCTGCCCTATTATCTAACCATAGCTAGGAGAGAAGAGCTGGATTCATATTTATCCCAAGAATTTTAACTCAAAGAGCAAGGTAAACAGCTTCGACCAGGCTTCAAACTCCTTTTCCAACAATAATAATCGAAACGCCAATCTTGAGTTTGCGATAGATCGATATGTTAGATCGAGAGATAGATAGATATAGAGATAGACAGAGAGATCGATAGATAGATAGATAGAGAGAGAGAGACAGAGACAGAGACAGAGAGAGATAGATAAATAGAGAGATTGAGAGAGAGGGGGGCGGGACGGGGGGGTATAGTGGACTTTTTTATTTAACTTTAGAGAATGCCAAAATGCAACGATTAAAAAAGAAACATCTTTATAAAAAAATGAATAGGGAAAAGTTTTCATTTTACAAAAAAACTCAGCAACTAGACGGCCGTTATAGTGTTGATTTCGCATGGTTTCTTTGTGTTGTATAGTGGCTCCTACCACGTGACTGCCGGTATCGTGTAGGCATAAAAGAAGTCGTGTTTCTTAAGCGCGTGGGCACCGAAAGATCTTGGTTAGTAGTAAGACCAACATCGGACGTAACACCAACAGCGCGAGACTTATAATATTTGTTGGACTGTACCACTTCAGTTTATAAATGATTGACTCTGTTTCACTGTGTACCTTACCATGACGATAGAACACTTTGTTTAATTGCTTATCAACTTCCGTGTGTTATTTAATGGCAATATAATCCTTGCAGAATTTTAGTAGTTGTTCTATTTAACCAAGGGCTAGGAGGAAAGAATTTTCATACTTTTTATAAGGATGACTCTTTGTAAGTGAACCTAATAACATGGATTGAGTTCGACCTCGCTTACTACGATGACAATCAAGCACGTTAGCCACTACCCCACGAGAGAGAGAGAGAGAGAAAGAGAGAATATTAATACATTGAATAAAATAATTATTACTTTTTTACAATGACAAGTAAATACATTTTAATTTGAAATAATACTTTAAATGCAATACTGAATATAATATATAAAATTAATAAAAAGTTTATTCTAAAGTTATCATTTCACTAGTTTTGTAATTGAAAAAATAATTTGTATTTGAAAAAAAAAAAGAACTTAACACATGTGTCTGTGTAACATATTAGTTTAGCTTGCGACAGAGTCAGGTAGATGAACTTAGCATAATCAATGTGGTCGCAAGATAACATCAACTAAGTGGTTTTCACAGGAAATAGAAATAGGAAATATGATGGTGAGAATATAATTTATAGCCTATGGATAGAGTGACAGATATTTCCGTTCACAAATAAGATCAACAAATTACCGGAAAAAAACGGAAGTATACATGTTCCGATAACCAGCCATAAACAGAAAAATACGTTGGCGGAGCGGATATTCATATATCCGCATGGGACTTGAAAAGACAATATAAGGTCTGTAATTTTGGGACTGAAGGCAGAGATCAGCTGCTCGTTCAAGCGAGGCTGAGAGATCCGCTAGTCACTCAAGCGAAAGGGAGAGACCTGCAGGTCACTCAAGCAGACCTGTCCGCTCCCCACGTGTGTTCTCCGGCCGTCACACTACTTCACAAAAGGTTCCCTGCCACAGAAGAAAGATATGGGCAAACTCTCTCTGTATTCCTACCACACGCAATCGTCGCCGTCGAAGAATAAAAATATAAATAATATTTTTATATATCTACGAGCCATTCATTGTTTGTCCAGCAGTGCAATATGCAACATCTGGTTTTAACTTAAACGCTTGGTTAAATAATCACAAGAAATTATTAAGATACCTTGAACGTGTGAAACTAATGTGCAGATTTTTCCCAGGAAAATGTTTCTTGCATCTTCTGTTTTGGAACGATTATCAGGTAGGGTGGTGGAGATTTATCGCATGTCAACCATTGATGGTCATTTAATGATGAATCCTGCTTATACATATATATATAATTTGTAAGAGAATAATTTTTTGGTTATATTTTAAACGGATCAGAGCTTATTTGTTTGCACACAGTCAAATGGTTTCTATCTATTACTAATAGTTAAATGGTTTCAGGTATTGGTGTATAATACTAAAAAATTCAATTTGATATTAATCTTATGTTTGCACACACTTAAATGGTGTCAATTATTGCTATTTATTACAAATAGTTATTTTTGGGAGAAATTAAATGGTTTTAAATATTGTCAGATATTGTCGTCTGCGAAAACTCCAGAATATTTTTTAAAAAGCGGGTGAGCGTCGATTGGTCAACAAATACAAGAATACAGATACAAAACTTACAGTTTCTTGTATCTATTTTTACACAAAAGACACCAACTATACAGCCACCTGCCTCCCATCCCGAAAACTATACAAGTTAGACGAACAGGACAAGCAGGACACTGCTGGAGAAGCAAGGACGAGCTCATCAGTGATGTACTCCTATGGACCCCCGCATATGGCCAAGCAAAAGCAGGACGACCAGCACGAACATACATACAGCAGCTATGTGAGGATACGGGATGTAGTCCTGAAGACCAGCCAGAAGTGATGAATGATAGGGAAAAGTGTCGAGAGAGGGTCAGGGATATCCGTGCTAGCCGCACGACATGATGATATATATATATATATATATATATATGTGTGTGTGTATGTGTGTGGATGACAATATATATATATATATATATATATTGTCATCCACACCCACACACACAAACATATATATAAATATAATATTTGTCTGAAAAGTATATATATAATATTTGTCTGAAAAGTAATTGGACTGGATGTCCCGTATGACCTATATTGAAAGAAAGATTATCAGATTGTATTATTATGTCAAATGCCTTTTTTCAGCAACTGATGTGCTTCTTCTGGTTTTCTACGTCTCCCTTTTGTTTGGTTGTTCAACAAAGAGTATTGAAGAACGAATAAAACTAAAATTTTTGGTCCGATTCGGGAAAACTTCGTCACTAGTATTTGAAATTCTTCAAGAAGAGAATGTAGATAACACCATGAAGAACACACATGTTTTTGAGTAGTATATGCGTTTCAAAGAGGTCAGCAAGGAGGTAAAAGATGACACCAGGAGCGGGAGACCTTCAACAAGTAGTCAACGTCGAACGTTTTAGGGTAGTTGGTGTATAGCGATCGTCGGTTGACTTCTTGTACGATTGCAAGTCAGCTGTATAAGAAAAAATGTTTGAAAGATTATCAGCGAAGATTTGGAGATGGCTTATACGGTAGTTCTTGGCCGAGAAGAACATCATCGTACAAAAAAGAAAAAAAAAAAATACATCCCTATTTACCAGATTTCCTTCGCCCGAAATTTCTCTTTTATCAAAGCTCAAGAGGATAATTAAAATAACCCGTTTGGAAGACGTGGAAGGTATCAAGAGACTCACAAAGATGGAGGTGAGGAGTATCCAAGATAAATCCTTCCTGCTGGACATTGAAGCGTGCTAGAGAGGACATGAAAATTCATTTGACACGAAGTGGGAAACCTCAAAGAGGAAAATCATATAGTTTGTTTTTTGAGACTTGAAATAAATTGTTTGTGACACCAGTCCCGTAAGTTTTTAACCACATCTCGTACACACACACACACACACACACGTGCACACACACACACACACACACACACACACATATATATAGAGTTTGTTTATTTATGAATATTGCTCAATATCGGTAAAAGGTAATTTATGGAGTGTAGACTGAGTCCACGGCCCATGTTGATTGTATAGGTGAAGTTGCTTTCCATGCAAGAAATTAATAAACAAAGCAAGAGCTGACTCTTAGTTTCAAATAAGCGATATATCAATAATGCAGATTGCTTTGTAGTCTTTGTCTAAGTTGTCCTAGGTAGGTTGGATGGTTGTTTGGTATTATGGATATCAACCCTTGCAGGTTATTAAATGATAGATCCTGTTCATATATATATATATATATATATATATATATATATATAACTTGTAAAGGAATAGTTTGTAGGTAACATTTCAAACGTAATTTTTGGAACACAGTTAAATGGTTTGAAGTATTGGTATTTCACATAAATTGTTTTATTTGCACACAGTTGCTTGGTTAGAAATATAGAAAATAATTAAATCTATCATTTGAACAATCAATTGGGCCCTAACTGGCTGTTTGATTGATTGTGCCTTAAGACAGATGTTAAATAATGTAGGGTATGTAATGCCGAAACCTGTTGATTTCGCTTGCGCTGGTTTCCCCGTGGCTGAGTGGTAGAATCTTGAATTGGCGTTACAGTCAGCCAGGTTTCGATGCCAGCTTCGGGAATCTGGCCTGTCTAGCCACACTGAAGAGTTCTGATAGAACGAAACTGTCTGTCTGTGGATGACAATATATATGCTCCCCTGCCCCTGTTGGGTTGAGGTCTCTAGCTAGTGTAAAGCAAGGCTCTTCAAATGAATTGAGCTCTCGGTAGCCGTTAAACGGATATGTGTAAACAAAAACAAATGTGATACATAGGCGTTTAAATTTCCTTCGGTCGCGCTGGTTTCCTCGTGGCTGAGTGGTAGAATCTTGGATTGGCTCCCAGCTTCGGGAATCTAGCCTGTCTAGCCATACTGATGAGCTCTGATAGAACGAAGCAGGTCTGTCTGTGGATGACAATATATATATATATATATATATATATATATATATATATATATATATATAAGATTTACAAAAGGATTTCGAGTATTGCTGTTGACGTGGTAGTAATGCCAATGAAATAGTTGTCTCCATTCTTCAAATCTCCAGGAGTGGGGGGTGGCTTATTTTCATATTTATGACACACAGTGGAGGTGTAGCTTACCTTTCTGCAGCGATGCAATCGGTATATTCTACATCCCATAATCCGAGGAAAATAGTCTAAGGGTAAGGCTGTTAAGTAGTAATCCATGGTGAATAGGGATCTCTAGCTGAAAGCACAATGTCAACGGCTATCGAATATATAATTAATTCAAGATGTAAAATATATCAAAACTGACGTACAGAGCGAAAACATTTTTTAAAAATTTAACGAAAAAAAAAAAATTTAGCGGGCCAATTATAAATTTACAAAATGACCCTCATTAGATAAAATTAAATACGTTTTTGTCTTGAATACGATGTAGGGTTGTCTACATCGTATTCAAAGCATTATTGTATTTAATTCCATCTTATGAAGGTCATTTTGCAGACGTGAAATAAACTGATAATGGACTTGCTGAATTGAATTTTTTTCGTTAAATTTATATATATACGGAGGACCTATGATAGAGAAGTATTAGAAACTTATAGAGATCAACCCAACAACAGATATCACCAAGACAGGGAAAGATAAAGATAGGTACGGGCCAGATGAACGTAGAATATTAATCCAAAAATTAAGGCCTATAATTCTGGAGTGTTTAATTCTCCTTGACCATTTCAGGGTAAATGAAAAAAACACTTGACGACTATATAAAATGTCGCCAACTTATCTGGTTTAAATTTTCGGTCCTAATTGAAACAAGAGGAATATCTAGGATGGCAACAGCCGAGTTAATTAACAGACATATTAGGAATAAATGTAAATCATATATGAGATAGCCATTAGTTAAACGATCTTAGTCTGTTTAGAAGAACACACCTGCCAAGTAGGAGAAACTACCACAAGAACACAAAATTTGAAGGGACTGACCAGTAGATTAATTCCACTCCTGTTTCTTAATCGTTCTAACATATAACATGTTAACCCCCTCTGCTCACACCTATGAATGAAAGAATTTGTAATTTGATTTCCACCTTATTCTTATTTTTATCTTTATTATTTTTATTGTTTATTTTATCTTTATTTTCTGATTTTTAAATTTTTATTTTTAATTACCTTATTTTATCTTCTGAATACGAACTGTAACTCCACATTCGCTTCTCTGCGACAGGAGAGAGCATGTAAAAGAGTCATCTGACGAGACGGAGAATATAGCAATAATATTCACCGCCGAAATAAGTTTATTATGACGACTTAACCGAGTTTGAGTCTCCATTAAATTGTACTATATATATAGATATATATATATTAAAATCTGGTTTGACTGAGAGTCATGATAATCTTTCGATGGGTAATTTTTTTACGTAATCAATAGACGCTACTCATATAGATCCAGTATTTTCCTTACCGAACTATTAGATCCTGGCTTTTTAGCTGTGGGGTTTTCTTCCCAGCGTCAGGTGAAGCGCGCCGTTGATCCGACGTTGGATTCATCAACTTTACTTGTCATCCACCATGCTACTTACCATGGCTTCCGAGCTTGAAGTTGTAGGTTAAAAACAGTTTTTCCTCTCCCTTTCACCCCCCTTATATTCTTGAAAGTTTAACATGATTAAAGTCTGACTATCTTCTTTTTTAGTTCCCGTTTCCGCCTCCACGATCGATTTTTAAACTTTCGAACATCTATCGTAAATGGAATCTCTTAGATTTGTTTAAACGTTCGTCGCCTGACTTCATGGAGGATATTAAATATGTGTGGTCGACATTCAATTTACTAAAATGCAAATCATTTACTTTAAGAACTGTGGAGTTTAGAATATAAAAGAAACAAGAATAATACCTCTGCGAGTCTTCAGATGGGGACTCTGCAGTACGCTTTTTTTGGCTTTGAGTCCTGTTTCTAATGATCAGTGAAATTCTTAACTATAAAATAGTCTCGCGCGTAGTTGTATGGAAGATTCTTGTCGGCTTTCGATTCATCAGCAATTTTAATTACTTTTGCAGATAATTATAATCACAATATAAAAGATACTATCTCTACACCGGCCATTTATATTTTATATCAAAAATATTTGTTGACCAAGTTAGGACAATAATAAAGAAAGTTTAGTTTTCTGACATTGAAATATTAGAAATACACCAGAAAATAAATAATGAACAAGTTAGTAATACAATATAAGACACAAGAAGTATTAACAGACGAGAACATTCTAAATGAAACCGCCAACTTCGGAAAATTGAAACGCCACACAAACAAAAAACACAGTGCAAACATTAACACAAGAACAAAAAATAAATTTAGAAAATTTGAAGAGAATTATGAACAGGTAAAAGACTACAATACCATCATTAAGAATCATAGAATGGAGAACAATCAAGAGCGAAAAGAATAAAGTACAAACTTATATCATCATCATCATGTCGTGCCGTCAGCACGGATATCCCTGACCCTCTCTCGCCACTTCTCCCTATCATTCATCGCCTCTGGCAGGTCTTCAGGGTTACATCCTATGTCCTCACATAGCTGCTGTATGTAAGTTCGAGCTGGTCGTCCTGCTTTTGCTTGGCCATATGAGGGGGTCCATAGGAGTACATCACTTATGAGCTCGCCCTTGCTTCTCCAGCAGTGACCTGCGTGTCTGGTTCGTCCTCTTTGTATAGTTTTCGTAATGGGAGGCAAGTGGCCGTATAGTTGGTGTCTCGTGGGGTGTTGTCGCCAGGACTTGTTCAATATTGCTCTCAACATTCTTGTGTAATTGCCGTCTAGTTTCTTCTCCAGCCGTTTAGTTTGCGTCCATGTAGTGCATCCATATAGCAGTATCGATGTGACCGCTGCCTGGAAGAAACTGCGTTTCATTTTATCAACAAATTATATAACCGAATAAAATGAACTAATCTATGCAGTGACTAAATTTGTTTGTGGTAAATTGGCATTCCCTCAAAAAGCACGAAGAATAAATAAAAACCAGAATGGGAAATTCAACTGGAAATGCAGGTAAAAAATCTATGAAAACAGGCTAAAATGATAAAACAAAGAAAAGACACTGGAACATGCAGAGAAAAAAAAGGAAAAGAAAACACAAGGAAAAATAATAATACAACTTGAGGAAATAAACCAGAAAGTACACGCGAAAGAAGGAAGATTAAAAAGATATCAACAAAGGGTAAAACAATATAGACAAGACATTACATTTCAAAACCACAAAAGAAAATTCTATCAACAAATGGGGGGAGATGGTATGAAAACATACCAACAACAGATGCAAGAGAAACCGAACAATTTTGGACTAAAATATTGCAACCAAGAGAACATAACAAAAAAGCCAAATGTGTGAACAATATGACAAAAGAATTAGAAAGGTTCGAAGAAGGCCCGAAAGCGAAAATACACATCGATTTACTAAAAAAAAAAAAAAAACAGTAAAAACATCAAATTGGAATACACCAGGACGTGATGGAATAATTGGATTCAGGTACAAGAAATTCACACACATTCATGACAGACTAGCACTAGAAACCAACAGGTGTTTACAAATAACACATGTACCCGAATGGATGACAAAAATAAAGGCCATAGAGATCCAGAAAGTTCCCCCATAAAGAATTACAGACCAATAACCTGCCTACCTATAATGGGGAAAATATAAACAGCAGGGTAGAGATTTACTACATGTTAATAAACCACAGATCGTTGCCTGAGAAACAGAAATGATACTGCAAAGGAACCAGAGACACAGCAGAGTTCCTTTACAGAGATCAGCACATCCTTAATGAGAGTAAGACCAGACGGAAAAAATATTGTAATAGCCTGGATTTACTTCGAAAAGGCATATGATATCGTCCTGCAAAGCTGGATAATAAACTGTTTAAAAATGTACAAAATATCAGATAGAAGTCATAAACTTTATCGAGAAAACCATGAAAACCTGGAAAGTGGAATTGACAGCAGGAGGAAGAACCTTAACTGAAGTAAAGGTCCAAAGAGGTATATTTCAATGAGATGCACTATCACCGTTACTATTCATAATTGCCATGATGCCACTTAACCACGTACTTAGAAATTGCACGGCTGGATACAAACTTAGTAGATCGCAAGAAAATATCAATCACCTAACGTATATGGACGACATCAAACTGTTTGCAAAAAATAAAAAAGAACTGGAAACTCTAATGCACGCTTTGAGAATATATAGTCAGGACATAGGGATGGAATTTGGCATAGAAAAATGTGCCATGCTAGTAATGAAAAGTGGCAAACAACTGACGGACAGAATGGAACTACCAAATCAAAAAAGATTAAAACGCTCAGAGAAAAAGAAACCTGACGCCATCAAACAAGTGGAGGTGAAAGAAAAAAATTAAGAAAGAATATCTCGTGAGAACCAGAAAGCTACTCGAGACAAAACCATCTAGCAGAAATCTTATCAAAGGAATAAATACCTGGGCTGTACTCCACGTTAGATATTCGTGACCATTGACGTTGACAGACTATATGTGTCAAGAAAGGAGGGAGGAATAGGACTTGCCAGCATTGAAAACAGCGTTGACAATACAACAACTCGAAGACTACATTGAAAAGCACGAAGGAGGACTGATTACAGTCACCAGAAACAATACTGACAACACGAACACCAACAGAATGACAATAACAAGAAAACAAAAATGGGAAGAAAAACAACCTTGTGGACGTTTTAAACGACTAAGAAGCAACACCTCACTCGATAAAACCCGGACGTGGCTAAGAAAAGAAACCTTAAGAGAGAAACAGAATCTCTCCGAGTAGCAGCACAAAACAATGCTATCAGAGTGAGGATAGTTAAGACGCAACAAAATAGCAAACTCTCAATATCTTTTCACCGCTCACCTTCAACTAATACAACAACTAGTATAATTGCAAGAATATTATTGATCTAGAAGAATGCGTAACGCAAAGGCATTTTACCCAGTCGGCTGTGGCTGTAGAATACTTCGACTGCTTTTCTACATAGGGGTAAGACCCCCTACAACGAGTGTCTAGGATATGACACTACACGATCTGATGCAGAGTTTCCTGTAATGATGGAGTTTTGGAGAATGCAGAGTACCCCTTCATTGCCATCGCTCTCACATCCACTCTGACTCGGAGTGGTAGCACATGATAGGGTCCTATCTATGGGTCAAACAGAATTAAACTGTATACTTATGCTAAGCTGAATTGTTTGAAATAGAACTGTTCTTTCATTTAAACTGTGTAATTAAGTTAAACCGAATTGCTAGAAATAGGACTCTTTTGTCGTTGAAACTGTGTACTTATGCAAAACTGAATTGATTGATATAGAGTTGTTTTATGCTAAACTGAATTGCTTTTAGAAGAACTGATTTTTGCATTTAAACTGTCTTTTCGTTAAACTGAATTGTTTGAAATAGAACCGTTTTAACAATTAACTGTGTGTAAACAAAAACTATACTTATATTAAACTGATTTGTTCGAAATAAAACTGTTTGACTAAACTGAATAGCTTGAAATAGAAATGTTTTGCACAATTAAACTATATACTTATGATAAACTGAATTGATTGAAATAGAAATGTTTGTTTGTATAAAAATGGACTTGTCTTTAGGTCAACTGCAAAAGTTGATATGCCATAAAAGCTGAATAAACAAACAAATAAACATTGGTATTAACCTTTTTGTGACACAGTTTTCTAAATAAATAATATCCTTTTAATATACATTTATTAATCTGTTGTCAAGAATTGAAAATATTTTCGCATCCTCACCAGAATATTAATGATGATATGCTTAAGAATTTTCGCTGACGATACAGATTCATAACCTCTATTATCTCAACTGAATCATTGTTGGTTGCTATGGAGAATTAGGGATAATAGAATATGAAAATGTTTAGAAGCACATGAAACACGCATCACGCGCAGACCGGAAAGGTGACTGGTTAAGATGTGAAGACTGATATAATGTAGGCATGAATCTCATCGAACAAATTCATTTTCAATTGAAACGATATAATTTACCACTAAATAAAAGCTGTATCTGCTATATGTTCCCAGCCAAAGATTAGGCATTGAGTGTATCTGGAAAAAAAGTTAAATATATTCTTTTAAAAAATCAATCAAAATAGTCGATTTCAACATAATATTTTAAAAGAAATCAGTCTAGCGTAAAATTAAATTTCTGATTTATTATCGATTTTCTCATGTCATTATTGCTAATGATTCAACAGTCACTTTTTACAATGTTTAAATATACATTTTGAAATCTGAAAAAACAAAAAAAACAACAAAAATAAACGAATTATGAATAGTAATATGGAGGCGAAATAGAATCAAACAAGAAGCAGAAACCGGTAGTCTGAGGTCAAATTCTTTTTGAGGCTACTTATTTTCAATTCATAATAATACTCGATTGGAAAGACATGAATCCTCGTGCAGTTTGTCTATTCTCAGATATATTATGAAATATTTCACTATTGACATGTTACACATTTTGATAAGAATAAACTGAGTATCTTCCCTGGAAAATAACATTTCAAACATTGGAGTGAATTTGGTTCTCAGAATAGAATTAGATATCAATTGTTTCTAAAACAAAAAACCTATCTCGTAACAGCCTTTGGTTATCATATTAACCAACCCCTCCGCTCAGGCAGGATATGACACAAGGTCAGTTTTTTAAGCGGGTTTGAATTCAGAGTTTTCCTTCTCCTAGACTAGTTGCCTCACCAAGTCTGAAGAACCTAGTCTGCCCTACTATTTACCCATAGCTGGAGGGAGAATAATTGGATTCATACCTTTCCCAAGGGTATTAGTGCGATGTGAAATGTAATCAGTCTCGTCCAGGATTTGAACTCGTGTCACCGTGTCCATTTCCTACGACGATAACCATTACAACACGGGCTTTTGGTTATAGAGCCGCTTTTATGTCGTGTGTCTTAAGACAAGAACAGACAGACGGAGACCATCCCTCTCAAGGTTTCCAACTGGTTTATATTAGAATTTCTCCTTCTATTAGACCGGTTACCACACCAATGTTAAATAACCCAATTTATCCTTCTATTTACCCATAGCTGAAAGAAGAACAAATTGAATCATATCTTTCCCGGGAGTATCGCTGCTAATAATAAGCAAAGAGACTCGTTCAGAAGTTGGACTTCAATAGCCGAGTACATTTCTTATGTTGACCACTGTTCCTATTTACCCAACCCCTCCGCTCGGGCAGGATATGACACAAGGTCAATTTTTAAGCGGAGTTTAACAGTTTTGAAATCAGAGTTTTTCTTCTCCTAGAGTAGTTGCCTCACCAAGGCTGAAGAACACAGACTGCCCTACTATTTACCCATAGCTGGAGGGAAAATAATTCGATTCATACCTTTCACAAGGGTATTAGTGCTATGTAAAATCCAATCAGTCTTGTCCAGGATTTGAACTCGTGTCGCCGTGTCCATTTCCTACGACGATAACCATTACACCACAGTTAAACAACAAATGTAACATAGCCATACACGAATATGTGAAATAGACATAGAATGTTCATAACTCATATATAGATAACAGGAATCCCGAAACACAAAAACACTTACGACTTCTTAGTTCAGGTACGAAACTTTTTATTACCTTTGAGTTAAAAGGTTTTTCGACATAAGGAGAGAGATACACAATCTTTCTATGCTGAATTTCCATCTGCCCCCCACCACGTGCAGCACCCGCCGCAAGGCCTCGGCGGGCTCCGAAAGTGAACCTTCTTCGGAGGCAAAAACTTAACAGCTTTTTCTCAAATCTCAGCCCACGCATCTGGTGCGTGACGTCATTCACACCTCCTGGTCCCATTTTGACATCTGTGAATGACGCATCCTCTCTGTGCGCTCATATTGCACCTAACTAACCCATGCGCTAAGCGAAAGGTTCTCAGGCTAAGATATATAAAACGAAATCCCTCGGCCATTATATTTCACAAATACCTAGTGTTTCTGCCCTTGGGTATATTTTCTCTTGTTATCTTTAGTGACAACCTTGCTATTGCGGCCCCTTGCTTGATAGGCTAAGTTTATAAAATATATATTCCTTATGAGGGCATTCAACATTTGTCAAATATCGTAATAAAATGCCTGTGAAATAAATTGAAAGCCTGATTGATCTAGAATATTCTTGAGGTAAACCGTACTGACAGGAACGCCGGCGTTTGAGAATCTCACCCATATCTTAGTTCAGTTAACGAGTAACCAACAAGACACCCTGATAATTCAATAAACAAGATAAATATTTATACAATTATCAAAATAGACTCTGAAATTTGATATGTCATACTTTCAAATTATATTAATATTCTGACTGCCGTAAAGGCAATAAGATAGAACCACACCTGTTTCTAATTAGGGTTCTGTTGTATACCTTTAAAATCAGTTTTTATAATCACAGCTTTCTTCAAGACTCAAACATTAAATACAAAAATCTTTAGGTAAATGATACAACACTGACCCACATAGTGAGAGGTCAATGAATATGAAATATAGGAACAAAAATACACTAACTGGCGCATTTTCAATAACATTTGATACTTTAAAAACATGCCTTTATTTGGGCGAAAATGTTTTACGTCTGAAATGAACACTGGTTAAATATTGAAAATAGATGGAATGCGAGACAGGGCAAAAGAGCATTTTAAAATCTATCTATCTATCTATCTATCTATCTTAGATTGTATATCTCTCGACTCACTTTATATCTATCTATCAATCTATCTAAATAAGATAGATAGATAGATAACGTGAAAGTTGGCAGAAGATTTATTAATAAAACAAATGGAACTAAATACGAAAATAAAATATAAACAATCAAGTTAAGAGACATGAAATGACGTGAACAGAGGGAGACTGATATATATTTATACGAAGATCATTAGATAAGTTTCCAGACTGTTTTCGTATGGACACTTTTATGGATAGTACACACATGAAACTCAAAGCCCTTCAAAGTAATCTCCTCCGGCTGCAATGCACTTGTTGTACCGTTCCAACAACTTCTGGAAGGCTCCATAGAAATCCTCTTGTGTGAGCGTGTCAATGACCTTCGTCACAGCCTCTTTCATCTCCTCAATTGTCTCATAACAACAGCCTGTGAGCTTAGGGAATAAGCAAAGGTCAAAGGGAACAAGGTCTGGACTATAGGGAGAGTGAGGAACTGTCTTGATGTCCATCTTGTTCAAACAGTCTGTGACAAGGATGGAGTCGGAGACTGGTGCATTGTCCTGGTGGAAATGCCACTGACCCAATCTGAAGACTACTGGCCTCCTCCGACGGAATCTCTTGCTGAACTCCCTTAAAACCTCATCATAGCAACCCTAACCCTAACCCTTTGGCCAATCAACTCTGGTGTATTGACTTCCTTACTCCTCCCATACTTCTTATCATCCCTCACAGACTCCCAGCCTTCCTTGAATCTCTTATGCCACTCAAAAACTCATGCTCGATTCATGCAAGATGGTCGAAAAGCAGTCTGAAGCATTCCATACTTCTCTGTGGCATTATTTCCAAGTTTAAAAGAGAATTTTATTGCATATCGTTCTTCTAAAGTGTCCTCACGTCCAGATTGCATTTTTGAAATTCCCCAGCTGTGACAATCAGGCTTTAATAGGGTGTATTCCAATTGCTGCTGTAGCTGTTCATTTGAACCTGGAATCATAAAAAAATGATCAGTCATCTCATGATATGTATAGCAATAACATACTGAATTGTCAAGAATCTAAAACAACTTTAAATGCCTGTACCAAAAAAGTCTGGAAACTTATCGAAAGCACCACGTAATACTCTGATGATGTTTTAATGTAAAAACTGCAACATTGGCACATAATTAAACTACATTGAAAATCATCTTCTGAATAGTTTTTCCTCACATATTTGTACATTTACACACACACAAACATACACATACACACGCGCACACACATCTATATATATAAGTATATATATATATATATATATATATATATACTGTAGTAACTACCCCTGGATAGGACTCTAATAGAGTAACTATTTACATTTACATATGTTATCGAATATATCTGCAATTGAAAATCTGGGGCAGTGGACGATGCCAGATTTCTAGAAAGAAGAAATCTGGTAGATCATATGAGTATCGAAAAAATCAATAAGTGAAAAAAAAGTCGATAGAAATCGATTTAATGTTATCAGATGCATTGGGTGGGGCTGAGTTCGATAATAAACAATAAGATCGAGTAAAAATTGGTATGAAAGAATTCAACCGCTTCTGATCCACAACTGCCGCCTCAGTTTCTCGAGTTTGGATTCATTTTTTATTAGGAGGTGTCTGAAAAGCTTTTCACCTCTCTTCGAAATAAGTTGCCATCGGAAAATGAGAACATAGGCATTATGATTCTTTTTGATAAAAAAGATAATTTCAATTGAATTTCGATGAGGCCTAGGTGTGACGATATTAGAATGTGCTGGATGTGTTTATTTTTAGGCAAGAAATTGGGACAATAGGTCATTGTATTGAAAAATAATTGCACAAAGATTTGAAGGATTGAGATATGTTGATATCAGTTGAAGTATTTTCATATCAGCGTAAATTTTGCAATCAAGAGAATGGGAATTAATGACAGTCTATTTTTTGGTAAAAAGGGGATTATGAATAGATTATTGAGAGATGTAGATGGCTTGATATCAGAATTTTTATTTTATTAAAGCTGTGAAAATTTGGAAGGTGAATGCTGGTTTTCTTTAAGAATAATTTTGATATAAAAGCAAGTAGTGGGAACAAAAAAAAAGTGAAAAAGATGGAGGTCGACTTTGAACCAGTCAAACACTTGAAATAAAGGAACTCCTACGAATTCGGTTTTTTCTTAGTCGCGCTTACCAAGTAACATACTTGAAAATAAGTGATCTGCTAATACTCCTATTAAGAAATCGAAAGACAATTACTATTTCAAGCTACAACAAAACCACGGAAGAAATGTACATTCGATCTGAATAATTTTCATCGTTGTTTTCGTATCTTTTCCCGGTTCAACTCTTATGAATTATGTATGAAAATCACGGCTTGCGGTTTTAAATCAAGGTTTCGTCAAAAAGTACATAACGTAGTCGAAAAAGACCTTATAAATTTTAGGGCCGTGCTGAAGGATCAACCCCTACTGCGGAATCACATCCGGTTCGTATCTTATTAATGCAGTTGTTGAGGACAACACCCATCAGAAGGGGGGCATAGATGCATAGATACACACCGTGATTTGTGAGCCCGTACGATTTGTAAGATGGTCAAACGTCAGGGTGCAACGGGTTATCACGTGGCTATTTCGAAACATTAAAAATTCTCTCTGAACATTTGATTGGTGTCAATGTTCCGACTCAAACAACCATGATAAATTATTTTAATTCTCTATCTTCTACAGCTTTGAATCATTTTAATATCTTAAAATTCTGATTTTACATGTTTTTCACAGTGTTTTACACGTTACATAAAAACAAAAATAACGTGGCAAGTTATTTCGGGACAATAAAATACAAACAAAATCAATCTAACAGCATTACTAAGACGAACAGATTTCAAGCTGAAGAAATCAAAACCACCTTTATTCCTTGTTTTTCAAAGAATTTATTTTTGCTTCAACAGCTAAATTCTACTACACTTATTTTTTCTGATTATTATAAGATTATATAATGGAAATTTTATAATACAATATCGGGCTAATAAGATTCGAAGCCCATCTTAGTTCCCTGCATGCTTGCGTGAGTGTCTGTGTGTATTAGTGTGTGTGTGTGTGTGTGTGTGTGTGTGTGTGTGCGTGCGCACGCGCGTGTAATATCTTTCGTTGACCTAGACTCTGAGTCGTTAATAAATTCAAGTGACGATTCTGACATGTGATTTACCTGAGTCCAAGGCATTTATTTTGAAACATATCACAGATGAAGAGATAATGTCGTGTTGGTTTTTATAGACTAGTCGATTGTCAAGTATCAACAGTTCAAACACCAACAAAGCAGATATATTTGATGAACCGCATATACAAAAATATGTTGTTAGATCTTTTAAATTATACATGAAGTAAATTATGTTAAAAATATGGGCCAACGTCATACTGATGACCTAGAATCACCACTGATATATATATATATGTATATATATATATATATATATATGTGTGTGTGTGTGTGTGTGTGTGTGTGTGTGAGTGTGTGTGAGTGTGTGTGTGAAAGAGAGAAAAGATTAAGAGACAGTGCTCGACTTTATTACAATAAAACATTACAATAAAATTCATATATCAAATTATGAACACTAGACGTTTGTTACTTTAACTTTCAAGAGGTGAGTACAATCATCCGACGGGAGGGTTTTAAAATGTCTCATAAACCGTAATTATATTGTAGTGTTAATTTGTAAGGACACATGATATTCAGAGGCTGGAGAAAAATGGCTAAACACACGCACACACGCACACACACACACACACACACTCTCTCTCTCTCTCTAACACACACATATATATATATATATATATATATATATATATATATATATATATATAACAATGACGCACTCCAAAATTGAAGGGGAATACATATGAAATTAGATTGTAAATGACACAGAAGATGTTTATTGATATATCAACACTTTGATATCAATTCAGCTCATTTGTTCAGCAATTTTTTCAGCATCTTCTGGGATGAACATTTTTCCTCCAGCCCCAATTTACATTTATTGTTTTATATGTTGTGCTTTTTTCATAATAGCACACATTCGTTATGGGAAATTTGCCAGTTTCATATTTCATCAGCCATTTTTGACAATGCCGACATATTGGCATCTTTTTGGTTGCTAAAACTGATTTTATGGTCTTACCATCTATTTTTACAACTGTTTTCAGTGAAAACGACGCATAAACTTTCATATATATATATATATATATATATATATATATATATATATATTGGTTTGTGGCTAAAGTGTTCAACAATGAACCGGGAGACCGGGGTTCAATTTCAGGTAGCGTCATATAAAAGACTCAAAAATGGTACTTGATACCTCCTTGCTTAACACTCAGTATTATAAGGCATGTATCAAGGGTAAATTGAAGCAATCCAGGGATAGGAGTTGCGCCCTTCTAAACACCTTGTAGATAATGAAAAAGGAGCCTTCGGGTTGCCCTCGACTAAGTTTGCCAACTTTTCTTACTTATCTATGGATCTATCTATATATATATATATATATATGTGTGTGTGTATGTGTGTGTGTGTGTGTGTGTGTGTATGTGCGCATAGCAAAAGATAGGTAGACTTAATAAAACCTATTAAAAGAAGTCTCTTTATTCTCTCATCCTGAATTTGACTAAACAATTTTTCTCGCAGCAACTATAGCGGCAATGAATTTTAACTGTCTCTAAACGTCAACTGCAACTTTTTACCATATTCCTGTCTATTTTCCCTTCCTACTTTTCGACACGCTTTGCTCTTAAAATCGTAACACAATTAGCCTGATTCTTTTCCCTTCTTTCTATGTCAATCACTTGTGAAGAACTTCACATGATGCTATTGATTTTATTGGTGGAAAACGACACCAGACGGTATGTTTACGAACAGCAATGTTGCTTTCCTAATCTTCAGACGCATTCGTAAAAATTAAACTTTCAGCATCTCCCTTTTTGTAAGTATTTTCTTTTGCCATAAAGTCACGATACTAGTTGTACGACTTGAAGCCAGAATAGTATGTAGGGATTACATTTCAAACCGTTATTTACAAATAAGGACCCTATAATAATTTCACCATTTTTTTTTTAACTATGCGTATTTGATAAACTGTCTTTATGATTACGATACACCTCTCTGAATGTACATACATACATCCGTAGCTGGAGACGCTCGTAATGTAACGGTTAATGTCATAGAAAATGGATGCGGTGACCCGACGTCAAATGCTGGTCGAAGCAGATTGCATTTCAAAAAACGCTAATACTCTTCGGAAAGGTATAAATTCAATTATTCCTCCCAGCATCTATCAGCAAATAGTTGGGTAGATTGACTCTTTAACCTCGGTATGACAACTGGTATGGTGGAACGAAAACTTTGAATTCAAACCTGTTGAACTCTGTTTTAAAATCTGACATTGTGTTACGTCCTGTTCGTGCGGAGGGATTTGGTAAATAACTGCATGCATCCATCAAGCAACGTTTTAATTCTCTCGTGTGTTCGAAAAAGTTACTTTATGATAAAATTTTCACATGTTTTTCTTTCTTTATATTTTTGCTGTTTGTTTTTGTTTTGTTTTTTATTTTACCTCAACGTTCAGGTCGTATTTTTTATTATATAACAACAAAAGAAGATGAATCGATCAGAAAATTAAAAATGACACAAAAAAAAGGCAAAATTTTTTTTTAAAACCAAACAAAAACAACAAAAAAGCATAAAATGGAACATAGTTGTATGAATAAATTAGATATTGCTACCATTGTCAACCTTGACAATAGTCAAAAAAGATGTTAAGAACGTGTGCTAAGAAGAAGTGCATTTAAGTGTAAATTACTGCTAGGTAAAATATTAAAGAAAATGAAATAAAAAGCTAAACATTCTTTCGTCAAGCTCTGTCAATATAGGGACGAGCAACATTTTTAGTGCTTTTTTAATTATCACAAAGATAAATAATAACCTGTACATGTATTTGTTAACCGATAAAATGTCTTCCAAGGCGCTTCATGATCGCACGTCAATGTTCCGGAATTGTGCATACCTCATTTTGAAAAAGACTTTTCGATTTCAATGTGATAAAATTCTTAGGAAAATGTAGAACTTTAAATGCGTTGAACTTTTGAACAGATAATTTAATCGAAACTGATGATACAGAGTCTTGAGAATAGGCTTTGTTAATATCTTATTTAAACATCATAATTAATTTTGGGTTGAGAAAGCAACTGTGCATGTGTGACCAAGCGTTTATTTGTAGCTTTGTTACTTTTCAGCAGTCTGATTGTACTGTTCAGCAATTCGTATTTTATCACGCTTTATTCTATAGAATACATTGGATATACTGATGATGACTTTCTATTAAAACTTAGGTTAGAGTTTTGAATACTGTGGGGTGGGGTCGAATCTTCATTGACATCACTCCTAAGATAACTCTGATCTAGCGTGAAAGTACCTATTAATGCCCAATTATAGATTTAAATCGATTTGTTTAAGGTAATGACGTGTACCTGCTTAAAATGATTGTGGAGACAGTTTATTGTACGGTATGTGGTACCTTCAACAAGTTTCTAGATTTTTTTTTGTACAGGCATTTAAAATTGTCGTAGATTCTTCAATAAATTTACAGACTTTTTTTTCGTATGGACACTTTTATTGATAGTACACACATGAAACTCTAGTCCTCTTCGAGGTAATCTCCTTCGGCTGAAATGCACTTGTTCTACCGTTCCAACAACTTCTGGAAGTCCTCTTGTGTGAGCGTGTCAATGATCTTCGTCACAGCCTCTTTCATCTTCTAAATTGTCTCATAACGACAACCTCTGAGCTAAGGGAATAACAACCAAAAGTCACAGGGAGCAAGGTTTGGACTACAAGGAGGCTGAGGAACTCTCTTGATACCCATCTTGATCAAATAGTCTGTGACAAGGATGGAGTTGTGTACTGGTATATTGTCCTGGTGGAAATTCCACCGACCCGATTTGAAAAGTGTTGGCCTCCTCCGACGGAATCTGTTCCTGAACTCCCATAAAACCTAGACATAGTAACCCTAACTCTAACCCTTTGGCTATTCAACTCTGGTGTATTGACTTCCTTACTCCTCCCACACCTCTCAACATCCCTCACAGAATCTCTGCCTTCCTTGAATCTCTTATGCCACTCAAAAACCGATGCTCAATTCATGCAAGATGGTCGAAAAGTACTCTGAAGCATTCCATTCGTTTCTGTAGCATTGTTCCAAGTTTAACCAAAATTTTATTGTATATCGTTCTTCTAAAGTGTCCTCACATCCAGATTGCATTTTTGAAATTCGCCAGTCGTGACAATCAGGCTTTAGTAGAGTGTATTCCAGTTGCTGCTGTAGCTGTTCATTGAAACCAGAAATCATAAAATTTAGTCTGTCATCTCATGAGATATATAGCAATAACATACTGAATTTTCAATTTTAAATGCCAGTACAAAAACATGTCTAGAAACTTATTGAAGGCCCCACGTAACTAACTTCAGATATAGCTACATAACACTAACAATTAAATGTGTCATTTTGTTAAACAGTTTAATGATTAAACAGTTCTGTGTGAACTACAGATAGGACCCTGATTGATAGTACCACTCAAGTACAGAATGGACCTGAGAGTATTAGCAATTATGGGGTACTCCACATTCCACAAATCTCCTGATCCTGGAACCTCACCAGTAGAATCAGTTTAGGAGCATAACTAGGACGCTCGTGGTTATCTTACATCACTGCAGAGTTGCTGTCTGCATATTCTGCAGCCCAACCGACTGGCCTGGTTAATGTGATAAGAAGTTAGTAGATTTGGGTTTAAATGTTTTGTATTACTTCAGTTTTGGGTAAACGACAAGGGAAAACAGTTTGCTTTTCCGGAAGAGAGGACTGCATAGATTCAAGAAGGCAACCACGGGATATAGATCAATTGAGAGGGAGAGAGAAGGTAGGGAGTTGGAGAGAGAGATAAATTTTGACGTAGATTAGTGGCAATTACTGCATAGGGTAGTAATCATTGGTGGATCATGAGGAACAACAAATTACGCAGTCGGCTGTTTAGACACAAAGTGGGGATAAAAAATGTCACTTTCGAATTGTGAAGCTGCTCACGCACCCTGGTTAGGGTGTACCAGAAAAACTCTCATCAATGAAGACGGCCATAAGTGGATATTCTAAAATTCGTTTTTGCTTCTTTTTGTTTCCTTTGTGGAGCTGACTAGTCCCGGTTTTTGCGGTGTCGACAAAAATCTGTGAACAACTAATCTTTACTTAATAACCAAACAATATTTTTTGTTGTTTAGCTCGTTAGACTGAATAGACAACGATGAAATGTTGCAACCAATTTTACGGGATTGAAAGCTGTCAAATTTATTTTGCTTCTATTTTTGATTCATGACATAAACTGACCTCTACTTACCAAAATCGTACGGTTTTTCTTTTGTTTCTTCTGCTCCTTCGTAGAACTTACTTTGGAGCAGATTTATCCCGTATTTTCTTCTTCATTTTCGTAACACAAGATATATCAACACGAAAAATACATAATATTCAAAAACGGTTTTCAAGTTTGCATATACAAAGAAGACGCTTGGAAATTTCGCCCATATCTAATGAATAAAAATACATTTACACTTTACAACGTTTGAAGTTTAAAATCACTGACTTGCAGGGCAAAGCATCTAACATATTTCATCCACAAAAGAAGGATGTGACACAAGGTCAATTTTTAGCGGAGTATAGCTGATTTGAAATCAGTGTTTCTTTCTTCTTCAATGATTCCCAAATCAATGAGTGTGTCGTCCTATTTTCCAAAAGTTAGTGGTCGGGGGTGAGAAGAAATGGTCCCATGACTTTTCTAAATTAAAAAAACCCCAAAAAACCTGGTTCAGGATTTGATCTCAAGTCACCGGTTCCTCTTCAAACAAGCATAAATGGTATTCTAAACGTGGTAAGAAGACAGGTTAACTAGTTATATATATATATATATATATATATATATATATATATATATATATATATATATTATCTTGTCTTGCCATCAGCACGGATATCTAAGACCCTTTCTCGCTACCCATCCTTATCGTCCATCGCTTCCGGCAGATTCTTAGGGCTACACTCCGTATCATCACAGAGCTGCTATATGTAGGTGCGAGCTGGTCGCCCTATCTCTGCTCGGCCAGATGAAGGGGTCCATAGAAGTACAGCACTTATGAGCTCGTCCCGACTTCTCCACCAGTGTCCTGCACGTCTGGTTATATATATATATATATATATATATAGCCGGAAGTGGGCTAAATGAGGAGAAAACTTTTCACCCCTCTTCTATCCCCTCCCATCCTTCTTTTTTTGGTGTTTTTGATTCATATCAAAATCCATAACAGGATGGAAATAAATTTATATTCCTAATGTGATCGGTTTTTGTTTTTTCTTAAAGAAATATATATATATATATATATATATATATATATACACATATATATATATATATATATATATTGTTTCAGACAATTTTTTTTTATTTCTTTAAAAAAAGAATGGACGAAATACATGGTATCAATGTGATGTACATCGCTTCTCGGCCTTTTGGCTGGGCTGTCTGGCATTCGTGCCGGATGGGTGATCGAAACCAAGAGCAGACTCGGGGCCGAATAGACCCCCAGTTTCGGCTGGGCAACCTTCGGGTGGGCGAGCTGCTTTCTCAGATCCGTTTTGCACGCCTTGTATAGCACTAGACCTCACGGTCTAGTTTAAGCTATATGCAGGCATACGTGCCCGGACCTAGATTTAGGTCCGTGAAACGGCTTGACTCATTTGATCCACATTGCACTGAGTGGGTCAATGACTAGCAGGGTTCGAGTCTCGGCTCGTTCCCGGCCTTCCCCTCCCCTTTATCCCCACTTTAATCGGCCTTCGGGCTTTTGAACTTGTGTCAAGTCGTGTCTGGTGGGAGGCAACGACAAATAACTATCAATGTGATGTACAAATTAGTATATATCATTAATTTAGATTATTAACGTGCTTGTAAATCTGGGAAATATGCGCTACATGTTCTTTAAAATTATTCGAAAATTATTTCCTTTAATGTTTTCCCAACAGATCATTCATAAAGCACTGGCAAATAGTTTCGAGAGACCAGTTGTTATAAGAGAACATTCCTTCCAACTAATTAGTCTCTCTAATCTTTACTGTCTTTTTTTATTTTCTCGCCCTTCTGTTAAATCATGCAATTCAAAATCGATAGTTACAAAAGGGGAAGCCGTAAACTTCACAAGTCTTCTTGGTCATAACTCATCTTTAATTATAGCTGGATTTGGAGCTGTGTTCGATTAACTGAGATAATTGCCTATTGTTCAAGTTGAACGATTGAAGCATCCGAACATAGAATTACTAGTCAGATTCGCAGAGGAAAATACAGTATTTCAAAATATATATGAAAAGCGAAATTCTGAAGAAATGGATTACACTTTAACAAAATTTATATCAAAAGTAAGAGTATATCTTTATGTGACCCCTTTATCACAAATACAATGCAACATAAGGTCAATTTTTAAGCAGAGTACTGCTGGTTTGAATTCAGACTTTTCCTTTTCCTATATTAGTTGAATTATCAAAATTAAAGAACTCTTCTTGTTCTGCTAAATAGCCATTAATTGGAGTCATGTTTTTCCCAAGGGCATAAAAGAAAAGTGAAACGTGATAAGCCTTATCTCGGTGAATTTTTGAGACGTGGCTTCGTATGTATTATTTGGATTTAATTTTTCAGAATGTTGACTTTTATTGTGGTAAGTTGAAAGACGACGTTTTGGCTGTTGTATCCTCCAGCCTTCCGTATGTGTTTCTTGTTTATCTACGTATAGAAATGATTCAACCTGGGAAACGTCAAATTTAAAAAATAACTTCCCATATTGATTCATTCCTATTTCCAGATAAACAAGAGACACCTGAGGAAGGCCGGAAAATACAGCGGATGAAAGGTTATGTTTCAACATTCTACAATAAAGATGAAGACAACAGTCAGATAAAAATCCAAACCAAAGCAATCAGCCTTGTTGTGGATTTAAACTCTGATCGACGATTCCGTTTCCAACGTCAACAACTGCTACGCTACGTGCGCCTAATAAATAAAAAAAAACAAGAGTAAGGGGAAAGTTCCCGTGGCGTAATTGGTCAACTACTGGACTGCGACTCCAAAGTAAACAAGTTCAAACTCCAGACACATCACTGCCATTTGCCAGTGCTTTATGAATGATCTGTTTGGAAAACATTAAAGGAAATAATTTTAAAGAACATGTTGCGCATATTTCCCAGTTTTACAAGCACGTTAATAATTTAATCTGTTGGGAAAACATTAAAGGAAATAATTTTCGAATATTTTTAAAGAACATGTAGCGCATATTTCCCAGATTTACAAGCACGTTAATAATTTAATCTGTTGGGAAAACATTAAAGGAAATAATTTTCGAATAATTTTAAAGAACATGTAGCGCATATTTCCCAGATTTACAAGCATGTTAATAATTCAAATTAATGATATATACTAGTTTGTAGATCACATTGATATCCTGTATTTCTAGGGTCAAATAGAATGGGTGCTACAGTTAAGGTTTAACTTCTATTTCACCTACAGTAAGCAGCTATCATAAAAAGTTAAGGAACTTAGAGAAACGTTATTTGAAGGATCAAATATATCTTAACACGTAAGCTCTTAAGATTTTAATTTTCATTAGAGTCTCTTTTCTGGCGCAAATGGCATTAACTCTAATTAATTTACTCCTATGATATCATTTTAATTCTTTCACAGCCGGGATTTCTGCAACCACAGTTTTCCCAGAGCGAAACCTAGAGTCAATAACAATAGATACCTAATGGCTTCGGCATTAGGTATCCTGCAAAGGTTGATATGCCATTAAAAAAAGAAAGCAACAGCATAGAATAAAAGAAGAACAAACATTTAGAGGAGTGCTTTGGGTTGGTTTGTAGGTATTATGGGTTACACGTTTTTTCTAGTCTTAAAATAAGCAATAAAAACATACTTAAGAACATTCTAGAAATTTAGGATCAAAACCGTATTAGCATTTAAGTTACATTTTTATATTTTTCAACCAATTAGCTAAAAAAATGGAATATTAGGATCGGAAGTGAACTAACAGAAAATATTTAGGCTCGAAAATAAAATAGTAAAATACAAATCTGATTGGTCAATAAATGTCTACGCGCCAAAATTTTAGGGCGAATCTTTGATCCCCCTGTAGGATATAAATAACACAGAGTTAGGGAGCCATACACACACACGAAGACGAAGACTAAGACTAAAGCACTAGCCACTAAGCCAGTAAAGCAGTGGCCGATACTCTGTCCGGCAAATTCCTTTCCTTCCTCAACTAAAGTTCATGACCTAGCTTCAGATGACCACGAATTACTTTCAAAAGAAAAACCCAACAAACTTTCTTTCATCAACGCGACATGCTGTCGCCACAATCATAAAACAAGACAAGAACTTAATGTAAGTAAGAACGACTTATTTACGGACTCCGTTAACATGAACATACACACATCTTTAAACAAATTAATTTTCTTCTTGCCAAACTTTATTTTCCAAAAGGCCATTTACACATCATGTATTTTATTGGTTTTCATATTCTGTTATATGCATATTAATTTGTTTGTTGTTTAATGTTCGTTGTGTTCTATTCCATTTCTTTCACGCGATTGTAAAGTTTTGTGTTGTATTTGTGGTGGAAATAATTTAGAGAGCAATACCCGTAAATTACGGACGCACATCTACTGAAATAACCAAATTAATTACAACTCCCACAGTATCCTGCAAAGGTTGATATGCCATTAAACAAAGAAAGCAACGGTATAGAATAAAAAGGTTTCATCGTAACTATCGATTTTGAATTTCTTAAACAAAGAAAGCAACAGCATAGAATAAAAAAGAACCCACATGTATACCATTAAACTCAGGGACCATACCGTATTCCAATTCAATATTAATAATTTTCAATCATATATTTGACCTTGACAATTTACAGTGTAACTGGGAATAAACACAATAAAGTGATACACGATGCTCCCCAGATCTCCAGACGTATAGCTTCACATTGCTGGCCGGTGTTATTCCTAGGATACACTGTATGGTGAGTACTCAGTCCTCTGCAAGCAGTTACAGTCAGGGTTGTTTAAGCCCTCACCTAACAGAATGGGTGCAACGGTTGAGGTTTAACTTCTATTTCACCTAGAGTAAGCAGCTATCATAAAAAGTTTAGGAACTTGGAGAAACGTTATTTGAAGGGTCAAATATATCTTAACACATAAGTTCTTAAGATTTTAGTTTTCATTAGAGCCTCTTTTCTGGTGCAAATGGTAGTAACTCTTATTAATTTACTCCTGTGATATCATTTTAATTCTTTCACAACCAGGATTTCTGCAACCACAGTTTTCCCCAGAGCGAAAGCTAGAGTCAATGACAATAGAAATCGCTCTTTGGCCAACACTTCGGTTATCAAAGCTATCAATAAGGCGTCATTATTGGGCAAATTAATCTCACGTTTTCTCAACTCTTAACAGTCCTGAAACATTATCTTAAACAATTATAAATATTGAATTGTTTTAACTTAATCCGATTCTCAACTTGACTAGTGTAATATATATATATATATATGTGTGTGTGTGTGTGTGTGTGAGAGATAGATAGATAGAGAGAGAGAGAGAGAGAGAGAGAGCTTTACATTTTTGGGTCCTGTATTCTAATCCATTGCTAGGGGTTAAGGGTGTTCGTACTTTGTTATTGGTATTTGTCTGAAGGGGCCGGAAGTAGCGCTTCGGGAGTTGAAACACGCTTATTAAGATGGCGGATTCCAATTTGTTGGCTACTCTGCGCCATGAAAACTATATATCTCTCTGTCTCTATCTCTCTCTCTCTCTCTCTCTCTCTCTCTCTGTGTGTAAATATACATATATATATATATGTGTGTGTGTGTATGTGAGTATATATGTGTGTGCGTATGTATGCGTGTCTTGGTGTTTATTTTTGCTTATTTAGTAACGGGATGAGACCCTTGTTTTTTGTAATGGTTATTAAACTCAACTAGCAAACTATTCCAAATGAGTTCGATTCTCACTGTGTGCCCCATATATATGTCATTCTATTATAAGTAAAATTCCTTGTAAAAAAAACTTGGTGTTCTTTCCCTGGGCAGCAGTTTCTCCCTCGCCGAAAGTGAGGTAAAGGCTGGTGTAAGATGTCCCTATTAGGGAATGCCGACAGAACTGAGAAAGATTTTCTCCTATTTGACGGAATCTGTTCTATTTCGTGTGTTTGTTCAAGCCGAAAATCTTTTGCAACTTTTTTTTTGGAGGGGGTCCTGTATTTTTTCCCATTGCTTTAATCGTTACATCCTCCGCTCATGGCGTAACGCATATCGACGTAGGAAATGAAGCGGGTAACTTGAATACATAATCCAGGACAAGGTGGTTTGCATTTCCCATTGCACTAATGCCCTTGGTAAAAGTATAAATCAAAATATTCTCCTGTGAATAAAAAGAGTATGGCAGTCGTTAGAATTGGCTTGACAATCGGTCGAGAAGAAAATGTTTGGATTCAAACCAGCTATACTCCGAGGAAAAACTGACACTGAGTCCCATCTTGTTCGCAATGGACAGATCGGGTAACATCATCACGCAATTTTTTGGTGGGTGGGAGACAATTAAATTACTCAGAATTGTCAAAACTGAGTCAGTGTATATTTCTGAAGGAAAAGATTGAACTTTTTATCAAACCAGACAGAGTAATTATTACTCGCTAGTTTCATCACTACGTGATATTTTAGATAGCTTTCAGAGCGTAATATTTAACCTATAATTTCTGTTGACTCTTTATTCTCGTCATTCACTAATTTTCATCTTTATTATTACTGTATAAGTGTGAAAACAACTCTATAACAATTGGCTTTTTTTTAATCACTTTGTCTTTTTACTCGTGTGAGCAACTGTCATCTAATTCTTAGCGCCGTGCTTTGTGCAACAATAGTCGAATTCCTTGTACTCTTGTGTTTAAATATTGTTTAATTCGTACTACGTTCTTTTAGCTCAATTTTCTTCTTGGGAATTTTCTTAAGAACATTCTCCATATTGTGATCCCAATTTTGATTGTTTTTAGCCAATTTTTTCTCCTTCTGATTGTTGTTATGGAAACTTGAACAGATTAATATCAATCATTTCAACAGAGCATATGTTAGAAGGAAGAATGTAAGGATTCTGTGCTATTCACGACATATACAATCAAACACTAAAAACTATAATCAGAAAAGAGAGAAAGAAAAAGTAATTCAATGAGTTTATTCAAAAATTGTTTTTTTTTATTATTCCTTACCAGTACATAATACTTTCATATTTACTCTTGGTTAGACAACCTATCTCGAAGAAGGAAAAACTCTTAATTCAAACAATCTTTACTTTGCATTAGAAAATTGACTTAATCGATGATACTTTTTGTTGTTGGCTTCGTGTTAATTCTCTGGGAAAAGGCAATGGTTAAATATAAGGACAGACTGAGATCTTTATTTTAGTTTGGCAACCTGTCGAGGAGAAAGAAAAACCTCTATCTTTTGTATGTTTCAAAATCTGACTTCGTGGTGGGTGTGATCAATGAAAAATCCACATATAGACCCCAACCATGTCCCGCTAAAAAGGCTAATGTGCATTTTAGCATGTGGCTACTAACCTTAGGAAAAGGGAGCACCCAACTATTCTCCCTATGGATAAATAGTAGGGCAGACTAGGATCTTTACCTTTGATATAGTAGCCGGTATATGAATAAAAAAAACTGAATTCAGAACCTGTAAAACTCCGCTTAAAATGGCTTTGAGTTATATCCTGCTCGTACGGACAGGCTGATCAATACTAATTGCCAACGACTTATTAATCAATATAGTCTACTTTTGCCCTTTTTTTCAATAAAATCAATGTGAATAAACAGTTGATGAGTTGTAAACTTGTCGTCTAATCGGGGATGAATGGTTGGGTAAATATACAAACTTATTAATACAACATGCCATGAGAATTCTAAAGTACGAGGTGCCTTCAATATGCTTCCAGACTTTTTTTCTCTGCAGTGATGTAAGATAACCACAAGCGTCCTGGTTATGATCCTAAACTGAATCTATTGGTGAGGTTCCAGGATCAGGTTGATTTGTGGAATGTGGAGTACCCCTTCATTGCTAATACTCTCAAGTCCATTCTGACCTGGGATGGTATTATCAATTAGGGTCCTATCTGTAGGTCATACAGAACTGTTTAATCATTTTACCGTTTAAGAAAATGACACATTTAATTGTTGATGTTATGTAGCAATATCTGAAGCTAGTTACGTGGTACATTCAATAAGTTTCTAGACGGTTTTGTACAGGCAATTAAATTGTCGTAGACTCTTGAAAATTCAGTATGTTATTGATATACATCCTATGAGATGACTCACCAATTTCTATGATTTCAGCTTCAAATAAACAGTTACAGCAGCAATTGGAATACATCCAACTAAAGACTTATTGTCACAGCTGGTGAATTGCAAAAATGTAATCTGGACGTGAGGACACTTTAGAAGAACGATATGCAACTTGGAAAAAATGCCACAGAAACGTATGGAATGCTTCAGACTGCTTTTCGACCATTTTGCATGAATCGAGCATCAGTTTTTGAGTGGGATAAGAGATTCCAGGAAAGCAGGGAGTCTGTGAGGTGTGGCAGGAGTAAGGAAGTCAGAACATCAGAGCTGATTGGCCAAAGGGTTAGGGTTAGGGTTACTATGTTGAGGTTTTAAGGGAATTCAGGAAGAGTTTCTGTAGGAAGAGGAACAGGTGCATTGCTGCCGGAGGAGAATACCTCGAAGGGGACTAAAGTTTCATGTGTGTACTATCAATAAAAGTGCACATACGAAAAAATTCTGGAAACTTTTAGTATGCACCTCGTAAATGTTTTTGTTTGAATTGGAGGATCGGATTTATCGGAAAATGCTGCATCGCAAGGCTTAATACAACAAAGAAATCAATGAAAGTGATTCTTAGCAAGTCTCTAGCACATTGTTTCGGTTTGTTTAATGGCATATCAACATTCGTTGGTTATTTAATTCTTAATACATCCTTGTAGATTAACAGTACTGGTGCTATTTAACCTATATCTGGGATAAATAGAAGGGGTTATCTCTTTCCTAAGGATATTAATCAGAAAGTGAACGAAATACCGTGAATGGAATTTTGCCTCTACGCAACGAGAACTCCTCCAATCCTTCAAAATTGTGTCTGACATCAAAATATTTAGCTAATTGAGTTCATTTCTAGGTCTTTACATCATGGTTCTAAACAATGTGACGTTGCTGAGGGCAAAATAATAATATCTGAGCCAGGCGAGTGACAAAGTGTGATTATCAAAAATGTGATCAGCTGATTCGTATCGATTAAAACTGGGAAGTAATTAAGGCGGGGTCATGAGAGTCCGACGTGAATCGGTGCTTTTTTATTAGATAAAAGCAAATCAATCGATAATGTCAAAAAAGAAGAAACAACAGGAAAAAATAATTACAAAACATAATGATACATGAAAATAAAACAATATCCAGCAAAGTAGACTATGAAGAAATCATGAAAAAAACACCCCGCCAAAAAAAAAAAAAAAAAAAAAAAATGAAAAAAACCTAAATACCTAATAAAAACAATTAGTAATAATACTATTGTCATGCAAATATTAACTCCTTCAATATATTATTAAAATTGTTAGTTATAAGTAATATTACACACACACACACACACACACACATACACACACACACACACACACACATATATATATATATATATATATATATATATATATCTTCATCATCATGTCGTGCTGGTAGCACGGATATCCCTGACCCTCTGTCGCCACTTTTCCCTAAATTTCATCGCCCTAGGCAGGTCTTCAGGACAACATCCCGTATCCTCACATAGTTGCTGAATGTATGTTCGTGCTGGTCATCCTGCTTTTGCACGGCCATGTGTGGGGGTCCATAAGAGTACATGACTTATGAGCTCGTCCCTGCTTCTCCAGCAGTCTCCTGCATGTCTGGTTCGTCTAACTTGAATAGTTTTCGTGATAGGAGGCAGGTGTCTGTAAAGTTGGTGTCTTGTGGGGTGTTGCCGCCTGGACTTGTTCAAGATTGCTCGCAGCATTCTTGTGTAATTGCCGTCCAGCTTCTTCTCAAGCCGTTTTGTTAGAGTCCATGTAGTGCATCCACATAGCAGTATCGATGTGACCGCTGCCTGGAAGAAACTGCGTTTCATTACCTAGGAAGCAGTGTCGCATCAACCGAAAAGGGCATCGACACGAGGTTAACGAAAGCATGGACAGCTATCAATAGGCTATCGATTATATGGAAATCAGACCTAACCGATATATATATATATATATATATATATATATATATATATATATATGCTGGTAGTTATTATATATAATATTAGTCTTCGTTGATTACGTCATTGTTATTATCATTATTATTGTTTCGTTGCTTTTGTTGTTATTGTTGTTATATATAGTATCATTAGTGTAACTATGGTGCAGTGCCAGCTCATTGACCTATTGGGTAGAGTGTTCGCCAATGGTCCGGGAGACCTAGGTTAAATCCCAGGTCGCGTCATGCCAAAGACTTTAAAAATGGTACTTGATACCTCTTTGCTTAACACTCAGTAATATAAGGTACTTATCAAGGTTAAAATGGAGCGATTCAGGAAAGGAGTAGCGCCCTTCCCTCCACCTCGGTGTAGTAGCTATTGAAAAGGGAGCCTTCTGGTTGCCCTGGACTAAGGTCGCCAACTTTACTATACTTTATGGTGCAGTGCAGGTAAAGCTAGGGAATTACATACATGGCAAAATTCTTTTTGCTGTTTAACTTTCATTGCCTAATTAGTAAAAGGCTGTCACTGTAAGATAAGTTGCAAGGATAATGAGTGCTTATTCAAATCCCCAGGGAAAGTTTTCATTTTTGATATATGCTTCTATTTAACGTTCTGGTGACCTGTGCGTTCCAATATAACTATAACAGAACTTAATGGTTAGGAGGACTTTGTACCGGAACGTTTCTTGTAAAAGGAAAAAGGAGCTAACGATTTGAGTTGAAATGTTGAATGAGTCCGTTCATGTTTCCCTTTGCGCTAGTACACTTTTCCAAGCGAGAAATCAATTTGTTTTCCAGCTAGCTTTGAGTAAATAGTTAGAACGACTGGGTCCTTTCGACTTAGTATATCAATCGGCCAAGGTGAAGGGTAACTTTGATTTAAACCGGCAGTACTTCATTTAAAAAACCGACCTTAAATTATTTACCAGTGATAGAGGTGTGGGTAAATACAAATATTTGTTTTTACTTACTATTTATACTCTGCGTAACGTGATAGCTTTTATTTTTGCTTTCATGCTGAATAATTAACCCATTGCGAATCTATTTAGTGTATGTTGGGAAATCTAATTGAGATATGTTCTGAGAAGTTTTGATAAACTCAGACGTAATGAGATATGATCGCATTAAACACTTTCTATAAATATTTAAAGAAGAACGTTCGCAATTTTTTTTTGATTTCATGTTTATTGTAAGCTTCTTCTACCCAAAAAACATTTTCAGATAAATTTTTAATGAGATAAGGATTAAAACAGACAACAATGAATTATATTTAATTTTGTGCCTTATTTGAGAGGAATTGCTGTGGCGTAGTGGTTAACGTCTATATCGTTTACATACAGATTACCACTCTTGACAAAAGTATGAACCCTCCACCCTTATGTAGTATAAGTCAATTAATACGACTGCCGTTCCTACACACAAGGTTGGCATTAACCGATGAATGTATATATGACATTAAAAAAAGAAATTGAAAAAAAAAACATTGACTGAGCCGCTGTTATGGAAAAATGGGCATCCATGTTTTCGAAATTGGGTAAACGTCTTTGAGAGTCAAATATTCTTTATATCAGTTTGAGTTGATCACGTGATGTTAATTTTTCCCAATGACTGAAAAGTTTGCACAACTTTGACTACTCAATGTTTATAATTCAAACATCAAGTTTTCTTTCTTTATTGAATATTTGGAAAGATTTTAGAGAAAAATGCATCACCGTAACCAAAGAGGTTTACAAAATTATATCATTCAGTATTTTGCAAATTAAAAGCAGGTGTTTTTTTTTAAAAAGCGAGAATCAACATCAGTTTAAAAAGGGTTTGTTTGTTTTGGGGGTTTTTATGGCATATCAACTTTTGTTGGTTATTTAATACAAAACCGATCTTTATACAAATATTTAGTTCTATTTTAAACGATTCAGTTTAGCATGTGTACACCGTTTAATTGTCAAAAACAGTTCTATTTCAAGCTATCCAATTTAGTCAAAATGTTCTAATTAACATAATTCAATTTAGTATAAGTATAGTTTTTTCTACACACAGTTAAATTTCAAAACAGTTCTCTTTCGAATAATTTAATTTAGCGTAGTACAGTTTTAATGTTAAAAACAGTTCTATTTCAGACAATCCAGTTTATCATAAGTTCCTTATCATTTTGCCTCTTAGCCCTTTCTCACCTCAATTACAAACTAGACACCACAATATAGACAATTTTCTGCAACATCACATTATAGTCAATATCTTTTCATGCAACATATATATAAAGAAAGTTACCGTTGTTGTTATCGGTATATATATATATATATATATATATATATATATATATATATATATATATATATATATATGTACTCTCCCCCATGGGGGTCGCGCACTCTGCCGAAAGAATTTGCGGCTGCCGCTCACATAATGCAAAGCTCTTCGAACGAATCGAGCACTCTGGTATCCGGTAAGGTATAAAATGTAAACAAACGAATGCTACTACTTAATACCTTATAATTCTCTAGTTGAAGTGTTACGTTTGTTGGCCGAGCGGTCTGATGCTAAGGCTAACGTAAAGTTGGGCGGGTTTCGATCCCAGCTTCATGCGTCCTACGTGTCTAGCCTCACTGATGAGTTGTGATATAACGAAACAGTCTGTCTGTGGATGACTTTATATATATAAAGCCTCAAATCATTTCACATAAGATTTTATGACGACATTTAAACTTCAAATCATTTCTTTGATTTAGTACTTCACTGGTATTTCTATATTCTATAATACCATTTTTTTTTCTTCAAGACAGAGATTACATTTACTTCCGAAATTAGTTAGAGCGGTTGATCTTTTTAATATAATTCTATCCAACTAATGTTTAAGGCCACTATCCTTCGATATCCATAACCATTTAGAAATGGCTGTTTTGTTTTATTAGGAAGGGTTAGAAAAAGAATGCGTTAGACTATTTAGCATCTGCTTCCAATTTCCAGCAGAAATTCCAAGGTATATTTTTATGTCCTTTTTGTTTTTCATTGGGAAAATGGTTGCCTTGTACACTACATTCTTGGAATTCCATTTAACGCCAACAGGACATTCTTCAAGACAGAGATTACATGTACCTCTGAAATTACTCGTTATGGTTGATCTTTTAATAAAATTCCATCTAAATAATGGTGTAAGGCTATTATCCTTCAATCCCCAGAAGCATTTAGATAGGGCTGTTTGGTTTCTTAAGGAAGGATTAGAAAAAGAATGTCTATGGCTATAAAGCCTCTACTTCCAATTTCCAGTAGAAATTCCAACGTATATTTTTATGTCCTTTCTGTTTCCCATTGGCAAAATGGTTGCCTTGTACACTACATTCTTGGAATTACATTTACCGCCAACAGAACATACTTCTCTAACCCTGCAGTTACATAATGTTTTCCAAAAACCTTGTCTATCAACACACAGATTTTCAATTAAATTCTTATCATAGTTGCTAATGGTCTTGTAAAAATTATTAGTGCAAGAATAAGTGATTGTAATTGCTTTCCTGTTAAAAATCTTTTGCAATGGGTTATTTCCATTGAAATGTTTATCTATAACCCTTAGGAAGTTCTTACCTATATTAATGTAAGATGATTTACAAAAAAGGGGGTTTAAACCATATTAAATTTCTTTTCCTGTGTTTAGTTTTTTTTTTTTTTTAATTTCTACTGCTGCTATCATTGTTATTCCTATCACTCGTGTTATTCCCCCTATTATTTGTCTCACCATTCACATTCCTCATTACTATTTCTCTTATGTGGGGTGTCCTCGTGGTGTAATGGTTAAAGCGATGGACTGCTGAATCGTAGTACGCGAGTTCGTACTCCAGTCGCGCTATTACGTTCACTTTCGGGCAAATACCCTTGGGAAAGGTATGAACCCCCCCTTATCCTCCCAGATATGGGTTAAATAGTACCACTACTGTTCTTCTAGGAGAATAGCTTTGGCATTAAATAACCTACAAAGGTTGATATGCCATTAAACAAAGAAACCAAACCAAACCTATTTCTATTATTATTGTTGTTATCATTGTTATTCATATCACTCGTGTCATTCACCCTATTATTTGTCTCACCATTCACATTACTATTTCTATCATTATTGTTGTCATCATTGTTATTATCATTATTTTCATTGTTACAAGTCTCAAAATGATGTTTAAGAGTTTCTAAATATTCTAATCTTTGTTTAAATCCACAAGGGACTCATCGTATATCATATTATTTTCATTAAATGATTTTATGCGAGGATAATCTCTTGATTTTTATATTAGCAGCATTCGTCTAATTATTGATCTAGTGTGGTTAGAATTAACATTATTATAGGAGCGGGGTTTGTTAAATCTACGGAAGGGTTTAAATCTATTTTCACATAAATTAAAAGTAATATCTAGGAAATTCGCAGGTTTTACATTAGACATTATCTCAATTTTAAATCTCAATAATTTAAAGGCCCTTAAAATTATCTTTTAAAATTCTTGATGTTTTTGGACCATTACTCTCTGGTACCAAAATTAGGCCATCATTATTATTATATAAGCCTATTTGCTTAGGGTCGATAATCCTGCTTAAATTATCTAATATCACCACCAGGTCAGCGATTTGTACAGAGTTAAATGCACACTTGGGGGACAGCAAAGTTTTCAGTAGTACTTTTAATCAATGTTGAATTTTTATAGTGAATAGTGGATTTTCTATAATTTAATATTATTTCTAATTGTTAATCAGTTATATCAATGAAGTTCCTTGAATGGGTTATGCTATCTAACAACTCCCTTGTGATAGATGGATAAAAATCCATTATATTAAATTGAATAAATGTAATATTTCTTTTGTTGCTGATGTTCTTAAACCATTTCATAGCATCATAAAAGTTCTTCCGAAGGTTATAGTTTTTAGTCTATTCGATACAATATTTTTTATAAGATTTCTTTAAATTATCCCTTGTTCAGTTTTTGATCGGTTAATTAATCTACATTGTTTTTTATCATAAAAATTGGGCTTATGATGTTTAAATAGATGTAAGCATTTTTTCCATCTGTTTTCCCATTCTATCTTCTATGTTCAGTTTACAAACAAATTTAGCGGTGTCATTATTAATTTCTGAAAGAGTGATATATCGGTCAAGTTTGTAGGCGTCAGTAATTATGTTCTTTATTATGTTATTACAGTTTGAAGGTTCAGTCTTATAAAAGTTATTAAGGTCACCAACTTATATATATATATATATATATTATAATCAGTCAACGATACTAAACTGATGGCTATGAAAATGATAAACTTAAGTATATATATATATATATATATATATATATATATATATATGTATACGATTTTAAACGAATAGTTTTTTCGGTAACTTTATTTTTAGATGTTTGCACACAGTTAAATTGCTTTAGTTAATTCTAGTTAACGTTGGTAATTCTATTTAACAAGGATTTACTATCTAAAAAAAGACACTTTCCACAGAGCTGTATGGTTTCAAATAACAAAAAATAATAATCTTGAGGAAAGGATTGAGCCGTTGTCTTTTACCCCAAGATCGAATGCTAATAGTTACTAATAGTTTTGACCAGAGTAGGCCTGAAAGTAATGATAATGAAAGGAATGTCCACAGCCCCCAAAGAACCAAGATTTAGGCCTCAGAATCAGATGTCGTTTAATGTCATTTTGGTTTTTACTGTGTCAGATTTAAAGTTTCTGTCTCTGTCTCTGTCTCTGTCTCTGTCTCTCTCTCTCTCTCTCTCTCTCTCTCTCTCACGTATTATCTATGTAGACAAAGGCAGAGACGGAGACAGACAGACTGACCGACAGAGCTACAGCATGTTGGCGACCATAGTCAAAGGTGACCCGAAGCCTCCCTTTTCATTAGCTATTACACTGAGGTGTAGCGGAGACCACAACTCCTTTCCCTGATTTCTCCACTTTACACTTGATCCATGCTTAATGCTGAGTGTTAAGTAAGACGGCATCAAGTACCATTTTTTGAGTCTTTGGTATAACTAAACCTGGGATTGAACCCTAGTCTCTCAGGCCATAAATGCCATTTTAATAACTTACTTATTTGTCTTCATCATCACGATTTGGTGTGTATTAAGCTTCGTAGGAAACGGATGGATGGACTAAGGTTAATGAGACCAAACTTTCAAAATCCACGCATATATATTACCGGTCAGCCAGAAAACTTGATTCCAAAATTAATTATTAGCACACTAATCCATCACTTAATAATAACTCAAGCTAATCCACTTTTATACGTTTTCTCTCATTTCAATTAAATACTATATCAACGTTGATATTTTTTTTACGAAATTTACATTATCTTCAATTCCATGAAACTAGTTATTTTTATAACTAATATATATATATATATATATATATATATATATATATATATACTTATATATAGATAAGATTTTCACTATCAGGTACCATTTATGCAGTAAGATATAGTTAAATGCTGTTAAAGTCTATAATATAGAACTTTACAAGTTGTTAAAAATTCCTTTAATTTAAATTGTAAAAAATGTTTTAATATATTCTTAATATTAAATAGAAAACCTTTTTAATGTTAAAGTGAAAGTGAAAGTTAGAATATTGTATAATATCATATTTTTTTATGAATAAATTAAATAGACTTCCATAGTTTTATGCTGTTAATTTTGAATTGAAATATATATATTAGTTTGGTCATAAATACTTTCAGTTTTTGAAAAGCAAGTTATAACTAAGCATTTCAAACTTCAAATGTTTGAAATCTAACCAGAAATTACTAGATTAAACGGTGTATTCATCGATTTTTCTTATATCAGTAATTAAAGAGTGTGTATCATAATTTATTCTATGACCTCACACCCTTAAAATGGATCTAATAAAAGTGCATATTCGTCATGTAACGCTTTGGGTGTTAACCTACTAGAAAAATATTACAGAAGCAGCTGAAAGTGACGTTACTGTCCGCCAATTACGAAACTGGTTTACAAAGATTCGTTCTGGCAATACGTGATTATTGCCCAGTCGGCTAGGGCAATAACATACATTGACTGTTCCTCCGCAGAGGAGTAAGACCCCCCCCCAAACGAGTGTCCTGGGTATGACATTAAACAATCTGATGGTGAGGTTCTAGTGATACTGGGGCTTTGGGGAATACAGAGCACCCCTTTGTTGCCATTGCTCCCTGGTCCACTTTGGCCAGGCGTGGCAGCACCTGATAGGGCACACTTATGCTAAACTGAATTGTTTGATTAAACTGAATAGCTTGAAATGGAAATGTTTTTAACAAACCGTACTTACATTTAAACTGCGTACCTATGCTAAACTGGATTATTTGAAATTGAACTTTTTTTATGACATTGAAACTGCACTTACATTAAACTGAATTGTTATATATAACTGCTTGAATAATTTGAAATAGAAATGTTTTTGACACTTAAACTGTGTACTTATGCTAAACTGAATTGTTTTAAATAGAACTGATTATTTACATAAAAATGGATTTGGCTTTAAATAACCTACAAAGTTTAGTATGCCATAAAATCAAACCAAATCAAACCAAATCAAACCAAACCAAATACATGATTAATAGATGAATCCAAACTAACATGTTCATCAAACCGGGATCAAGATGCTTTAAGGGAATATATCGAATATCATCCGACCAAAAGTTCTCGGGAATTAGCCCTTGAACCCAACACGTCTAAATCCACAATTTGAAGTTATCAGTAAAAAGATAGGAGAATGTAGCACGCAAGACGTTTGTGTTCCTCATTCTATTAGTGAGAAGAATAAGTAAGCTCGAATATCCGCCGGGATAAGTCTTATTTTCAGTCACAGCATTAAACCGCTTCTCAAATATCATCACAGATAACTAAAAATCGTTTCTTTATGACAATGTTCAACGCAAAAGGCAGTGGATTAACGAAAATGAATCTTCACAATTTATTCTAAAGACGGATTTTTTTGAAAGAAAAGTTAAGCTGCATGTACGGTGGGTTTACCACGGTATTATTCATTTATTTTGATTTTGAAACTGCTACAAGACACTCAATATAAATTTTAACTCTCAACAGCTGCAACGTGTATATGAATGAAAATTCCCTGGACTCCTCAAAAAGAGAAACATTGACTTTGTCGTTTTAATGCAAAAGCACATTCAGCAAGAATCACACAACAGAAAAAAAGAAGAATTCGATTTTTTTTCTTATCTTTTCTACCTCATCTACCATATTTACCAGACCTTGAACCAAATAATTGAAATTTTTTTCGTTCTCTCGAAAATGTTCTGAATGACAAAATATTTTTACAAGAAGAGCGGGTGAAAACGTCCATGGAAAAGATCTGAGTTGGAAACCAGATAAATTCTACTTGCGAGGAATCAATAAGCTCCCTAATAAGTTATGAGAAGTGATTCAAAATAATAATAAATATAATATCGATTTAAAATTATTCATCGTTAGATTATTCGTGAGCCAATTATAGTTTAGTAAAACAGAAATTATTTACGACTCAACCTAATATTCATTTTCATTGTATGTATTTTTATATGACAGCAAGCATTTTTAGGTGAATACAAGCAACTTACTCAATTTATTTTGGATAAAAGACTTTTACGTTCGGTCTCTCTTGATTCTTATTAACAGTCAGCAACAAATTTGTCTGTGGAAATGGTTGGTGAATTTGGAAGATTTTATATTTGATAGAGAAGATTTTATGCTGAAATGGCGATATTGAATTCTAATACGAAATCTTCGTTTGCTGATAATTTGTAGATGGGCTTTTATTCACTTATTTTATCCTTCACCCTCTTCACGGGGCAACCTTCATTACAATTATCAGGATAGTTTAAGGTAAATCATTTGGATGAAAGAAAATGTTTATAGAAAGAATTTATTGCGTTAAAATGAGACGTGGAATTGAAAATGGACATAAAGCAACAGATGTTGCCCTTGATCGATCACTGATCTCTCATATCTATGAGAAATGGTCCGCTTCTTTTGACAAGAAAGCAACCAAGTGATAATTATTCACTTTACGTTACCTTGGGATAAGACTAGAACAGTCTTGCTCTCGATGAGGTGAGAACTCATAGAACAGAATATTCTTTCCTTATTTTATAACATTTTTCTTTCCTTTTATAAACTTTTCGCGGTTTATTTTTAATTTATTTTCCTTTATAACATAATATATCGCCAAGATCAATTTTTGACATGTAATGCAGCTTTCAAATTACGCCCTGAATCATTCATATGGAAAAACACAATGGTATGACTGACAGCCGTTGAACTCCGGGTCAATCTGAGACCACGGCTCTCATTGGTTGGTTTCAGAAAGTTAACCCAAGTGGTTCAAGAATTAGAAAGAGCTTAGATAATGAAAGATACTCAAAGCAAAAGGTTGAAAGCTCCATCTTTCTCTCATTGATTATCCTGTTTAGATCGAGCGGGTAATGAAAGGAAAAGTGGCCGATACATCAAAGTTAAATGTGCACATGTAATTGTAGTCGTGTTGACATTTTCTATCAACGCATTTGAACAAATATGGCAAAACGAAAGAAAAACCAAGACGGCCGACCAAAGAAAAGATTGAGTGAAGAACCGAGTAGAGGAAGGTGAGAAGATGGGAGCTAATTGGTTGTAGTGGATAAATATAACGTAGATCGGAGAA
>OY757920.1:5238874-5286374 GCA_963585895.1 Sepioteuthis lessoniana
TTTCCTCAGTTCTATCCAACACCACCACCACCACCACCACAATCAACTACAGTGATATAAATACTTCTACATCTTCCTTTCTTCTTCATTATTTACACCCTATTTTGTTCAAATATTTCGAAGTTTCCTTCAATCCGATATAATCTCTCTCTCTCTCTCTCTCTCTCTCTCTCCCTCCTTTTCTCTTCTGTTCATCCATCTTTATTTCTTCTTTTCCATTCCTCATTGACTCACGCTTCATCCTGAACGTGTCTTCAGGGCAGACTCGATTCTTCTGCGAATTCTTTTACGTTCTTTCGTAATTGATGGTAAAGCATTAATACCTTTCGAAGTTGGCTCGGCCGTTAAAAACGGTTATTTTTTTATTTTATTTATTTTTTTATTTTATTTTTTTTGTGTGTTTTTGTTTTCTCGACTCTTTCTCGTTCCTTACACAATTCAACGTTTCTTTCCCTACTTTACGGATTTTACGGAAACTAGAAACTACGAAGATATCACTTAGGAGATGTTATTTGCTGCAAGTCCCTAGGGCAGTGCTTTGCAAATGTTTTGAATGATTGTTCTTCAGAAACAGAAGGATTTTCCATTCTATATATGCAATTATTGAACAGCCTGCTTTTCAGTTCGATTCTTAGCGAATACCATTAATAGATTAATGAAAATGTCAACTGATTTATGATTCATCTAAGCTTGAGTAGGATGATCTTGAATTTGCAAGGCAGAAAGAATCAGAGATTGTTGCAGCCTGCCAAATTAAAAAAAGCAAAAAATCTTCATTGTGAAGGAAAACAAAACTTAAACTAAATTGAATCACAACCAGTCATCAGCGCTTCGCAAACCCGCTGCACATTTCCCCAGAAAAAGGGAAATGCCCTTCTCTTGACAAAAGTCAAGAGAAGGGCATTTACCTTTTTCTGTTTCCCAAGACCTCGTCTGCTTTGGGTGATTGTAATATTGGAATATTCTTTAAAAATTATGATTGACTGAGACGAAAAATCTGTTGAATTACATTCGATAGTTGTGTCTGCTTGACTTTTTTGCTTCCTCTTCTTTGCTTTTTTCTTCCTTCTTTCAGTTTGTCTTTCCTTCTTCTTCTTCTTCTAGCGTTCTTCTTAATCAGTTTAATACTAGATATTTGGAGAATTTATATAAAGCTGGACGCATTTCTATTTCGTTTAAAATATGAGTTACACATCGTCATGAAAGATTACCTTTTCCATCAATTTTGGCTTTTTTATGTTTATTTTAGGTACTGTGCTTATCCTGTTCTTCTTTATCTTGTAGAAAAGTCTCATGCCAAAATACAATCATTACGTGACACTCATGGCGTAACGGTTATCGTCTTAGGAAGTGGATTTTGCCATAAGAGATCAAATCCTGAACTAGGCTGTTTGCATTTCCCGTCGAACTAATTCCATAAACGAAGGCATGAATCCAACTATTCTCTCGCCAGTTTTAGGTAAATGGTATGAAAGTCTATGGGTAAATGTTATGACAGTCAACACTATGGCAACCGGAAGGAAAACGCTGTATAAATTCATTTAATAAAAGACTTTGTTCAGCATCCTTCTCCCATTTAAGAGGTTTGGCAAATATGTAAATTCTACCTTTTCTTATGCGCAAAACTGAAACTATCTATAAAATCAAATCGAAATAAAAGGAAGAAACAGAGTGGACTCAGCAGCCAAATTAACTTCAGGAATAGTCACTATTGCCAACCTCAAAATACTCTACATCGATGTAAACATTATGGTGAATGATTATATCAAAGAGAAATGAGAACAATTCGGAAAAAGCCATCCACAAAATAAAACTTTCAAAATGAATTTCACCCTGGTTGTGATGGGCTGAAGAACACAGAAATCAACAAGAGGGGGTTGTCTAAACCCGATTACACATCAGTCATGCATGACTCTCTTATGCCTTTATACTAAAACAGGAGAAACGGTCGAAATGCATATATGGAACTATAATCACAGTAGAATATATCCTGGAATGCAAAATGTAAGCCCTTTCAGAAAGAAATATTTTCAGGCGAGAAACCTAACTAAACTCTTTCCACTAAAGAGCAGGAAAATTGTAGACTTTTTAAAGAAAACAGGAGTATACGGTAGATTATAGAAATATATTCAAAATACAACTATAACAATTTTGATTCAGTATAAAATTACCTTAGAATGGTTGACATACGGAAGAACCCAACAACCAACCAATCAACCAACCAACCAACGAACAGCTAATAGGTGAGCTATTTATTATCTGAACATAATTCATACGGCCTTGATAAGTAAATTACTACCGATCTGAACATTAACTTTTCATTGACGTTCCACTACAAATAGAGAATTATTCGTTTGTAAATGTAGAGAATAATATTCCTTATTAACTCCTTATGATCTGAATGTTGAAATAAAATAACTCTCAATAAATCCGTACAAATCATTGATTAAATAGACGCAATCAATCATACATTATTAATATAGCAATTCAATAAGCTATTTTCACATTATATTTGCCCAGTCGGCTGGGGTTGTAGAATACACCGACTACTTCTTTGCAAAGGGGTAAGACCCCCAACGAGTGTCCTAGATATGACACTTAACAATCTGATTGTTAGTTTCCGGCAGTGCTATAACTTTGGGGAATACAGAGCACCTGATAAGGTTCTATCTATGGGTTAAGTAGAACTAACAGCATACTTATGCTAAAATGAATTTTTTGACTAAACTGAATTGCTTGAAATAGAAATGTTTTTGACAATTAAACCGAACTTGCATTTAAACTGAGTGCTTATGCTTAACTGAATTATTTGAAAGAGAACTATTTTTCGACATTAAAACTGTATTTATACTTAACTGAATTGTTACATATAACTGCTTGAATAGTTTGAAATAGAAATGTTTTTGACAATTGAAATGTGTACTTATGCTAAACTGAATTATTTTTAATAGAACAGATTATTTACATAAAAATGTATTTGGCGTTAAATAACCTACAAAGGTTGATATGCCATAAAACCCAACCAATCAAATTATATATAGTATCACCCATTAATGATTACACGTCTGCCATTAAAAAATCAAGCAAAGATAAAAAGGATTTTATTATTTCTTCTCATACATTATATAAAATTAACGGATGTTATCAGGTATTATTTATTAGCAAACATAATAGCATTACATTCAATAACTAATAATGAAATTGCATAATTATATGCCAGACATATTTCTGAGAACTACTTATTCATATTTTTGGTTAAAGAGTTTGATAATAAATTATACCTAATAATATCTGTTTTCACTGCATAATGTTCTGCTAGAAAGTTTAAAGTCATTGTATTTTGGGAGGGGTGTCTTCGTGGTGTAATGGTTAAAGCGCTGGGCTGTGGAATCGTAATACGCTGTTATCTTCCCAGCTATGGTTTAAATAGTACCACTACTGTTCTAGCAGAATGGCTTTGACGTTAAATAACCTTCAAAGGTTGATATGCCATTAAACAAAGAAACACAAACCAAACCATCAGAAAAGTAACATTAATTAGATAAAAGTTTGAGGGTAAATTTATTCATGTGCTATAGAATTTAAGATACAAATAATTTGCACAAGACACGTTTTCATATATCTACAAAATATAATCAAAAAACATTAATACAACGAAATGAATTAAGTGAAACAAAACGAATATCTGCAACAATCGAAAATACTATTTATATATTAATAAATACATGATAATAGTTTTCATAAAAAATGGGACATTGTTTCCCAAGATTTTACTCCCTTTCTATTATTAAACTTTTCTCTCACCATGCTAATATCATAATCAAGGCAACAGTTCTTTACCCGAACAGACTCGGCAGCCAAATCGGCCATAGATCTGACGCCCGATAAATCCAGGATCCCAACAATTAATAAATTCCTTCACACAAAATGGCAACAACAATGGAGCAATAACATCCAAAATAAACTCTTCCAAATTCCGCGCACCTTGGGAGAGTGGAGACCAGCATCGAGTAAATCAAGAACAGAACAAGTTGTTTTATGCCGACTGAGAATTGGTCATCTAAGGCTTACTCACTCTTTCATTTTGAAACAGGAACCACAACCACAGTGTTTAACCGGCCTGACAACTTGCACGGTTAAACACATTCTTATAGAATGCAGAGCTTTCGCTGTTATCAGAAAGCGATTTTTCAAAGTAAATAGCTTAACCGATCTGTTCGAGAACGTCAAAATAGATGATATTATGTCCTTCTAGAGAGACAGAGTTGTACCTAACAATATGTCACCTTAAAACTGTCTAATCTTGTGCAAACAAATTAAATCCTGCTAATAGAAAATTTTACCTACGTAAGTATTCGTTTTGAAATCTGTGGTTGAATATGTACGTATATAAGGACAGAATTTGGCGCTAGAGACCTACAAGGGTTGATGTGTCATAAAACCCAACCAACCAACTTTACCCGAACATTTACTATAGTGACATTTGGATATATAGCAGTGAAGTCTTACAGAGAATGTAGAAACGGTGCTGCGTAAATGACACAGTCAACATGTTTTCAAGGTTTCTTCATTTTCTTTCATCTTTTTACGTTTTCCTTGTGATGGACACCACATGCTCGTAGCTAAGCATATTTTATGGCATTATTTTGCTTGTTTTGCTTGTTTAATGGCATATCAACCTTCGTGGGTTATTTAATACCAAAGAAACATCCTTGAACGAGGAGAGTAATGGTACTATATAACTCATAGCTAAGGGAATTAAGGGGTTCCTACCTTTCTTAAAGGTATTAGTCCAAAAGTAATAGCGAGACTGGAGTTCGAACACGCTTACTTCGAAGCCGCAATCCAGTACGTTAGCCATTACGCCATGGGGTCTCCCATCTAAGTATATTTTTTGATATGTGGAGTAAGAATACATATACAGAGGTATGGAAGTTTTTTTTATTGCTTACTCCCTTTATTCCTTTTCTTAAAGAGCTTATTTAAGGCGCAACTCTCTCCTCCGACTTTCTTAATAATGTTTATCATTTTAAGGATGACACACGTAAATGATTGCTCAGTAATTAAATAAGTATGCAGTAAAAAAAAAACAAACTAATGTATACCTACATAGGGATTGTTGGAAAACGGAGTTATGTTCAGAGCTCAACATATTAGATCATTTGGTGTTTAGAAATGATTAGAAAATAAACTCAACCCTATTCACCCTAAACACATCGTATTTCTGATCGACGTACAGTTCAGTTCGAACCCAATGTGAAATCTCACTCTCTACGCAACTGACGGAAGGTTGTGGTGTTTACTATTCGAGACCGTCTTGAAGGCAAAGTTTCATTCGTCGATCGTCAAACTGGATATTCAAAATTGTTTGGATTCTTATAACCCAAAGAAAACAGGGGTTTCCAAAACCGATAAGCTCTTGTAATATCTTCTGGTGACGAATTTTGTGAACATGAGTCGATTCCTTCTCCGGAAGAACAAAGATGCCAACTGATTAAATATAAACACTTTAATAACAATATATTAACTGAAATACCATCAATGATCTTATGGTATTAATCATTATACAAAACAGAACTGAACATCTGTACTAGCAATATATATATATGTGTCGGTCTTAAGTTAGCTTAAGCAACATGGTGAAATTCTGGAGTCATTCACTGATAAGTGTGAAGGTATATGAGTTTCTTCACGGCTGAGTGCTATTGTATCTGCGAGTGTGAGCTCTGCTTCTCTCAATACAAATTGATACGTTCTCTCCGAAGTTCACACCCCAACTAACTCCTGAAAAATATCGTAAAATAACAGTAAATCATATGCGCATCCCTTCATCATTCAAATTTACTCCCACCCTGAAAATACATCCTAAATGAGCTATTTTATCAAATAAAATTCGAGGGTTATTTCCTGTATTATTAACTACAAAAAATATTTCAATATTGTCAAACTATTCGGGTGTTATCTACGAGCAGCTTCGAAATCTACAACACCGTTTGATCCCTTACTATTCAGGGTCAAACCTAGTCTTCTCAACAATCAAGCTGTACACTAAGAAAACTACAAAAATCTGATTTTTAATAATCACCTAATTCAGATGGCTGTGAAGGAAATTATAACAACCATATTCGAAAACGAAAGTTATCTCTGTTATACAACAATCATTTAACTTTGGCACAGAAATGTGTAGAGCAAAATGACTTTATATAGAATAAGAATTATTATTAAGACTGGAAGTATTTTGAGCATCAGTTGCTAATTCACGCTAAAGATTCTATGCTCAACTTCGGTAAATATGGGAATCTATCTCATAGCTGAGATTAGTTTTCAACAAGAATTTTCCCTTCAAGTCAAAGAAAAAGAGACTGTTTTAACCAATTATTCGGAAGGTAGATAAAATGCTACAATTTTATAAACAAGGACAGTACATATATATATATATATATATATATATATATATATATATATGCATTAAGGAAGAATACAAGCCGATCACATAAGGATTATAAATTTATTTCCATCCTGTTATGTGTTTTTGAAAAATGTTGATTTTTCAAAAACACATTACAGAATGGAAATAAATTTATAATCTTAATGTGACCGGTTTGTGTTTTTTCTTTATGAAATTATTGCTCTGTAATGTCTGTTACATTGAGCTCTTCACCAGGAAAATTTAAATGTTCACTGTTGAATAGTTTTCTTGTCCTGATGGAATTACTCCCAACTCCAGTTTAACTGGACCAAATAATACTTATATATATATATATATATATATATATATATATATATATATATATATATATATATATATATATATATATATATCAACCTCTCAACTATGAGCAGGATATAACACAAGGTCAATTTTAAGCGTTGATTAACAGGTTTGAAATAAGAGTTTTACTTCTAAACCGGTTTCCTATCGGCCCAACTACTTACCTACTGCTGTTGGGAGAACTGTTAGATTCATACCTTTTCCATAGCTTCGTTCAGTAATTGAACTCGGGTCAGAGTTTCAATTTCCTACAACTATAATCTGTACACCACGAGCAACTTAATACTAGTCTTGTAAACAATGACTACTAAAGTGAGTTCGATCCCTATTAAGAGCACCATGCCGGCTAAATGAAATATCCCCCTGTTTATATATGCACGCTAATTATCCAAGTTTCATAGAACGATTCAAAATTTATAAGAACGAACCTCATTCTCTGCTTAATTACTGTGACTTTCTACCAGACTATGCGGAGAAACTTATTTGTACTAATTCTTTTAATCTTTTTTCTCCAGTTCTGGTGATTTGAATAATGTGGAATACCTCTTTATTTTCATTACTTCCAAGTCCACTCTCACCCTTGGAGATATAACCAGCAAGGGTCCCAGCTCTTTGGATATTATTAGTATCAAATATGAATACTTGATGCAGTATATATATATATATATAGTCATCTACAGACAGATCTGTTTCGTTCTATCAGAACTCATCAGTGTGGCAAGACATACTAGCTTCCCGTCACTGGGAACAAAATCCAGTTGACTCAAACGCCAATCCGAGACTCTACACTTGAGCCACGAGGAACCAATAGCAGCGAAGTAAATTTTAAACGGTTATGAATCAAATTACTATTGTTTACATACATCCGGTTAACGGCTACCGAGAGCTTAATTCATATATGAAGAGCCTTGCAAATAAACGCTAATGGCAACACGATTACTTCCTTCGCTAGAGAACTCCATCCTACGGAGTTAGGGGCGTATATATATATATATATATAGTCATTCACAGACAGATCTGTTTCATTCTCTCAGAACTCATCAGTGTGGCAAGACATACTAGCTTCCCGTCACTGGGAACAAAACCCAGTTGACTCAAACGCCAATCCGAGACTCTACATTTCAGCCACGAGGAACCAGTAGCAACGAAGTAAATTTTAAACGGTTATGAATCAAATTACTATTGTTTACATATATCCGGTTAACGGCTTCCGAGAGCTCAATTTATATATTTATATATACATATATATAATTTCTTTTGAAAAAAATTAACAGAATCTAAAATTGTCCACTTGAAACCAAATAAGTGTGTTCAAGTAAATGAACATTATTTAATAGAAAAACAACTTGAAACAATTTAATTATTGGTGTTTGTTTGTTTGTTTGGTTGGTTGGTGTGATTTTGTGGCACATCAACCATTGTAGGTTATGTAATGCCAAATTCATTTGAAACATATTAACAGATCTATTTCAAACAATTCAGTTTTATATAAGTTAAAATTTTTGTTTAAACAGTAAAATGTAAAAGCAGTTCATTTCAAACGATTCAGTTTTACGTAATTATACAGTTTAGTTCTATTTGACCAATAGATAGGACCGTGTCAGGTGCTTCCACTCCGGGCCAGAGTGGAACTTGGAGCAATGGAAATAAAGGTGTGCCCCGCATTCTCCAAAGCTCCAGCATTACTGGAGCCTCACCATTACTTAGTATCATATCCGGCGTTACCGCGCTGCAAAAATGTTTTTGGGGTATTCTGCAACTCCAGCCAACTGGGCAAAGTGGTATTAGGCAGTAATACTTGGAATCATTCATCTTTGGGAAAAACTCTTAAAAAAACAACACAAAAATGTAAATATTGACGTGCAATGAAAGTGATTCCCTAACCCTTAGGCATAAAATAACCCCCGACGTCTTGACACGCCATTAGAGTTAATCAACTAAATGATATTCTCTTGTCATAGTCTGCAGTAAGGTAATAGTAATCGAACACTGAGTACGATTTGTACTTACAAACAACTGAATCGATCTGCAAAGCAAATATTGAATCGATCTGCGAAACAACAATTGAATCGATCTGCAAAACAAGTTGCTAATCACTCTGCTCTTAGTATAGATCGAACTCATAATTCATGGTCTGCAAGTCTAGACAACACCAACTCAATTGTAATTTTTCATGTACTGTAGGATGTTGAACATACTTTAACATATAGATCATTGTCGGCTTTGTCTTTATGAAATAAGTTTTCCAACTTCGGAACGGACGTTCTTGCGGCAAGGTAAATGTACTAAAAATAATGGCCGCTTGTAATAAAGGTTTGTCATGAATTAATGTTGGGAAAAGTCTCTCTGAGTTCGTTATTGCATTTTCATTCACTTTGACTGGTGTTCTTTATTAACCATCAGATTTACATTCAGACACATTTACGATCTTGTCTTTAGGAGTTTCCTTGTCAAATCAGACAAACGGTTCTCATTGTAGACAAACGATTCTCATTGTAGACAAACGATTATTTTTGGTTCTTTTTCCCTTGTTACCTTCCAATTTCCCGATAAGTGATAATACTTCCACTCTGTATTTTACTTATATTCAGTCACGAACAATAACAGTCAGTAAGAAATCGCTCATGATATGAGATTACTTTCGGCAAAAATAATAACTTCATTAAGATTGTCTGAAAATCTGACACATGACATTTTTATTTCTTCTGTTGTTTTGACTCGTATTGTTACATTTGTTTTGATAATGACGTTTCCTGTGATGTGTTTTTGAGTTTTCTAATTGCTTAATTCATTATATTATTATTATAATTTAAAAAGTTGATGAGGAAAACATTTTTATTATTGAAGTTTTAATCAGTACCTTTTAACTGATAAGATGTCTGAAAATATGAGATAGATTAATGTCATCATTCCATGATTCATTTGAAGTAGCCATTTGGATTACGGTGTTTATACCATATGATTTTTGGCCATAAATTAATAAACTACGCTGTTAGAACATTTCCACCTATGTATAGTACCAGATATGGAGTTCAAATCTTGTAGTAGGTTGATTTGTATACTTTGTATACTTAGAGGATGAACATATTTTCAAGAGGATGTCCAAGTAGTGTAACTGTTATAATCGTAGGAAATGGATACAACGACCAGAGATCAAATCTTGGACTAGGCTGTTTGGGTTTATGTTCACGCTAACACTCTTAGGTATGGATTCAAAAATTCTATCAATAGGCAAATAGCAGGGCAGATTGGGATCTTTAAACCTGGCATGGAAACCAGTTTAAAAGAAAAACTCTAAATCCCTACTTGTTTAATTGCACTTAAATATTGGCCTTGTGTCATATTCAGCTCGGGTGAACAAGTTTGGTAAATACATTTCAGATTAGCAGGATTGACTTTGCCTAGTATTTTATTTGTAGAAAAGCGAAGTATTGTTAATAAACAAATGCAGGAGAGTTCGAGCTCTAGTCGAGCTATTACGTCCACTTTCCGACTTATATTCTTTGGAATAGCTGAACTCCCTTATCTACCCTCTTCAGCTATAATTTAAATAATACGACTTCGTTATAAATATATCCGGCTAGTTACACCAAGTAGATAAATATATATCGTGGATTTGTGGTACATGTATTTGACAATGGCAATTTTCTTTTGTTTTTTTTTATTTGTTGGATGTCCTGATTGTTTTTATTTTATTCAATCCACTTCTAATATTACATGTCTTTTAGTAATTATAAATAAAGATATGTTGTTATCGGGCACACACTCTCGTTAATGTAGCGCGCGTAGCGGAATGGTTATTGTCATTGGAAATGAAATAGGTGAGCCGAGTTCAAATCCTGGACAATCGTGTTTGAGTTTCACTTCATGTTGATACCCTCAAGAAGGACATGGATCCTTATCTTCTTTTCCAGATTTGGGTATATAGTAGCAAAGAATGGGTGGTTTAGCCTTTATTAAGTAACCGATGTAGGAGAAAGAAAACTTTGAATTAAAACCAGCTTTACTTTGCTTATGATTTGAACTTGTATGATATTATGTTCCTAGTGGTGCGGTAATTCATACTCTCCAGTTAATTTTTGTATAATTTATTTGAATCACATTTCAAACACTTGATTATTTCCTAAGAGTTTTTCATTGGATTCTATGCAAGCCTGGATTATTCTACCTTTTCTCAGCTTAAAAAACCGTTCTCTTTACATTAAGCAATTCTCTCCCTTTATTGCTTGTGAGATTCCTGCTTGATTATTTTGTTCAGACCGAGCCGTCAGTCCATTGTGCTTTGCGTATATATTATGCTATGTCAATCTTTATGGTATAACTTATGATTATGACTTTTTCTTCATCGAATATGATTTTAGGATTATCCCTTCATTCTCCGACAATGTCCACAACACGAAATGTAAGGGATTGTTTTTACGCAAAATGTTTTCATTTTTTTTTTCCAAGTTGACTAACATTTTTAAAGATTCTCTGTGGTTACATTATAAAGAGTAAGCAATCCGCAAAATAATTTTGGAGCAAAATGTTAATTACGTAATGTTTTAGCTATTTTATCAATATATACAACTGAAGAACATTGGCAAATATTTCATCATTACACTCCGAACTTATGGACGTTCTTAAGTATATATATATATACGAGGTGCATACGGTAAGTTTCCAGAATTTTTTCGTATGGGCACTTTTATGGATAGTACACACATGAAACTCTAAAACCTTCAAAGTAATATCCTCCTGCTGCAATGCACTTGTTGTACCGTTCCAACAACTTCTGGAAGGCCCAATGGAAATCGTCTTGTGTGAGCGTGTCAGTGACCTTCGTCACAGCCTCTTTCATCTCCTCGATTGTCTCATAACGACAATCTCGGAGCTTAGGGAATAATCAAAAGTAACAGGGAGCAAGGACTGGACTATAGGGAGGGTGAGGAACTGTCTTGATGCCTATCTTGGTCAAATGGTCTGTGACAAGGATGGAGTTGTCGAGTGGTGCATTGTCTTGCTAGAAATGCCACTGACCCGATTTGAAGAGTGCTGGCTTCTTCCAACCGAATCTCGACCTGAACCCCCTTAAAACCTCAACAAAGTAACCCTAACCCTATTCCTTTGGCCAATCAACTCTGGTGTATTGATCTTCTTACCCTTTCCACACCTCTCATCATCCCTCACAGACTTCCTGCCTTCTTGAATCTCTTATGCCACTCAAAAACCAATGCTCTATTCATGCAAGATGGTCGAAAAACAGTCTGAAGCATTCCATACGTTCTTGTGGAATTTTGTCCAAGTTTAAAACAGAATTTTATTGCATATCGTTCTTCGAAAGAGTCAGATTGCATTTTTGAAATTCACCAGCTGTGACTATCAGGCATTAGTCGAGTGTATTCCAATTACTGCTGTCGCTGTACATTTGAGCCTGAAATTACAAACATTTGTCAGTCATCTCATAATATGTATATCAATAACATGGTGAATTTTCAAGAGTCTACCACAATTTTAAATGACTGCACGAAAAAAGTCTGGAAACTTATCGTATGAACCCCGTATATATATATATAGAGAGAGAGAGAGAGAGATTAATCATTCATTATATGTTGGTTTCAGGACTTGAAATTTCTTGTATTAAAGTACAATTGTTCATATATGTATATGCAGGGGCCACGATTGTTTCGGCATGTTTGTGTCAACTTATAACTCAGAAAAGAGATGTGGTTGAATATTGTAATCACGCATAAGTTTCAACGTGTTTATGATGAGGAAAAGTATATAATAGAGTTTTTTGATTTCTACTGATTAAATTATATAGTTCAATAACTGAGAATCAATCGATTTGTGGGACTCTTCAGAGTTCTTTGATTGTAACTACCACAAAAGAGGAACTCTTTACTTCTTCTTAATTCTTTTTTCACTTAAACTTTTGGTAAACTAAAAAAATAGCTTGAAGATGTTTTCAAATAAGGGGAATTTTTAAAAAATACTATTTTAAATGTAAACAACAACAACAACAAAATTCAAATTCATAATTTTTTTTCCTTTTTTATTTCTTTTCTTTTTTTTTTGTACCTACCTTTCTTCTTATATATCTTTTAAAAAGAAACAAATAACAAAACGAACACACTGTTTATCGATAACTCAAAAATTGATTTTATTAACGAATTTTTTTCGTATTTCTCAAAAAGTATATTAATTTTTAATCAGTGTACCTCAAAAACCTTTTCTTTCAGAAGAAACAAACTATTATAATTTTCCTTTGAATTTAATACAAGGAAGTTTTTACCAATAACTACAGACACGTTTTTAATTCCATGCTTGTTTTTATTGTCCCGTTTTTATTGGGTGAAAAAGAAAATAAATTAAACGAAAACATTCTTTTCACAAGAAATCAACTCACAATCAAGAATTTAAATTAATTTTATTTCATACATAAAAACGTCTTTAGAAAAATGAAATTATTATAATGGGTCAAACCACTCATAAGCTTAGGGTCAAATTAGAAAAACATATTTTAAATGTAAACGTAATAATAATTAGGCAATTCTTTTTCGAAAAAATTAACGAAAAATTGTTATGTGATTGTACAAAATAATAATATATTAAAAACAAAAAAAAATCATGAAAATTTTTTAAACCTTTCACCACAATAGGTTTACATAGTTTTAATATTATTTTGAATGTAAAATAAAAAAAATGAATCAAAAATACAATTCCTAACATAAAGTAAAACTTTTCCTTGGAATTAATAAGCGAAATCTTTCAATTACAAACAAGCCTTGAATATACGCGCTTAATTCGGCGCCAGTAGGTATCATCAGTGATGTTTAATCTTCTGGGTCAGTGGGGAGTTTCGGGTCTTGCAACATCATACTCCCCTCACCAAACTCTGAGTCACCTACCCTATAAGACGCTCTGATAAACATATGGCTTTGGACGGTTCAAAATAAATAATCCCTCAGACCAGGTCGAGCATTCGATTGGCTGTTGAAACCAGCCAATCGTACGCTCGGTCTAGTCTATTGAAAGGTGAGTATGCTACTTTTTACTTTTTAAAAAATTTACAAGAGGATTATGAGGTTTGACGTGGAAGGGTGCTTTCTAAATTCTTAGTTATTAGATTTGTTCCAAAGGAAAGTGATGTGATGTGTCTTTTTTTCCTTTTAATCCGGGTTTTTAATTTAATCTAAAAGGCAAAAGATCCTGACACCAGTCAAAAATTGTCAACTCCAACGATGGTTGTACAGATATGAACAAGAATACTATTTTCCCATAACTTCATTCTACAAAAAAGTTTTAAAATGTTCTCCGTCAAAACTTTAAATATTTCAATGAATTCTTGGTGGAAGGTTCAAAGGAACTTGAGAAACGATATGCCAAGTGTATTGAAGCGCAGGGTTGATATTAAAATTATTGTATTGGCTACATGTTTCTTGGAAATTTCTTCTTGGTTGGCAAGAGGATTTTTCAGCAGACCTCGGAAAATATAAAAGAATCCGATATTGACATAACTGTTGGATTAAGTGTAACATTGTTAGTGTATGGTATTGAATTGTGAATACATAAGTAATAAAAAAAAACATCAGCAATAGGAAACACTTGTTGACAGAGTTAAACATCTCGTCATGTCGGATAGGTGTAACAAGATATAGTTCCTTTGGGTGACCGTATTGAAAACAGCAGTCAGCCAGGATTTACCTATGGAATATCTGGATTGGCACTCTTTTGGTGACTGGAGAACGAGGAGACAAATGTTTACGTCCACGGACAACAAGTAAACTTTCCAAAGCTTGAATGAAGTTATGCAATACGTTATATCTGTTAATACGTCCTCCTATTTCTATGGCCCCAGTCACTGAACCGACAGAATAAAGCAACAGAGGTTTTCCTAACCTCCTCATCCGACTAATAGACATTGCCAATATAGTAGTCGTCGGTGACCATGCTACATATGGAAAAATTGACTTATTTAATAATTCGTGTATTTTATGAATACTTAGATAAAATGAAGAAAAAAAGGAATGTTATGCATATTTATGAAGAAACATTCTACAAGAACATGTTAATATAGTTATAAGATTACAAATCATATATGAACATAAACCCATTTATTTTTTTTTAGTTGACTTTAATAGTTACAGTAGATTTGAAGTCGGCTCATTCAGAAATATGTTATCTACATTAAAGCTGGCATAATCTTTTTGATTGGTGATTGGCATGAGGTGGGTCTGATCTGGTCGGTAATAGTGGAAGAGAGGAAACCTCTTTTGACAAGTTCAACTAACCTTCTTTGAAAGTTAGTTTCAATAGATGCTGTATAATCAAAGTTGTCAGCAGGACCAAGTCTGAGAAATTTGGAAATGTTGCTAAGGGTAACTATCATTTTGTCAACGGAATTTTGGTGGTCTAAGATTACTAATCCAGAACTTTTATCGAGTCTGGTGATAACAATAGAATCATTGAGTAAATAAAACCTAGAACTCAGAAAATATTTCTTCACGTTTAATTGTGCTAGATGGAATGCGATGATCCTAACCATCAGCTCAAGGTTAGAAATTTCAACAAAAGACAAATTTAGAACTATTTTGTTGACATTAGGGTCGGAAAAGCAACCATACTTTTTAAAGATAAGATATTTTACTTTCTTGTCATTACTAGAAATTTCAACAGAGGACAAATTTAGAACTATTTTGTTGACATTAGGGTCGGAAAAGCAACTGTACTTTTTAAAGATAAGATATTTTACTTTCTTGTCATTACTAGAAATTTCAACAGAGGACAAATTTAGAACTATTTTGTTGACATTAAGGTCGGAAAAGCAACTGTACTTTTTAAAGATAAGATATTTTACTTTCTTGTCATTACTAGAAATTTCAACAGAGGACAAATTTAGAACTATTTTGTTGACATTAGGGTCGGAAAAGCAACTGTACTTTTTAAAGATAAGATATTTTACTTTCTTGCCATTACTAGAAATTCCAACAGAGGACAAATTTAGAACTATTTTGTTGACATTAAGGTCGGAAAAGCAACTGTACTTTTTAAAGATAAGATATTTTACTTTCTTGTCATTACTAGAAATTTCAACAGAGGACAAATTTAGAACTATTTTGTTGACATTAGGGTCGGAAAAACAACTGTACTTTTTAAAGATAAGATATTTTACTTTCTTGCCATTACTAGAAATTTCAACAGAGGACAAATTTAGAACTATTTTGTTGACATTAGGGTCGGAAAAACAACTGTACTTTTTAAAGATAAGATATTTTACTTTCTTGCCATTACTAGAAATTTCAACAGAGGACAAATTTAGAACTATTTTGTTGACATTAGGGTCGGAAAAGCAACTGTACTTTTTAAAGATAAGATATTTTACTTTCTTGTCATTACTAGAAAAAAGCCGAGAACGGCTCCTTTGTATGATTAAAGATAAGTGCCTTTTAGATTTCGATGTTTAAAAACAAATTTCTTAACTATTCTTAACATTCAAAACATGTCGAGGGACATAGTTAAGATGATATTCTGGAAAACTTTCAGTAATAACGCAAGGAAATAAAAACCTTTGCAACTTTTGGTACATGTATATATAATGAAAACCGACTCATTGGCCTAGTGAGTAGAATATTCACCAGTGGTCCGTAAGACCTGGGTTCAATCCCTGGTCGAGTCGTACCAAAGACTTTAAAAATGGTACTTGATACCTCCTTGCTTAACACTCAACAATATAAGGTACCTATCAAGGATAAAGTGCAGCAATTCAGGGAAAGACCATAACCCTCCCCTACACCTTGGTCGCCCTCTACTACTGTCGCCAACAACAAATATATAATGAAACTAATCACAGACTATAACTAATTATTTATTAGAATGTCTATAATGTTTAATATTGAAAGCTCAAGGCCAAAGGTTAAAAGAAAATCTATTATAAAATGTTGACAGACAAAACAAAATTAGCATAAGTCCTTGCATTCATTTGAAAACGTATCAACTCAATCCAGAGAGGAAACAAAATATTACGCTTAGATATATTTTACAAGGACAGTTTCCCCAAGTACATTTTGTATACATTTTTAAGATGACATAATTTTTATTATAATAGTATCGCATTATTAATTAGTTCCTTTACAAGGACAGGTTGGTTGGTTGGTTGGTTGGGTTTTATGGCATATGAACCTTTGTAGGTTATTTAACACCAAATCCATTTTTATGCAAATAGTCTGTTCTATTTCAAACAATTCAGTTTAGCATGAGTACACGGTTTAATTTTCAAAACAATTCTAATTCAGCCAATTCGGTTGAGTATAATGCAGATTTTGTTTACACGCAGTTAAATGTCAAAACAGTTCTATATTAAACAATTCAGTTTAGTGTAAGTACAATTTCAATGTGAAAAACAGTTCCATTTCAAAAAATTCAGCTTAGCACAAGCACGCTGTTTAAATGTAAGTACAGTTTAATTGTCAAAAACATTTCTATTTAAGTAATTCAGTTTAGTCAACCAGTTACAATTCAAACAATTCAGTTTAGCATAAGCATGCAGTTAGTTCTATTTAATCCATAGATAGGGTCTTATCAGGTGCTACAATTCCGGGCGAGAGTGGATCTGGGAGTAATGGCTCAAGCATCACTGGAATCACGCCATCAGATTGTTTAGTGCCATATCGGGACACTCATTGGGGAGATCTTACCCCTGCAGAGAAGCAGTCGGTGTATTCTACCGCCCCCGTCGACTGGGCAACTTTACAAGGACAGAAAGATTATATATATATATATATAGATAGATATGAAGAGTAAATAAAGGATGGTAATCCGACAATATGTAGAAAAACTGATAACAACGATCCAAGTGGAAGGAATGATCTATTAACAGGTCAACACGATAGCGTTTCGGTTCTACTGAACCGTAATTTAAACATCAAACGCTGATTTGCCAGTTAAACGGCTAACTTTTTCTTACTATACATATTTTCCCGAAGGTTTTTGTATTTCACATTTCTAATCATCCATCGTTAACTTAAAATTATTAATATCACCCCTCATGGTCCTGATGATGGTTCAGTAGAACCGAAACGCTATAGTTTTGACCCGTTAATAAATCATTCCTTCCACTTGGATCGTTGTTATCAGTTTATATATATATATATATATATATATATATATATATATATATATATATATATATATATATATATATATATAAAGAAACGTTTTTCTTTGTACAGATGTATATGTTGTAAAAATTCAAACAACAAATTATTCCGGTAATATTTTGTGATTAATTTTAAAAAAATGTATTCACTGATTTTAAAAGTTTAATAAATTTATTTTCTCCATAAAAAACTTTCTTTCGTGTCATTTAACTGGTAAGTGGGGTGTTAGTATCAGCAATGGTCTCACTATGTTTAAAAGAAAGTAAAAATTAATGTTAGCGACTGTAGTCGAGAGCAACCAGAAGGCTCCCTTTTCAATACCTACTACACCGAGTTGTAGGGGAGGACGCTACTCCTTTTCCAGGATTGCTTCACTTTACCCTTGATACGTACTTTATATTGCTGAGTGCTAAGCAAGTAGGTATCAAGTACTATTTTTATAGTCTTTGGTATGAAACGACCTGGGATTGAACCCAGGTCTCCCAGACCATTGGCAAACACTCTACCCACTAGGCAAATGAGCCATTTTCGATAGGAATACTTGATATCATAATCACTTATATTAAATTAGTTCTTGATATTAGCAGTATTTTCTCTGTTTTATTGTCATTTACTCGGAATTATATCACTGGGTCCAAATTAATGATAATTATTAAATAGAAATAAATACTTGTAAACTAAATTATTTGCATTAGATTAAAATACTTGAAGTCATACAACTTAACGGGAGTTATTTTTATTTGATAGCAATATTTGATATCACATATCTTTGTGAAAAACTCTATATAAGCAACTAAAAAAAATGTAAGTATAAATGTTCAATAAACACAGTCCCTAACTTCAAGGCATAACTTAACCTTACGTGTTTTGACTTTCCGTTAAAATTAATCAATCAGTCTTAATTATTGATATATACTAAATAAGAAACGAAAATGACAAAAATTTAGTTTCTTCAAAATTGTTTGTTAGTTTGATAATATCTTTGTATAGATGATATAATCATCTATTTATTGCTACGTCGATAACCCAAATAAAAACATTTCTCACCCTGCAAAAAAGGAGTTTCTTTTAGTTTATTTTATAAAAACGATATACCGTGGACCTTTAGAAAGCTTAGCCCCCAAAACCGTGGACCCCAAACATCTTATTATTTAGGATGAAAAATGGCCAAAAATGTAGTATGTCATAATCTGTTTGAATTGTAAAGAATCTGACTGGCCGAATTATTTGTTGGCTATTGCGAAGGATTCACCGGACGGGAGACTAGCTGATCGGGTACATCTACTTAGCAGTACAAACACCAGCCACTTTGGGACTAAGATCTCTGTAGAAGCTGAAATAAAGAGTGAGATATTGCATTTACTACCATTCACGAAATATTCCACCAGAATTATGAAAAGCAATCATCAACTAGAAACATTGGATATAGAAGTTAAAAAACTGTCTTTTATTTAAGAGACAGGTGAAATCTTACGAAAACTGATTTTATTGACAGAAACCTGACAATTACTTCTTTGTTTAAGAATAGTCTTTAATTAATATGTGAATCAGCAATTTTCATAAAATTTCCATTCTTTACCGCAAATAATGACATGCTTAAGAAACGAAATGTTATTGACGTCACCAAGAATTAATGAGCACAAAATGACGAAGTTTTTGCTTTTGTCTTTTCAAATGCAATGTGTGAAAGTCATGAATGGAATAAATTCTACTCATTTATAACAGCCAATTGAAAGCTATCCCTTATTTTATAAGGTGTAATGGTATTTCTAACTTCAAGTATAACAATACAGTTTATATATGTATTTAACATTCCTCACAAAAAATCCTCACTGTATTTTAATAGGAAAAGTAATTTTTACTGAAAAATATTTTGATGCAATAAATAAATAAATAAATAAATAAATGAAAATATCCCTTAGAATGACTAGGCTTATGTGTATTCTCCGATTTGATGCGAGTAGAAAAAGTTCAATGATTAACATAGAAAAAAAAACAAACAGGCCAAATCCTTGTCCTAATATTATTGTTCACTGTTTCTTTTTCAAGTGACCTGTTTTTGGCGAGGTATATACATGAGTTCTAAAATCAGACGCATCTTGGCCAAAGATTTGGATAACTGTTATCGCCGAAGGATATAGTGACCCAAATTGAAATCCTGGATGATTATACTTGAATTTCCCTTCATCTTAATGAACGCAGACAAAGCACAAATGCATCTGTTTGACTCTTAGCCCTAAGAAAATAGAAAAAAAACTGTTTTTAGTCTTGGAGAAGGAACTCTCTGAATTCTCCACTTAACAACTGACCTCTGGTCACATTTTAAACATAACGAAACGTTGGGTAAAATAATTTAACTGTTATAAAATAATCATAAAATAGTATACTTATAATCAAATAGCGGCAAACATTCTGATTTAGCAAAAACCATTTCGCATAAAATAGCTGAAATATTTGTGAAAATCCGTATATTCAAAACGGTACAAAGTCTAAAAGCTATAAATTATTTAGAACTTCATGAAATGCAAAATTATAAGATGACTGATGCAATTTACTTTACAGACAGAAGCACACATTGTAATCTTAATTGATTTCAGCATCAGAATTTGATATAATCGGACCTAAATCTTATAGAGTAGGCAACCATCTAATGACTAAATTTGTTCATTGATTGACTGTTTTAAAAAGTACACTAAAGACGGTATTAAACCATTTACAATTCAAATTGGTTATGACAGTCAATTAAAAATGATCAAGTGTGCAAATCTGAGAAAATAACTTGTGTAGATCGGACCAGTAAGGGTTAATTGTTCGACGACTTCGTTCACCTTTCATTCATTCTTATTATCTCGGTGAAATATTTGAAAGCAGTGACCAAGAATACTTGCCGTTTCGTAATTCGGAAAAGGGACTGAACACACAATAGCGATTACCTTTCTTTAAGATCTGTCATTTTGACATTGCCTTTAAGTCCGGCTTTCGAAGAAAAATAGGTGGTAAGATAAATATTAGAAAAAACATCAAAATGCCGAATAAATTTTCTTTCATATATATTACCGAGAAACATATGGTGTATGATTATCTTCGTAGGAAATGAATATAGCGACGCGAGTTCAAATCCTGAATGATCCTCTTTGCTTTCATTGAAGGGTTAATAACCTCCTGCTATGAGTACGAGGTGCATACGATAAGTTTCCAGACGTTTTTCGTATGAGCATTTTAAATTGTAGTCGACTCTTGAAAATTCACTATGTCATTGCTCTACATGTTATGAGATGATCAATCAATTTTTATGATTTCAGGTTCAAATGAACAGCTATAGCAGCAATTGGAATACACCCTACTAAAGCTTGATTGTTACAGCTGGTGAATTTCAAAAATTCAATCTGACCCTTTAGAAGGATATGCAATAAAATTATGTTTAAAACTTGGAAAAAATGATGCCAAAGAAACGTATGGAATGCTTCAGACTGCTTTTCGACCATCTTGCACGATTTGAGCATCAGTTTTTGAGTGGCATAAGAGATTTAAGGAAGGCAGGGAGTCTGTAAGGGATGATGAGAAGAGTAAGGAAGTCAATAGACCAGAGTTGATTGGCCAATGGGTTAGGCTTACTATGTTGAGGTTTTTAAGGGAGTTCAGCTGGAGATTCCGTCGGAAGAAGCCAGCACTCTTGAAATCAGGTTAGTGGCATTTCCACCAGGAGAATGCACCAGTCCACAACTCCATCCTCGTCACAGACTATTTGAACAAGATGGGCATCAACACAGTTCCTCACCCTCCCTATAGTCCAGACCTTGCTCCCTGTGACTTTTGCTTATTCCCTAAGCTCAGAGGCTGTCGTTATGAGACAATTGAGGAGATGAAAGAGGCTGTGACGAAGGTCATTAATACGCTGACACAAGAGGACTTCTATGGGACCTTGCAGAAGATGCTGGAACGGTAGAACAAGTGCATTGCAGCTAGAGGAGATTACTTCGAAGGGGACTAGAGTTTCATGTGTGTACTATCAATAAAAGTGCCCATACGAAAAAAGTCTGGAAACTTATCGTATGCACCCCGTAAGTAGGTGAAACTAGGTTCTTTAACCTTGATATGGCAACCAGTCTAGGAAAAGAAAAACTTTGAATTTGAAACTGTTAAAATCCGCTTAGAATTGACCTTGTGTCACACCCTACTAGTGAGTAAATTCATATATATGCAAAGGAAAAAAGTTTTCATTAAATTATTTCCAAAATAGTTTATGTATTTTAGTTCTCAGCAGGGTAGAGATGTAGAATGGAGTGACTGCAGGTGAATGAATATCCTGGATAAGACAGTAAACTGCATTTGATGATGAGACTCAAGTCCTGGAAATTTGGGGAATATAGAATACCCCTACATTGCCATTACTTCATTGTCTACTCTGACTGGGAGTGATAGTACTTATTGATCTACCATCCATGGTTTAAATAGAGATATTTAACCATTTACTATACTTGAAACAATTTAACTGTGTGCAGATGGATGAGCTTTGCTGGTTGGTTGGTTGGTTGGTTTGATTTTATGGCATATCAACCTTTGTAGATTATTCAATGCCAAATCTGTTTTGTACAAATAATTAGTTCTATTTCAAACAATCTAGTTTAGCGTAAGTACGCAGTTTAATTGTAAAAAAACATTTCTATTTCAAGCTATTCAGTTTATTCAGACAGATATAATTCAAAGAGTTCAGTTTAGTATAAGTATAGATTTTGTTTACACAATTAAATGTCAAAACAGTTTAGCGTAAGTACAATTTCAATGCTAAAAACAGTTCCATTTCAAACAATTCAGTTTAGCATAAGTTCGCAGATTAGTTCTATTTAAGCCATAGATAGGCTACCACTGCGGGTCAGAGTAGACCTGGGAGCGATGTTATTCCCGAAAGCTCCAGCATCACTGGAACCTCACCATCAGATTTTTTAGTGTCATTTGCCGGACACTCGTTGTGGAGGGTATCGTACCCCTCTGTGGTTGGTATATTCTACAGGCCTAGTCAACTGGACAATAGTAGTGTTTAATTGTAATAGGTGAAACCGTTAAAGTGTGTGCAAACAAATGATTAATGATATTAGTGTTAAATATGATTAGTGTTAAATAGTAAAATTATTTAAGTGTATGTCATAAAACTGTTTAAGTGTATGTCATAAAACTGTTTAAGTGTATGTCATAAAACTATTTAAGTGTATGTCATAAAACTGTTTAAGTGTATGTCATAAAACTGTTTAAGTGCATGTCATAAAACTATTTAAGTGTATGTCATAAAATTATTTAAGTGTATGTCATAAAACTGTTTAAGTGTATGTCATAAAACTATTTAAGTGTATGTCATAAAACGCAACCAAACCAATCTATCTATCTATCTATCTATCTATCTATCTCATTGAAACATAACTAATGCGTTGAACTTGACTTTGCGGAATTCACTTTTCAAATATTTATGGATTCTTTTTAAAATTAGAGAGGATGAATTTGATTCTTCTGTCTTTATGTGCGAAATTCTTTGGTGCCTGCGTTTTAAATTAGATTATACGGTATGTCAGGATGTTTACCGGATTGTTCTGTACAATGTAACGACCTGTGTAAACCGAGTGAAAACTATCCCGATCAATAGATTATAATTTAGGAAAACATTTCTACAGATTAGTCACCTTTTTTCTCACTCAGTCATTTTCCTTTTGCTTCAGTTTTTTGCTTTGAATAAATGTGATTTTGTATTATGAACAAATCTGCCTTTCTTCATTGAACGTGAACGATTAAAGAAAGATACAATAATTTTTTTTTTAGCCCGTTTAGTTTAGTAAATCCCAGTTGGAAGCATGGACTGCTTTTAAAGATTTGATCTGTTGAAAGCTTCCTTTCTAAGCGAATCAGTGCAAAACTGATTTAGTCTAGCTGTCATTATAATTAACTTATCAACCAAACTTTCCGGATAATAATTAACAAAAAGCAGTGTGAGAAAAATGCTATAAAACTGAATTTGCAAGAATATATTGTAAGGCTTTCAGCTTCGTGAAACGTTGCTCCACAGTCCTAAAATAAAACTCTGGTGTAATGATGAAATAAAGTTTAGTTTTGCCATTATTTGTCTCGAACAATACAACAGGGATTTACAAATAAAATAAATGTGTTGGTCATTGATGAAAATTAATTCAATTGATTAGGATGATTGATAAATCGTAGACTTTAGCTTTCTTGCCATTTTAACGTACTTGGCACCCAGCCAAAATTTTTGAAAAATCAATTCTTGAATTTTCTTAGACAAAGACAAATGTTTCGATTTCGTAAGGCAGCCGCACGGATGCTATTTTCCCATGATATTTCGTTAACATGTACATAAAATACAAATTGTAACTTTTCTGTCACGACATAAGCAGAAGAACCAAGAAGTGATACTCAAAAATAAATTATTGCTTGTTTTCATATATACTCTCTAAACAAGAACTTACCGCCCAACACTTGTTTAAAAGAATCCTCCTGAGTCATTGTACACTTTTTTGTCCGTAGGGACTGGTACTGAAATGCAATTCTGCATTTACTTATGCATTCAAGCATATTTCCATCAATATGTTTGCCCAGTTGACTGGGACAGTAGAATACACCGACTGCACCTCTACAGAGGGGTAAGATCCCCACCCTAACTAGTGTCCTGGATATGACACTAAACAATCTGATAGTGAGTTTCCAGCAATGCTGGAGCTTTCGGGAATGCTGAGTACCCCTTCATTGCCATCGCTCCCATGTCCACTTTGGCCCGGAGTGGTAGTCCTTGATAAGGGTCCTATCCATGGGTTGAATAGAACTAACAGCATACTTATGCTAAACTGAATTCTTTGAGTAAACTGAATAGCTTTGAATAGAAATGTTTTTGACAATTAAACCATACTTACATTTAAACTGCATGTTTATGCTTAACTGAATTATTTGAAATAGAACTGTTTTTCGATATTAAAACTGTATTTACACTTAACTGAATTGTTACATATAACTGCTTGAATAGTTTGAGATGGAAATGTTTTTGACAGTTAAACTTTTTTTTGCTTTGCTTTGGTAGAGGCACGAGCGTAGCACGTCGCGATCACGGAGGCGGCTTGGCTCTTTCAGAGTCATGCCGAGGTTACTGTCGGAGCTGATATGATGCAGAAATAACCCGAAATCGGCAATGAAGACAGCGCATCACTGAAGACCTCCCTGATGCATCTAAGATGTATGATTGAAAAAATGTATTTTTGCTAAACTGAATTGTTTTAAATAGAACAGATTATTTACATAAAAATGGATTTGGCGTTAAATAACCTACAAAGGTTGATATGCCATAAAACCCCAACAAACCAAATCAGACCATCAATATGTATACGTAAAGGCCTAGCTAGGATGTCATCATCATCATGTCGCACTGGTAGCACGGATATCCCTGACCCTCTCTCGCCACTCCTCTCTATCGTTCATTGCCCTAGCCAGGTCCTCAGGACAGCATCCCGTATTCTCACGCAGCTGCTGAATGTATGTTCGTGCTGGTCGTCCTGCTTTTGCACGGCCATGTGTTGGGGTCCATAAGAGTACATCTCTTATGAGTTCGTCCCTGCTTACTGCGCTCTTTAACCGGTCTAGTAGAAGATAAACTCTGATTTCAAACATGTTAAATCCTGCTTCAAAATTGACCTTGTGTCGCAACCGGCTTAAGCGGAGAGGTTGGGTAATTACATCTATGTTCAGGTGAAAGTAACAGTGTCTGTATGGGTGTGTGGGGGTTTTGGTAGTTTAGCTGTATGTATATACATGGATGTGTGGATTATCATCACCATCATTATCAAAATGAGCTGACTTCTCGATTTTTTTAACTCTCGCACAGCCGTCCCTCTCCGCCATCACGCTTGGTACGTCATCTAGTCCGCACTTTAAGTCTGCTCAGAGGTGATAAATATAAGTGTTTGTTGTTTGGCCAACGCTGGTGTGTGTGGAAATGTGAAATAGTCCATAGCAGAACGTCGTTAATCAATACATCGTTACTTTTTCAGCAGTAACCAGAATATCTTGTTCGCCTTTTTTTCGTTAGTTTTCGAGACGGAAATTACAGGGGGGGGAGCAATGAAATTGTCGCCCTAGAAGAGACGACATGATTCCATTTCCGTTTAATGAAAACCAGTTTTCATTTTTTGTTGCAGACCATCTACTAGTTGGCCAGTTGTGTACAAATCCCAAGAGCGATAGGAGCCTTCTATCATGTCTGAAAGTGACACAATGTTCAACGAGCGAGATCGGAGATGCGCCGCTGTACAACTCATGCTCTCTACCGATCCAAGTTATGACAACAGGACCATTGCCAGCACCCTCAAAATGCAAATCTGGATTGCCACGAATAACAGGGACCTGCCCAGGATGATGAAAACAAACTTTACGGCTACGGTTATGGTCTTTGGTGTGGTTTCAAGTGAGGGTCACATCATGCGACCTCACATCTTCCAAGTCGGCTTGAAAGTCAACACCAAAGTGTACCTGGATGTGCCGAAGAGTATGGTGATCTCCTGGTGCCATCAGGTGGCCGGTGGCAGACCCTTGGTGTGGCAGCAGGACTCGGCGCCGGCTCATAAGTCCAAAGAGACCCAGCCTTGGCTTCAGAAGGAGTGCTACGATTTTGCACCCTTCTCTTACTGGCCCTCTCCTTCCCCGACCTGAACCCGCTGGACTACTACGTTTGGTCATACGTCGAGAGCATCACCAACATTACCTCCCACAACACCAAAGCCAGCCTGATCGCCGCCAACCGCCGAGTATTCGCCGAGCTCCCGCCGGCGCTTGTGGAAAAGGCATGCTCCTAGTTCCGGATCCGTATCGAGGCGGTGATTGAGGCTGAAGGCGGCTACATTGAATAGATGTCACCTCTACTACATAATCAAGTTACCTGAATTGAATTTTTCAATAAAAGTTTTAAAATAAAGCTGTACTGTTGTTTTCTTTAGGACGACAATTTTATCGTTGCACCCTATAAATGACCGTACAACTGCTATTTTTTAGGGTACTGCTTCCAGGATTTGTTCAAAACAGCATGCAACGCTCTTCTGTAATTCCCATATGTCTTGTGAGATGGGAGGTAAGTGGCTGTACAACTGCTATTTTCTAGGGTACTGCTTCCTAGATTTGTTCAAAACAGCACGCAACACTCTTCTGTAATACCCATATGTCTTGTGAGATGGGAGGTAAGTGGCTGTACAACTGCTATTTTCTAGGGTACTGCTTCCTAGATTTGTTCAAAACAGCTCGCATCATTCTTGTGGGGTTCCTATATAGGTCTTTCTTTTGAGTCGATGTAGAGAAACGGTACATGGTTTGTAAGATGGAAGGTAAATTGCCATACAATCTTTCTTTTATTAGGTGCTGCTTCAAATTTTAGTTTAAAATAGCACACATTATCCTTGTGTAGTTCCCATCTATTTTTTTCTTAAAACGTTTCTTTAAATCCAATGTAGTGCAACAATACAGTAGTACTGACACGTCTACTGTTTAGAGTAATCCCTCGTCTGATTTATCGGAGGGATTAGATAACACTATGTTTGATATCCTGTCTTCAGAATTCCACGTTCTATGTTGATATCGCTTCCAGTAGATGCAATATTACTACCAAAAAAAGCCTAATAACCTTATTGATTCTAAAAATTATTTCGATAAATACGCTATAAAGTAGTAATTATTGCTAAAAACTAATTAACCAATATCCTTCTGTGACGATATATATATATATATATATATATATATATATATATATATATATATATATATGGAAAACAGCAGATTTCCATACTAAAAAAATGTTAATTTTTGTGTAAAAAATAGGTATTAGAAACTGAAATTTTGGTGTCTTTATTTTTTTCATTTATTGTCCATGTTTTTAGAACATTTTTTTTTAGAATTTATTTGAAATTTCGCTGACGAGAGTTTCTGACTTGTGTCGTAAAATTTGAAGGATCAAAATCTAAAATAATTTACGAAATATTTTCTCATTAAAATTCTTAAAATGCATTTTTAAGCAAGCAGACTCACTGATAAATCAACTTTTTTATCGAATTTCGAGCCAACGTCAATCTTTTAAATAAGTCATTAAATAGACACATCTTCCGTAGATTTATAGAATCAATTGGTAAATCTACTCAAAACTTTCGAATTTATTTCTTTATAGTTCCTTCAAGAATGCATTTAATGTCAAATCTCTAACTTATTTTTAAGTGAAGGAAAAATTATTTTACATGGATATGCTCGTACTAATATATCCAATCTGATAACTTTTTAGCTGACTTCGCTTACGTATTAACGAATAGATATAATTTTTCTCACATCAGGACATACATGCTCCAATATGTTTTGCACAAACAAAATAAGTCAACTAGATTTAGAAAAACAAAAAAAACATGCTTCATTGTGTGCATGGAATTTTCTTTCTTATAATGTGAATATTCGAGAATATTTACGGTCTAACTAATGTTATCTTTTCTTACAAGCAAAGAGTTTAAAAATTTTGTATTTCAACAAACTTTCTACACAGGTTAAAAAATGATATTAATTAAATTTGTATATTAATGTTTTATTCAGACTTTTCTTACACACACACACACACACACACACACACACACACACACACACACACACACACTCAACATTGTTGCAGGAGTACTACAAAGAGACACACTAGCCCCGTACCTCTTTATCATCTGTCTAGACTATGTGCTTAGGACTTCGATCGACAAAATCAGAGAAAATGGCTTCGAGCTGACTAAGAGAAGAAGCAAAATGTACCCCGCAAAAACAATCACAGACGCCGACTACGCTGATGACTTGGCGTTACTAGCGAATACGCCTAATCAAGCAGAGACACTACTGCATAGTCTGGAAAGAGCCGCAACTGGCATTGGCCTCCATGTCAATGCTAACAAAACTGAATATATGTGTTACAACCAAACGGACAACATTGCCACACTAGACGGAGCCTCTCTGAAACTAGTAGACAAATTCACCTACTTAGGAAGTAGCGTCTCATCAACCGAAAAAGACATCGACACACGACTGACGAAGGCATGGACAGCTATCGATAGGCTCTCGATCATATGGAAGTCGGACCTAACCGATAAAATGAAACGCAGTTTCTTCCAGGCAGCGGTTGTGTCGATACTGCTATATGGATGCACCACATGGACGCTAACTAAGCGGCTGGAGAGGAAACTAGACGGAAATTACACAAGAATGTTGAGAGCAGTATTGAACAAGTCCTGGCGACGACACCCCACGAGACACCAACTATACGGACACTTTCCCCCCATCACGAAAACTATACAAGTTAGACGAACCAGGCACGCGGGACACTACTGGAGAAGCAAGGACGAGCTCATAAGCAATGTACTCCTGTGGACCCCCACATATGGATGTGCAAAAGCAGGACGACCAGCACGAACTTACATACAGCAACTATGTGAGGACACAGGATGTAACCCTGAAGACCTGCCGGAGGCGATGAATTATTGGGAGAAGTGGCGAGAGAGGGTCAGGGATATCCGTGCTGGCGGCGCGACATGATATATATATATATATATATTTATATATATATATATATATATATATATATATATAATACAATTAGAAGGAAACTTAAACCTGGTTAAATTGTCATTATAAATTTATTTCGCCGGGGAATATTATTATATTCTCCGTCTCGTCAGATGACTTTACATGTTACACTTGACGTTGCAAAACAGCAAATGTGTATCATAGTCTATGTATATGAACAAAGGGAAGACTTATATGAATTTTAACTTTTCAGGTAAGGGCAAAGGGGGTCACAACATTAAGGTGCTAGAAACATTAAGAAATAAGAACAGGGTTTTCCTTTAAATCGACCCATCCCAATTTAACCACATGCCAGATCTTACATAGCAGGTGGAATTTTTCTGAATAATCTAAGCTTATACACTAAATAATTATCTTCATATAGTTTTCGTTTACTTCTCTCAGTTGATGTGGTCTTAGATTTTCTCCCTAAAATAATATAGAATCAAGATAAAAATAAAATAAAAATTTTTAAAAACGGCGATATAAATTCATAATGACATTTTAACTAGATTTGAGTTTCCTTCTAATTGCACTATATACGCTCTGTATGATATTAGTTATATCAACCTGGGAGGAAAAAGAGATATCCCAGTAGCGCAAAATCGAGCACTCATATATTCCTCATATATTCTACACACGAATAATCCACACCCAGTGTCTTCGGACGCTGACTAGATATTTATATATATATATATATATATATATATATATATATATGCGAGGGGCATACGATAAGTTTCCAGACTTTTTTTTCGTATGCGCACTTTTATTGATAGTACACACATGAAACTCTAGTATCCTTTGAAGTAATCTCCTCCGGCTGCAATGCACTTGTTCTACTGTTCCAACACCTTCTGGAAGGTCCCATGAAAGTCTTCTTGTGTGAGAGTGTCAATGACTTTCGTCACAGCCTCTTTCATCTCCTCAATTGTCTCATAACGACAGCCTCTGAGCTTAGGGAATAAGCAAAAGTAACAGGGAGCGAGGTCTGGACTATAGGGAGGGTGAGGGGACTGTCTTGATGCCCATCTTGTTCAAATAGTCTGTGACAAGGATTGAGTTGTGGACTGGTGTATTGTCCTGGTGGAAATGCCACTGACACGATTTCAAGAGTGCTGGCCCCTTCCGACGGAATCACTTCCTGAACTCCCTTAAAACCTCATCATAGTAACTCTAACCCTAACCCTTTGGCCAATCATCTCTGGTGTATTGACTTCATTACTGCTCCCACACGTCTTTTCATCCCTCACAGACTCCCTGCCTTCCTCGAATCTCTTATGCCACTCAAAAAATGATGCTCAAATCGTGCAAGATGCTCCCAAAGCAGTCTGAAGCATTCCATGCGTTTCTGTGGCATTTATTCAAAGTTTAAAACAGAATTTTATTGCATATCCTTCTTCTAAAGGGTCAGATTGCACTTTTGAAATTCACCAGCTGTGACAATCAGGCTTTAGTATGGTGTATTCCAATTCCTGCTGTAGCTGTTCATTTTGAACATGAAATCATGAAAAAAATTGTTCAGTCAGCTCATAAGATGTATAGGAATAACATACTGAATTTTTAATTTTAAATGCTCATACGAAAAAAGTCTGGCAACTTATCGTATGCACCTCGAAAAAATCGAAAAATGCAGTAAAAAAAGTTAGACTTGTGTACCACTCTTTACGTGTGTGTATGAATGTGTGTGTGTGTGTGTGTGTGTGTGTGTGTAGGTTATATTTGTGTATTATTGTGTATGGACGTATAAGTAATGTTTAGTATATGTGTGTATGAAGTTACGTATGCTGCACGATAAATTTGAGGTTGTCTCCTGGGTGTATGAGATGCGATATATAGCTGAATTTGCAACAGAATGACTGAGAAAATTATTTTTATTTCTTTGTGTTTGTGGTGGTGATTTCAACTAAGGAACAAAATATTATCATTGCATTTTGAAGAAAATAAAGTTTTGATTTATAAGCATAATATTGTTTACAAAAAAACACCATGCAATGTACGTTAGTCAATCTGTGCTATACAATGGAGAATCACGCAATAGCAACTATGATGACTTACTTTGTGTCCACGGACCACGGGTTGGGAACTGAAGTTGACAGAGTGCGGGGGGGGAACGAGTAGTTAAAATAGGCTAGAGTCGCCACTTATATATATATATATTAATCCCATTCTCGCCGAAAGCAATATGAAAACGCACTCCACAAAAAAAATTGATTATTCATCTGACGAAGATTTTTATCTGAAAAAAATTTTCAATGAGACCAATGAAGCGAATTTTTTCTTTTTACCCTTATATAAAAGGAGTTATAAATGTATATATATATATATAAGTTGAAAATTGGATGAACCGAAACACAGGCAATGGATTTAATTGATATTTCGTCGTTATTCCATAAAAGACTTCATCTGAATCTGTTGACTTTCAGTTCATCCACTTTTCTCCCCATTTGTCACAGCGGGTCCGATTTTTCCTATCATTTCATATATATATATGAAGGATTTTGTATTAAATAACCTCCTGTTGCTCATATGTCACAAAAACCCCAAACAATAAACAAAAAAACATCTATTTTTTGTCCCATGTTTGGAAAAGCCGAAAAGAATTGTAAAGGAAAATCCAAATAGATTTATTATTCCCTCATCTCTTTCAAATACCAAAGATTAGTTTGCCTTTTAAAATTGAGTTGTTTTTATTCAATAATTTAGTTTTAATTTCCAGAAATATGGCATTGAGAAACACAAGACCTGAAAGAATTCATGCTGCATATTAAAGATCGTAATTGCAACAAAATTTCGTAAATCTATCGTGATTTTCCTGTTTCACTCTCGATGCCACATTATTAAAGTAAATTCTTTGTTCAAATATTTATAAACAATATTGTATAGAAAGGGTAGGCGAATAAATTCTCAGAGAAACTATCTAAAGGAATATTGATTCATAAAGATATACAAACATAGACGTGTCCATGGCACGTTTGTAATCTGCACTAGAGCTTTGGGAGGTGTGCAATAGCCAGTGTTTGCCGTTGCTCTCTGGTCCACTCTGACCTGGAGAGGCAGGACCTTATAGATTCCCAACAATGGATCGATCATATCTGCTTTAAATTATTTGAATTTGATTGGAATACCTGATATCATTTAACCATATTTACCCAACCCCTCCGCTCGGGCAGGATATGACACAAGGTCAATTTTTAAGCAAAGTTTAACAGGTTTGAATTCAGAGTTTTCCGTCTCCTTGACTAGTTTCCTCACCAAGGCTGAAGAACCTTGTCAGCCCTACTATTCACCCATAGCTGGAGGGAGAATAATTGCATTCATACCTTTACCAAGGGTATTAGTGTTATGGTGAGGCAACTAATCCAGGAGAAGGAAAACTCCTAATTCAAACCTGTTAAACTCTGTTTAAAAAAATTGACCTTGTGTCATATCCTGCCCGAGCGGAGGGGTTGCTAAATATGATAATTCACTAAGAATCTTTATTGTGACAAGACAGCATCATTAGCGACAGGAAAAACGATTTTAGAACCCAAAAAAAAACAAAAAACAAAACAAAAAACAAAACAGCATCTCAATTCAATTAGCAGATAAACCGTACGTGACACTGATAGTCTGAAATAGTGAGTTGATTTTCCTGTCATCGGCCCACAGACTTCGTGACTGAGGCAGGAGTCTTTCGTTTTCCTATAAACAACTGCTGCGACAGTGATTCACTAATCCATGTACAAAATGCCATAGACAGATAAATAAACACACACATGATTACCTATCTTTGTTTTTCCTTAGCCGACTTTCCTTTTTTTTTTCAAAGTTTTGGCACCTGAAAATAAGTCTTATCTCAATGTTCTATGCTTGAAATTTACCGATCTCATTGATTTTTACAGATCTGACAAAACAATTTCACATTTCAATACTCAAAACTTTTTTTTTTATTTGTATAGGAGCCATGACAGTCGGATCTCAACATGTTCCCATCTGTCCTCTCTAAAGTTATGACCGGTTGCTTTATTTAAGTTGAATACCTCGATCTTTCAAACAATTTCATATCGCAGGAGAAGCAGCGATTTTAGCATTGTAAGGACTACCAGTTTAATCGAAGGAAAACTAAAATGGAACCATTTTACTCCGATTAAATGTTGACCTTGTGTCATATGTTGCAGTAGTCGAAAATATTGGGTAAATATATACAGGATATCTCAAAAATAGACGCAACTCTTTAATATGATAATGATTTATTAGTGTGACAAGTGCAATGGTGGCCATTGGGAACACGTACTGTAAAAAATACATCCTTTTAGCTAAAGATATCATATTAATCTTTTTGAAATTCTTATTCATTCAGCTTCCAGGACATATAATCTTTTTTTGAGTTTCTAGTCTCAGTAATAAATCATTATCATATTTAATAGGTTTCATCTATTTTGAGACAGTTTTCAATGTTTTTTCCCCACATAAGTAGGAACGCTAAATATTTCTCCTTTCTTTTTCAAGACATTGTGATCAATGTTATAGTGTACTATTTTCCAATCTGAAATAAAAAAGATCGCAAAATTATTAAAAGTAGAATTATTAGCAGTCACATGGGGACCATGTATATTGAGACACCCAATACTTCAGAAATATATGACTGTTGAAATATATTTCTTGGACTGCTGATTTCATTTTTACAAAAAATTTCAAATAAAGCTCTTAAAGTATATACAGTGAAAGATGCATCGAGTGGTATTTAGAAAATTCCTGGCATTTTCTGTTTCCTTTTCTTTATTAGAAAATCACAGTTTTAGAATCACTGGTCGAAGTGATGCTGTCTCGAGTTAATTTAGTAAATGTTAAGACAGACGAAACAGGGAGAGTTTACTTCATTCTTGGCTTGCACTTTCTTTTAGGTAACGTTAAAGACTTCAAAGTCTCATTGTAAAAGACACCCGAACAGTAATTTGCTTGATAAACCGGTGATTTTCCAATTTTGCCACCTTCAACAAGATCGTCGTCCACAAATACGGCCTTGTACGAAACGAATAGAAACTGACTGTATGGCTTGGACAATTTGTATTAGTGAAGTGTTGAGCAATTCTAGTGCACAGTAAAAGGTGACCTTGTACCAGACTAAGATAGAAGACATTGTAACCTTGATGAAAATATTTCTTATCATCAAAAACTAAAAAGTGCTGTTGTTTTTAATTGGGACCACCATAAAAAAAGGGTCGAGGTCATCTCCCCTTGACCATTCAAGGAACAGTTCACCCCCAGCTTATAGATGCATGCAAGGATACAGAAAAGGAGACTTCCGTCTTGACACAAGGAACGCAGCATGCAGGACATTTGTAGGCTTTCAATGACGATGTTTTTATTCAATTTCAAAAACTGTTAGCTGTACCTATTTTTCATAAAAATAAATTCCCTAGTTTATTCCCAATACTCGACTAGAGTGTAATTTTCCTGTAACAGTTTTATTTTGTTATGTTAAAAACATAACATTTTTTTCTTGTTGAGTGTTTTTTTCAAAACGTATCTTATTTTTTATTATTTTCATGTGAAAAATAATTTACTCTGTGTGTTTAAAAGTTTTTTTTAATAAATTATTTTTCGCAAAATGTTTAAAATAACCATTTAAAATGTCTTACTAAAAAAATAATAACCGATTTAAACAAACATACAAGTAATTAGTGTTATCTAATATTTAAATAATATTTTCTTAATGGGTTGATATATATATATATATATATGTGTGTGTGTATGTGTGTGTGTGTGTGTGTTTGTAGTTTATTTTAAGCATAGAATAAGGTATTAATAAGAAGTATAAAAATCTCACGACTCAGCGTTCCACATTATCGATCTTGAGGTGGGTCAGTATTTAATACGTTATATCCGGTTTGATTCAACTGAACAATACCTGTTGAATACTCACTCACTTGAGGATTGATATCATGAAAATGTGAGTCATGATTTTTTTTTAATCTTGTTTTATAATTTTATCTTATACTTGAAATATGTTGTGAGACTGTTCAGCTTTTTCGTACACTGTAAATATTTTACGGATCGAAAATGATTTTGACATAAATTTTAATCATAATTGTATATAAATATTTATATCAAGTTGGAATGAATGTAATATCAGATTTTAGCATATGCATTATAAATGAAATGCATTCCAATAGAAATATTTAATTATTGACATAAACTTGATGGCTTTCTAGAACCTTCTTTCATCAGCCAACAAGCTAAGATAACACGCTTGTAAAATTCTATAGGTTTTGATAAAAAATGAGACCAATTCGTGCTCAATTTTTACTCTTGATGTCAATCTGAGACCATTTTATTGATTTTTTAATCCCCCAAACATATGATGATCAGAAGCAGCAATATCAGGATTCCAACCGAGTTTCTTTGAGAGATATTTAGTCATTTGAGCTGCGTAGGACGAGTATTATCAAGAGAGAGAATGGCCGCCATTCTGTTGACTAAAGCTGTTTTGAAACGACAAAGTTAATGTTGTAGAGATTAAAAGTTATTGTTTGATTATTGTCTAACTGTTCGTAATGAATTTCTGGAGTATGCCATTTTACACTCAGCATGAACTTCGTTGGATGGAATCCACTTCTTGGTTACAGAGCAGGTTTGTTTCCTTGACTGATCCACTGGCGACGGCGTTTCACCTTATGATAAAGTATCCTCATCTCAACACCAGTAACAAGCCTGTCTTAAAAACATTCCTGGCAATGTTGTGTAAGTAATAACACACAACAAGCGATTACGGAATCATTTTTTGGATAAAAACCAAATGAGTTTTACTAGCAGAATTCTTATAAGGTTATGGACAGATCACATGGCATCTAGAAAGCAATGAAGGTTCTGTTATGATTACATGGCATGCATGTTTTTATTCATGTTATTAACTATAAAATTGAACATTAGATTCGTTTAACCTATATATATATATGTGTGTGTGTGTGTGTGTGTGTGTGTGTGTGTGTGTGTCGCTAACATCACAGTCTGAGATAGGTGACAGAGTTTAAGGGTTAGTGAATGAGAATACTAGAACATAAACTTGATGCTAAATGGTTATCACAAAATTCTGACCTCGTGCCAAACAAATACAATTTTATATATGACAATGGATATATTTCCTTTTTATATTTCCTTCGTATTCAAGAACGTTTGATACATATAATTTGAAATATCTTAAAACATTCAGAATATTTCAGATAAAAAGTCAAATATTTCCGATAAATGTGTGTTCAAATATTTTCATTGTCACACATGTATTGTAAGTAGAAAGTAGTTATTTTTTATGAGAACATTGACCAATATGTTTCACTCTTCAAGTTAAATCGAGCCACGTTGGATTAAACTAATGTCTAGGCAATATTAAAACCCCTATTTTGTCGGTTGCCAAAGCTTATTCAAGCCAAAATCTGTCGGATAGGGATTAGAGGTTTAAAATATCTCCTACTTTACTGGCGATAGTTGCACTTACGTGGCTTAAGCCACCCTGGGGATATGGGGTGAAATTTTAAGTCTCATTTGATGCCAGTATATTTTCCTAAGCAGACGAAATCAAATTAAAAACTTTGAAAATATATACGTGTTGAAAGCAATGCGATAAAAATAAGAAAAAGCCAGAAAAATATATCCATCTACACTCAAAGCCTGTTTAAAGAAATGGTTCTGGCAAGATCACCTTATTTAAGCAATAACTAGCCTGCTCACAAATAACATTGATGCACACGTAGGAATTATAGGTACCGTAAGCGTAATATGGAGGTCACCTCCCATCACCAGTGAACCTGACTGGTTGTTTGGTTGTTTGGGTTTTATGGCATATCAAACTTTGCAGGTTATTTAACGCTAAAACCATGTTTGTATAAATCTATTTCAAATAATTTAATTTAGCATGGGTACACAGTATAATTGTCAAAATAATCTTTATTTCAAGCTTTTCAGTTTAGTCAAATAATTCTAATTAAAACAATTCAGTTTAGTATAAGTTTTCTCAACACACAGTCAAATGTCAAAACAGTACTCTTTCAAGCAATTCAGTTCAATGTTAAAAACAGTTCTATTGCAAGCAGTACAGTTTGGTATTAATACGCAGTCAAAAAATAGTTCTATTTCAAACTATTTAGTTTAGTCAAACACTTCTATTTCAAACAATTCAGTTTAGTATAAGTATAGATTTTGTTTACACACAGTTCTATATAACACGATTTAGTTTAGCATAAGTATGCAGTTTAGTTCTATTCAACCCATAGATAGGGACCTATCAGGTGCTAACATTCTGGGCCAGAATGGAGGCAATGGCAATGAAGCGGGGTCCGTATTCCCCGAACCCCTCGCATTACTGGAACCTCACCATCAGATTATTTATTGTCATAAAGAGGACATTTGTTGGGCGGTCTTGACCCTCTGCAGAGGCGCACTCAGTGTATTCTACAGCCCCAGCCGACTGGGCAACCAGTGGACCTGATGCCCAGCTGTGTGACTGTCAACAAAATGTCAGTCACAGGAACTTTTGCGGTAAATACGAGCAAAAGTAACAGACGAAGTTTAGGATTTAAAAAAAATCAGTTTTTTACCTAATAATCAGCGGATGGATTAACAATCATCTAAATTTTAGGGTTAGCAAAACTGATTTTCTTCATTGGGGGTTGTCACGAAGTCAGACTAAGACCACGGCTTTAATTGGTTTGGTTTGATTTTAGCGCATATCAACTATTATAGGTTATTTAAGGCCAAATTGATTTTTATACATATAAACAGTTCTATTACAAACAATTCAGTTTAACATAAGTATGCTGTTTAGTTCTATTTGATTCATTGATAAGACCCTATCAGGTTCTACCTATCCGGGACAGCGTAGATTTGTGAGCCACAACAATAAAGAGGTACTCCACATTCCCCAAAGCTCCAGTATTACTTGAGCCTCATTAGTAGATAGTTCAGTGTCATATCCAGGACACTCGTTGGGGAGTCTTACCCGTCTAGAGAGATGCAGAGATCCAGACATTGATTGGATTGTTTCGATAATATGATTTCACAATCCTAGAAATCAAATTTCAACTTTTAAAATTGTCAGCCGAGAAGAGGCAAAGTGACTAGACAAAATATGCTATCTGTGGTTTTGTTCCTCAGACTCGTTGATGCGGTCAGAAATATATAGGAAATGAATAAAGGTATGTGTGAACTCGAGAAAAGAAGATTTCATATGTGTTATTTGTCCCAGCTAAGTCAATAGAGCAGCCAATAAAATAGACCGAACAATCTGGCGGCGAGAATCGACAACAGACCGAAGGAGATCAAGATGCTATCCGACTGAAGACGCCTATATATAAAAATCTTATGTAAATTTATTGAAAAAAATCTATATTGTATCCATTCTATCAGTGTAAAACTCGATCAGACTTTACGAGAGAAAAAATCCTTTATTCTTATTGAAATCTTCCGGTTATTATCCCTTAATATTATCAAAATGTTTATATTATGTTAAAAACAGTGACGATGTTATTTTTCTGAACATTAAAAAGCCAATAAACGAAGATCCAATGTTTGTTTTTCATTTTTGCAACAAAAACCTGACACACTGCTCGCCTTCATTTCTAAAAAGCAAATCACCAAACGGCATATTTTGTCTTCATGGCGGAAGCTCATGTTACAAACCGGAAGTATGTCTTCACTCATGAGTTTTACATGAGTTTTCCTTCGTTGCGTAAAGAGAAAATAGAAAAAGAATACCGAAAGAAATGTCATAGAATTTTCTGGAATCTGAATGAAATAAATATTTTTTTTAATTTTGAGTTTTATTTGTATTGATGAATGCTTTGTTTTTAAACTACTTTCTCGTTTTTTCATCCTTTGTTATCTAAAGTGAGAGTGATGTGACAGAGTGCAAGCGTGATTGATTTTTGAAGATGAAAACTGTACAAGTGGTGTACTTGATCACTTGAAAGATTCTTGATGTGTGCACACATGAAAATAACTTGAATTGAGATCTGTTCGCTCCTACCAGGTTAGCAGAAAAGAGATAAACATATATTCGTGATGTAGATTATCCCTAAAGTATTTTTTGTATTTTCACGATGGAATTTAGAAAGATGTTTACACGGTTTATTGCTTGCTTATAAGATGCTTTTAATCCTAAAAGAAAGGCTTCAAACCTCTTCAACTTTAAATGCATTCATATGCAGATATAGAAGTAAAAGGTTGGTGACTGCAGTCGAAGGCGACCCGAATGCTCCCTTTTCAATAGGTACTTCACCGAAATGTAGGGGAGAGCGCAACTCCTTTCCCTGGATTGCTCCACTTTACCCTTGATACGTACCTTATAATGCTAAGTGTTAAGCAACGAGGTATCAAGTACCCTTTTTTGAGTTTTTGGTATGACGCGACTTGGGATTGTACCCACGTCTCCCGGACCATTGACGAAAACTCATCCCACAAGGCCAATGAGCCGGATATACTGATATACAAGGATCATTAGATACGTTTCCAGACATTTGTTGTTTGGGCACTTTTATTGATAGTACACACATAAAACTCTAGTCCCCTTCGAAGTAATCACCTCCAGTTGCAATGCACTTGTTATACCGTTCCAACAACTTCTGGAAGGCCCCATGGAAGTCCTCTTGTGTGAGAGTGTCAATGACCTTCGTCACAGCCTCTTTCATCTCCCCAATTGTCTCATAACGACAGCCTCTGAGGTTACGGAATAACCAAAGTCACAGGGAGCAAGCTATGGACTATAGGGAGGCTGAGGAACTGTCTTGGTGCCCATCTTGGTCAAATAGTGTGTGACAAGAATGGTGTTGAGGACTGGTGTATTGTCCTGGTGGAAATGCCACTGACCCGATTTGAAGAGTGCTGGCCTCTTCCGAAGGAATCTCCTCCTGAAGATGGTCGAAAAGCAAGTCTGAAGCATTCCATGCGTTTCTGTGGCATTTTTCCAAGTTTAAGACAGAATTTTATTGCATATCGTTTTTCTAAAATATCCTCACGTCAAGATTGAATTTTTGAAATTCACCAGCTGTGACAATCAGGCTTTAGTATGGTGCATTCCAATTGCTGCTGTAGCTGTTGATTTCAAGCTGAAATCATAAAAATTGGTCGGTTATCTCATAAGATGTATAGCAATAACATACTGAATTTACAAGACTCTACGACAATTTTAAATGCCTGTAAAAAACAGTCTCGAAACCTACTGAATGCACTCCGTATACATGTATACAAATTGATCAAAAGTAGGTTACACTTATTCAATTTCTAAAGTATTATATTTTTATAGGTATTGTGAATAATGGTAATTAATTCCAGGCAAGAACAAATGACGAAGAATAAAGGTTCGGTTTCTTTGTTAATGGACTATAAACCTTCACGTATTATCTAATGCTGAAGCCACCCTTTTTGAATAAAAATAGTCGTACTATTTAAGCCATAACGGTGGGTATAAGAGGGTCCTTAACTCTTCCAAAGGTATTCGTATGAAAATGGACCTAAAAGTGTCACTTATCGAAATCGCCAGCTACGACAAAATGGTTAGAGTCTTCGCCAATGGTCTTGGAGACAAGGGTTCAATCCCAGGTCGAATCATACCAAAGACTCAAAAATGCCTCCTTGTTTAACACAACATTTTAAGGTACATACCAAGGGTGTGTTGAGCAATCTACTGAAGGAGGGGTGACTTCCCTCATACCTCAGTGAAGTAGCTATTGATAAGCAAACCTTCAGGTCGTCTTCGACTACAGTCGGCCAATATAAATAATTATAAATATATCTGTATTAGATATAATATAAATGTGTTAAAAAATCTCTTGAGAAATAGCTCCAAAAATGTGTAAATATCAATGAACAATGCATAAAATTTCCAAATCTCTAAGCATGAAGTAAACTAATTGGGTTGAGATATGATTGATTTCCATTCGTTAAAAGCGAGTTGTAACTATGCATTTCAAACTTCTAGTGTTTTAAACATAACCGGAAATTACTTGAGTGAATAGTTCCTTAATTGGTCATTCTTATTTCCCTAGATTTAATTTTAGATCTTAAAACTCTAAAATGGTCAAACTGAAAGTGATTCCACGACATGCAATGCTATTGGAGTTTGCGATGACCGCCAAGTTTTAAAATGTCTTTCAAAGATTCTTTAAGAAGATACGTGATTGAGAGATGAACCCTGTCCAGTATCCTTATAAAAACTCAATCAAGATGCTTTAAAAGAATTTATAGAATGCAATTTGCGTAATAGTTCCTGATAATCAACATTTGGTCTCGACACATCCCAATCCAAAGATTTCCTCTCTTGAAAATGTACAATAACAAACTGAGCGTTCGGCTTCATAAGGCTCTTAGTAAGAATACAGAAAATTTCCAACTAAGGTAGGCAAATATTCTTTCAATGTTGAGAAGAGACCTGTTTCCCAAGGATATAATTACAAATGACGAAAAATTGGTTCTTTATGACAATTTTAAACACAAAAGCAGTTGACAGTCAAGGAAGGATCTCTGCTTCCTACCTCTAAGGTGGAACTGCTTGGAAGAAAAGTTATGCTATGTGTATGATGGGATCACTGCGGTATTATTACAAAGGAGTTTTTACACTACAATCAGACACTCAATGTAGATTTATAATCTAAACGGTCGCAGATTGTGCATCAAAATGCCCTGAACACGTTAGTAGAGAAAACATACTTCTCTTGGATAACACGCGGCTACATTCAGCAAAGATCACGCAGGAGGAAGTACGTGATTTAGCCAGGTGAATTCTATTCCATTAACCACATTCTGCCCGTGGGGTAATGGTTATCGTCATAGGAAATGGACACGGCGACACGAGTTTAAATTCTGGAAGAGACTGATTGCATTTCACATAGCACTAATACCCTAGGGAAAGGTATGAATCCAATTATTCTCCCTCCAGCTATAGTTAAATAGTAGGGCAGACTGGGTTATTCATCCTTGCTATAGCAACTAGTCTAGGAGGCGGAAAACTCTGAATTCAAACCTGTTAAACTCCGCTTAAAAATTGACCTCGTGTCATATCCTGCCCGAGCGAAGGGATTGCTAAATATGATTAACCCCATTCTACAGACCTTGAATCAAGTGATTTCCATTTTTTTCCTTCTCTACAAATTGCTTTGAATGACAAAATTGTTCTCAATATGATCAAGTAAAAGCGTTTATAGAAAACTGCTTGACTTCGAAACCAGCTGAATTTTACTTGAGATGAATCAACAAGCAACCTGATAGATGACAAGAAGTGATTCAAAATTACAAGGAATATACAATTGATTGAAATTATATCGTTGTTGAATAATTCACGAATAAATCATATTTTACTAAAACAGAAATTATAAATGACTTAACCTAACAGATCGTTTGACGTGCCCTTAAAACCTATCAGTCAAAATTATACGGCTTCTATTATTTGTTTTTTTTTTTTTTTTATAAATCTGTAAGAGTGATTTATGTCTTTTTCATTGAGTTCTTTCGGTAAAACGTTCTTTTCGAACAGAAGCAAATAAATGACAGGAAGCTTACTTTTTAATAAAGAAATGCTTCCTACGCACACACACACACACACACACACACACACACACACATATATATATATATATATATATAAATAATTGTTATATTAACTATTTGATTTGAAAATAATTACTACTTTCGCATTTATTTTCGCATCTTTAATTTTAAAATCATTTCATTTTCAGAGATTTAATTAATATCAATTAATATTTGTAATTAATTTTATTTTATTAACGCGGCAATCAATATAATCTTATGCAAGTGCTTAGAAACATGAACGAAAGTGTATGTGGTCATAGAATCGGATAAAATTCGAATTCTGAGAAACAAGCATATTTCAAGTTATTTTTTTATATTAATCGATATATTTTCGAACCTAATTGAAAATTTCTTCGGAAAATATGCTTGCAGTTATACATTTGTATATAGTCTTATTTCTGAGCAAAGGGAACGAATGATTTGCGATGATTACTTATTTACATTTTAAATGCCAGATAATTATATCATGCATAAAACATACTGAAATTATTAAACAAGTAAAGAGGATGCTACATAATAGTTAAACGAGTTATTAAAAACACAAGCTTATAAGAAACAATCACTATAAAGATCAAAATGCACTCAACAAAATATAACAACATCAAATCTGAATTAAACTTTTTAAATATTACCTGTACGTTTTCATCAAATCTTATAAACGGCAAAGACAATAGAAATACAGTTATACTAATAAACAACATCTCGCACGACAAAACCTGGACATGGCTAAGAAAAGGAAACTTTAAGAGAGAAACAGAATCTCTCCAAATGGCAGCACAAAACAGCGCCATAAGAACCAATCATATCAAAGCGAGGAGAGATAAGACGCTATAAAATAGCAAGTGCAGACTATGTGGTGACAGAGATGAAACCATCAATCACATAATGAGCGAATGCAGCAAATTAGCACAGAAGGAGTACAAGGCTAGACATGACTTGGTGGGCAAGGTGATCCACCGAGAAATGTGGAAGAAATTTAAATTTGACCATGCCAACAAATGGTATATGCACAATCCAGCACCTGGCCTAGAAAATGACACTCAAAAACTCCACGGGGACTTTGATATACAAACGGATCACCTAATCTCGGCACGAAGACCAGATTTTATAATAATCAACAAAAAAAAGAAAATCTGCAAAACTGTCGACTTTGCTGTCCCGGCAGACCACAGAATAAAACTGAACGAATGTGAAAAGAGAGTTAAGTACCTTGACCTTGCTAGAGAATTGAAAAAAAACTATGGAACATGAAGGTGACAATTATACCAGTTGTAATTGGTACATTTGGCACGGTAACTAAAGGGTTATCAAAGAGACTGGAAGATTTAGAAGTTCGCGACCGTGTGGAGACCATCCAAACAACAGCATTATTGAAAACGGCCAGAATACTGAGAAGAGTCCTGGAGAGTTGAGGAGACTTGCTGTGGGTGTAGATTATTCTCATTCAGCCATCCATAGTTTGTAAATGATATCAGTTAATTCTTCCTTAGTTAATTTGTCCTTCATGTATCTCTTGCCTCTTCCATTGAACCAAACCATAAAACTTTTCATACACTACTTAACCAAGATATTAAGCTTTAGCATTGATTTAAGTACATCTAGTTACCTGGTAGTTGTGAGTTCAACCAATGAAGAAGCCTGAATCATTATGACTATAAAGTAAAGTTGGCCCGTAGTGTAATGGTTATCGTCGTAGGAAATAGACACGGGGACACGAGTTCAAATCCTGGACGAGACTGATTGCATTTCACAGAGCACAAATACCCTTGGGAAAGGTATGAATCCAATTATTCTCCCTCCAGCTATGGGTAAATAGTAGGACAGACTGAGTTTTTCAGCCTTGGTGAGGTAACTAGTCTAGGAGAAGGAATACTCTGAATTCCAACCTGTTAAACTCCGCTTAAAAATTGACCCGAGCGGAGGGGCTGATAAATATGATAAAGTAAAGTTGGTGACCGTAGTCAAAGGCAACCATAAGGCTCCCTTTTCAATAGCTACTACATTGAGGTGTAGGAGAGGGCGCTACTTCTTTCCCTGGATTGCTCCACTTTACCCTTGATATGTACTTTATATTACTGAGTATTAAGTAAGGAGGTATCAAGTACCATTTTTAAAGTCTTTAGTATGACGCGACCTGGGATTGAGCCCAGGTCTCCCGGACCATTGGCAAACACTCTACCCACTAGTACATTAACAACCAAAATTGAGATACTAGTTCAAGTATATCAGTATATAACAATAAACTGTCATAATTCATTTCAGTTTTTCTTTTATACTAATTGTTTTTTAGTTTGTTTTTATTGTTGCTGTAGTTTTTGTATCCTGCTGTTCAAGTTATTGTATTCTACAACCATTAAGTAAGATAAAACAGAAATAAAATTGCCTCTGACAAGATTTGAACATGTATCTTATATCCTAGAAGCTAATCACCAATGGCATTTACGTTAGGAGTAAAAGGATAATAATTATAGTAAATAGATAAGACGCAACAAAACAGTAAAACGCAATAAAGCAGAAGATGTAAGTTATGTGGTAATATAGACGAAACGATCAATCATATATTAATGACTACTGCGAATTAGACCAGAAAGAATATAAGACTAGACACGACTGGGTAGGCAAGGTCATCCACAAGGAACTGCGCAAGAAATTAAAATTTGACCATACGAACAAGTGATATTTGCACAACCAAGCATCTGTCCTGAAGAATGGAACCCACCAACCTCTCTGGAATTTTGAGATAAAAACGGATCACCTAATCTCGGTCATAGGACGAGACCTTATGATACCCCCCCAATAAATAAAATAAATAAAAAGAGAACTAGGAGGATTGTGGACATTATATTTTGTATATATGTATGTATAAACAGGGTTTGGCATCAAATAACCTATAAGGGTTGATATGCCATAAACACAACCAACCAACATTCATGCGAAGGGGAAATAGGTAACTGAAAAATCAACTCACCAAGAGAGAGAGAGAGAGAGAGAGAGAGAGAGAGAGAGAGAGAGAGAGCAGCTGCAGTAGTAGTCGTAGTACTTATAGTTGTTGTAACTGTAGTTTTTCTGGCTAAATATCAAAGACTATCAAAACATACAAAAAGCAGTTAGAGATGGATAAGCACAAATATTGCGATATTTTAATATTTTTCATCGAGAGACAGTACCTCAGGAGGATAAAAAATAATGAGCTTTTCTTATTCGTATTATTAAGAATGCTGTTTGTCAAATATCTAGATAAAAAAAAAACATGGACAGGCAACATTGATTGGATATGAGAAGGAAGAACATGAGAAGATGCAGAGAAAATGTGGAGGAAAAACAAAGACATGGAAAAAGTTTAGCAGTCGATGTACTCATGGATTTTCCACAGGTTGAGAAAGTAAATGATTGTTAATACTTCATATCATCATCATCATCATCATGTCGTGCCGCTAGCACGGGTATACTTGACCCTCTCTCGCCACTTCTCCCTATCATTCATCGCCTCTGGCAGGTCTTCAGGGCTACATCCCGTATCCTCACACAGCTGCTGTATGTATGTTCGAGCAGGCCATATGTGGGGTCCATAGGAGAACATCGCTTATGCGCTCATCCCTGCTTCTCTAGCAGTGTCCTGCATGTCTGGTTCGTCTAACTTGGATAGATTTCGTGATGGGAGGTAGGTGGCCGTACTTTGTTGGGTGTTGCCTCCAGGACTTCAATAGTGCTCGCAGCATTCTTGTGCAATTGCCGTCTAGCTTTTTCTCCAGGCGTTTTGTTAGTGTCCAAGTAGTGCATCCATATAGCAGTATCGATACGACCGCAGCTCGGAAGAAACTGCGTTTCATTTGATCGGTTGATGATAATAATAGGGAGTAGAAGAATATGCATGACTGGGCGGGGAAGGTGATCCACTTGGCATTGGACAAGAGAATGAAATAGGACCATACTCCCAAATGGTAAATGCACTAAATTCCGTCCAGTGGAATATGACTCATACAATTCTCTGGGATTATGACAGACAGACAGATCACCAAATCCCAACGAGAAGTTCGCACCCCTTGATAATTAACAAGAAAAAGCAATCTTATCGTATAGTAGACTTTGCAGTCCCAGCGGACCACAGAATGAACATTTAGAAAGCCAAAAAGAGACCAGTATGTGGACCTTACCAGAATACGAAAAAAAAAACCCCGTGAAACATGAGGTTGAGGGTGATACCAATTGTAATTGGCACGATAGTAACCGTCCCTAAATATTTCAGTCAGAATACTGAGTAGAGTCCCGAAGACCTGAGGAGACTTGCTATCGCACACACTCCAGTGAAAAAATGTCAATTGACGTTGATGTGAAAAACCTGGAAGCAGTAAAATAACATTTAAAACAATCCTACAACCTTCTTTTTTAAACAAATTTAGATATATAATTTATCTTT
>OY757920.1:5291374-5331374 GCA_963585895.1 Sepioteuthis lessoniana
TAAGATTGAATTGCTATCAATAACCAGGAATGGTTGATGTGCCATAAAACCAGTCCCAACCAAACCAAGGTGCAAGAGAATTTTACCCGTCTTATTTTCAAGGGCATCGTCTAGTTTATGCATACACTATTTTTGCAACTTTAATCTCTTGCACAGTTTTCAGGGCATCGCCTTTCCTAATAAGTCATGACTACTTTTATATTCATTTTGTCCCAGTGAGTTGCATTATTTTTTACATCCTTTACTATTTCAAATCTGTTTCTAGAGACGAATCCACTGAGTACTTTCTGATTATGAACGTTCTTCTGTATTTTTATTTTAACATTTAGTCTCTTCACATCATCTCTCGTAAATGAACTGTATAGATTTATATTAGATTAACAAAGATAAATTTTTAAAAAGACATTTGAAAATTGTTAGGCTCTTTGTTGCATGAGCATGCACATATTTATGGAAAAAGCAATTAATTTCATTTTATTTAGATGAAAAGTGTGTTTGGTTTGGTTTGGTTTTATGGCATATCAATCATTTTTGGGTATTCGATGCCAAATCCATCTGTGTACATATAAACAGTTCTATTTTTAAAAATTCTGTTTACCACAAGTATTCAGTTTAAATGTTAAAACAGTTCTATTTTTTAAAAAAATCAGTTTAACACATGTACACAGTTTAATTCTATTTGACCCATAGATAGGACACTATCAGGTGCTACTACTCGGGGTCAGAGTGTACATGTGAGTGATGGCAATGAGGGAACACTTCGCATTTCCCAGCATTACAAGAGTCTCACCATCAGATTTTTTCGTGTCATATACTGGACACTCATTGGTGGGGTCTTACCCCTCTTCAAAGATGCAGTCGGTGTGTTCTACAGCCCGAGCCGACTTGGCCTATGAAAATTGTGTCTAAATATAAAATAATCATTCGATGATATTTAATTTTAATACTAATTTTAATTCTAATGGGAAAAATGGTTATCAAATCTTCATAACGGAGCACTAAAGCTTACAATAAGTATTTACTTCAGGGAGAATATGACACAAGGCCAGTTTTTAGAGGACTATACCTGGTTTAAACTAAGAATTTTCCATCTCCTAGACTGGTTACGTAGCAATGTTAAAGATTTACATTTCTTTGATTGGTTGCTTTAGACAGGCTAAATAACCCAGTCTGTTTATTAAAAGCCAAGGTTAGGAGGAAACTGATAATTCACACCTTTTCTAAGCGAATTGACATCAAGTGTAACTCAGTCTCGAACAGGATTTGAACTCGAGTCACTGATTTTATTTTCTCCAGTGATAATCACTAAACCTTCAGTAATGCTGCAGTGAGTGCAGGTATGTTTCAGCAATGATTCAAGAAAATTATGTTTTGTTCTTAAGTAACTATAACTAAAAGCAAAATTACAGAAATATTTCTATAAGAAATGCTCTTAAATTTTCATTGCTACTTCTTTTTACTTGCAGTGCCTTTTTTTTTTTGTTAAATAATACCGAATAATATCCACTTTGGTTATATAATGTTCCATTAGAAATCATAAAAGCCTAATATCTTTCGGTTTGAAAGAGATTTAATTTAGCTGAACATTCGGTACTTTATGGTCGATGTTGTCGATACTTCGGGACAAAAGTATATATATATATAGAGAGAGAGAGGGAGAGAGAGAAGGGGAAGAAGGATGTAAAAAATCCCTGCAGTTCGATAGATATGAATATCTATCGAATAGAGAGATTATAATTAGTCCAGAGCCTGCGATAATTGACCGATTACATAAGCAAATAGAGTTTGACAGAGAGCAACCATTTGAGGTATATAGGGACACAGTAAGATTGATATAAACAACATATTTAGAAAGATGGATTTTGCCCGATTGCTGGTTTCAACTTTGCGTGTCATTCCAGAGTTAATCGAAAGTTGTCCGCTCTGGATTTATATATTCCAAGATTCGTTTGACCTATGCATCTAAGCTTCTCTCTTTAGAAATCCGACTTACGCAGAGTGGAGATGAAATCATCGTCAAGTCTTATCACGAAAAGAAACGTCAAATTGATTCGGGACCTCTAATGTTTCTAGAGTACGGTGATATTCATTTTTCCTCAAATTCCATGTGTTGGGGCAACATTCCATAGTTAATATAAAATGGTTAGATACAATCATGGGGATTCCTTAATAAAAACAAAAAAGAGGTTCTATCCCAATGCGTATGTGTACGTGTGTTTTTAATAAATAATAAATAATAAATAAGACCTTTAAACTTGTCTTCTAACCACTTTGCTTGAATAAATACGTAGAGTTGACACATTACCTTGTGAGAGTTCGTAGTAGTTTAAGTCTAATCCAGGGCAAGTTATATTTGTAATAAAGTCTGACAGTTTATCAAGCGTGTGTGAATAGAATGATTTAGATCGTCAAAGGAAGTGAAATAAATTATTATAATGAAGACAAATTAAGATGACCACCTCTTAATAAAAAAAAAGTACATAAAAATACTCTCTCTCCAAATATGCTGGGGATGTCTTCGTGGAGTAATGGTTAACGTGTATACCTGCAGAATCGTATTAAGCGAGTTAAAACTCGTCGCACTATTATTTTCTCTTTCGGACAAACATCTTTAGGAAAGGTATTAACCCCATTATCCTCTAAGCTATGGGTTGGATAGTACCACTACTGTTCTTCTAGAAAGATGGCTTTAGTATTAACTAACCCACGAAGGTTGATATGCCATTGAACAAAGAAACCAAACCTCTCCAAATATGCAACCGACTTTTGAGACTTACCCGATTATTAATAGTTAATGGAAAGTATATAAAACAACGTCGGATAAAATCGGTAACAAGACAATTGCCAAAAGAATGGGGATAACTGTTGAGTGATTGATTTATTCTAACATGTCAATCCATCTCTGTTTTTTGATGAGCTTAAAGAATCGCGAACATTGCACGTTTTTATTTATATTGTGCAGGTTATATAACATCAATCATTCCTATCGAATACGTTCGAACACCAGTTTCGCTTTTACGTTCACTTTCGGACTAATACCCTTGTGAAGTGTATTGGACCTTTTATTCGACCACTTATGGGTTAAATAGCACCACTAGAGCTGTATAAAATGGCCTTGGCATTACATCACCAAGGAAGGTTGGTATACCATTAAACAAATAAATTGAATAAAAACTATCTACTACAAATAATTTGCAAGCAGTTCTATTTTACTCATAGATCTGACGTTAATGTATCGTACAAGTCAGGATATAATAGAACTAGGAGTAATGTCACCAAAGGGATACTCCACACTCCCAAGAATTTCAGAAAGGAAGCCTAAACAACTGATTTAGTTTTGCCCTACACTAGACACCACATTTTTTCAATAGATGTTATCCCTCAGCCAGAGATAGAATTAGCAGTATCTCAGGCCTACTGACATAGCGTATAATAGTTTTGTTATGACAGCTGCGTTAATGAGTTGGAGTTTAAATCCTAGACGAGACTGATTGCATTTCACATAGCGCTAATACCCTCGGGAAAGGTATGAATCCAATTATTCTCCCTCCAGCTATGGGTAAATAGTAGGGTAGACTAGCTTCTCCAGCCTTGGTGAGGCAACTAGTCTAGGAGGCGGAAAACTCTGAATTCAAACCTGTTAAACTCCGCTTAAAATAAACCTCGTGTCACATCCTGTCCGAGCGGAGGGGTTGGTAAATATGGTTAATAAGTTAATGATTGATATGAGATAGCAACAGCCTTGAGAAATATAGAGATGCAAAATCTAATCTTATTCAAATATGATTTTGTTTGAGTGTTTTCAGTTTAATTTAATGGACATGTATGCACTTTTGGTAAAAACTAGACACAAATAAACAAGATGTGAGTAACAATGAGATGAAATGCTAAGTAAATAGCATTAAATAAAAAAAAAAAAAACAATAAAGGATCACTGTGTCTATAGCTTGCAAAACCAATTGCTTTCTGCAAAAGATCAGTAACATTTTTGTTTTTGTTTATTACTCAGGTGTTCACTTTTCTGTAAAATATTCGGCCCAAACAGAACTTCAATGAGATTATTTGAAGAACGCTTACTGAATCGTAGTTAGTGCTTAGTATCAACAAGAAGACTTCTCTATTGTCAGCCAAAAACGTTAAATTAAGAATTATCTTTGGTGGAAAAAAATACATATACTAGTGCAAAGTAAGAAAAGAGGTTTAATATCAGAAAGTGGTCAGCAAAAATACTGGAGGAGGTGCCCGTGGTGTAATGGTTATTGTCGTCGGAAATGGACACGGTGACACAAGTTCAAATCCTGGATGAGACTGATTGCATTTCACATAGCCCTAATACCCTCGGGAAAGGTATGAATCCAATTATTCTCCCTCCAGCTATGGGTAAATAGTAGGGCAGGCTAGGTTCTTCAGCCTTGGCGTGGCAACAAGTCTAGGAGAAGGAAAACTCCTAATTAGACCTGTTAAACTCCGCTTAAAAATTGACCTTGTGTCATATCCTGCCCGAGCGGAGGGGTTGGTAAATATGGTCAGCAAACTAAATGTTGTATCAATAATTCCAGAATCTATTTAGCATATTACTTTTTTTTACTTTACCAAATAGAAATGAACCGTAACGAAAAAATTAATATTGTGCAAAATGGTCTAATTAGTATTCAGTAAAGTTTATGAAGCGAATTCTTAATTGGCAAAAAATAACCTAAAATTTATCTTTTGGTAAAATATGAATCAGCATTATCGTAATTCTTTTGATATTTTTCTCGTCCTTAAAATCAGATTCAAGAGATTAATTTTCAGATGTGAAAGGAAGTGAAAAGGTTAACAGAGCTCGAGTGAATATGATATAATTTTTCTTGTAAAATCCTCTTTTTCGATTTAAAAATCTATTAAACATACATCCACATTGGCTTCATATATTTTTGCAAGTTGGCACGGTATTATTGACATCAAGAAATCAGAGTTCTATCATATAAATTCCTCTGATATGTACACATCTTAATCTAGAAAAGTAAAGCCTTAGTCTAAATATTTTTGATTCCAGCTCGGAAACTATCAAAATGCAAAACTACTAAAAAATGTTATGACACTTTAAATTGTTATTTTTGAGCAGAATTTGATTGATGAGATTGATCTAAGCAAAATTTTCAATGGTCATATTTACTTCCAGAGTCTTGTGAGATAAGCAAATCAGTATTTATTTAAGCCCTAAATCTTTCTGGTAAATTAAATTCTACAAGCTTTAAGAATGAATGCCTGGAAATATCGTGTAAAGAGGATGTGTAGTTTGGAGAACGTTTGGTGACATGTAACTGGTGCTTTGTACCAGCAGGAGGACTTCTCAGATCGCTCTCTCAGCCAAAAACGTTAGATTAATAATAATATTTGGTAGAAAGAAAATATCCGTGCTAACGAAAAAAGTTTAACGTCAAAATAAAAGTAAAAACCATATGAACAAAAATTGAAAGAACTTGCCTAAAACATTTTGTTGTTCCTTTAATAACTTAACAACTCCCACCTTTCATGCATTTGTCAAAAGCTGTCCTAAAATTTACTACAAATAGAATAGAATCGAGAATAAAAGGGTTAACAAATATGACTCTCTTGCTAAACAGATATCTTAAGACAATCCAATTACATTCTATGTGGTGTGGTGACATCAAAACTGGTGCCTAATTATCAAAGTATTTTTTGATAAATTCAAGGTCAGAACAAGAAGAGCAGTTCCAATGTTATTACTACATCAATTATTCTTGAATTTTATTATAATCTGTTTGAAAAACCGACATTGTAGCAACATTAAAGGGTGATAACATTTCTTTTACGCAAAATTTATTTCTTCTACATTGATCCCTTCTTTGTCCATATATCTAATTGATTCATTCTTAATAATATTGAATGAATTGCCATATAGTGAACATTTCGATTAAAAATCTAAATAAAAATCCAACTATCCAACGGAAAACGTATAATGGAAAATGTATACCACCATAGGTACATATATGGTGAAATGGATGCTTTCTTAGGAAATGGAATCGATGACTTGAATTCAAATCATACGTAAAGCTGTTTGCATTTAACTTCGTGCTAATGATGTTCGGAAAGGTATGAATCCATCTGTTGTCTTCAAGCTATAAGAAAATAGATGGGTAGACTGGGTTCTGTAGTCACAGTTGTACAGGAAGTTTAGGCGAAGGAAAACTGAATTCAAACCAGTATTAATCTGCCTATAAATTGACCTTGCCACATCGTACATGTTACGAAATATATATATATATATATATATATATATATATATATATATATATATATATACAGATAGATAGATAGATAGTATGAAATAAGATAAAACAGAATAAAAACTCACGTCTCCCTGTTTCGTGACGTCAGTCTTCATGTGAGTTATGATTCAACATTCCTGACATATTTTCTTGAATGCAAGCTCACTGAGTATAGACGACATGAAACTGTGAGACGTGGGTTGTTACCAGTTTTATTATCCTATTTTATATCGAAAATTCATTGTTTTTTTGCTCTACTCTTTAGTGCCTTGAGCGTTGTAATGATTTTAGAGATTAAAAACGATTTTAGAGTTAAATCTTAGTCATGATTATATAACCTTTATATATATATATATATATATATATAGTAGTATCTGAAACACTGGAGTTCATGCTTTACGCACTCATAAGAGTGATACACACACACACACGCACACACACACACACACGCACACACCCACACACACACACACACACACACATATATATATATATATATAAAGCTCTATCATTGATATTGAGTACTATCTAATAATACTGAAATATTTGGTTCTCCATTAACTCATAAAGTGAGCTAGTGAGAACAATAAACCTCATTATATATATATATATATATATATATATATATGACAATATATATGGATATATATATATATTCATATATATATATATATATGTATGAATATATATATGTATATATATATATACGTATATATATATATATATATATATATGTGTGTGTGTGTGTGTGTGTGTGTGTGTGTGTGTGTGTGTGTGTGTGTGCTAAAATACAGTACCCCAAAGGTACAAAACAGAGATTAGAACATAAAAATGAAAAATGAAAATATTCTTCTTTAAAGGAAATGGGCTTTTTTTCTGAAAATTGACGTGAGCCAGGATTCTACTTTACAAGAAAATATCAACACCCCACTAAAATAGAAGTTTTGGTAGTTACGTTTCTTTGTTTAATGACATATCAACTTTTGCGAAATACTTAATGCTAAATCTATCCTAGAAAAGATTACAATTTAACCCATAGTTTCTGGGAATAAAGGGGTACATATTTTTCTCAAGGGTATTACTCCGAATGTGAACGTAATATTTTGACTAATATTCGCAATCATATTCTTCGTGGCCACAGTCTAGTGTATTAACCACTGCACCACGAGTACTCACCCAAAATAGAGAACTATCTTCTAATGATTAAACCAATGCTAAGGTAAAATATTTAAACATTTAACGAATAAAACATTTCTCCTAAATATCAATTCTGAATATTTTATCTTAAAATTGTTTACCTTCTTATTCACCTCTGGCAGTCTTCATGATACCCGCTCATCTACGCAAAACTAACGCGGTCATAGCAATTTACAAAGGTTAGCTCCAGGAAAATGTTCTAAAAGATTTGATTCACAACCCTTGCTCTTGACTGGTGCCAACCGGTTTTCAAAGCATTTCTTCAGATTCCAAGACATCTTTTTATTTATTTATTACATTTTTTCCGTAGATATTACAGCGGCTTATAAAGCCGAGGATATTGGCCTTGTTTTTATCTAGGGAGGAACAGTTGTTTCTATCCTCACCTCAATATAAGCATTATAACAATGTGGCCATATTTCAGCAGCTTTCCACTTTGAAACCTATAAATATTAATAAGGAAAACTGATTTTCATTCAAAGACAATTTCGTGAAATCCGGGTTCTGTACCTAAGTTTCTCTTCAGAGAATATTTGCCTGGAATATTTAAATGAAATTTGATGTTGGAAATTCTGAAATTACACGTCTTCATCATTTGAACGATTATCTTTATCTTTATTGTTTTAGTCCGACCATCTCAGACGACATTTTCATCGTCATTTGTTTGATATATATGATAGTTGTTTTCTATATACTCATTCAGCTATTTTTCTTCTTTTTCTGCTGAACATGAACATATATTTTTTTAGCAAGTTTACTAGGCTTAGTGAAAATGCTTCCTGATTATTTTAATGAAACTATTATAATTTTTTTTTCTTAAATAATATTTTGGCCTCAAATATGAAAATTCTAAAAGGAAAATATGTATACCTTTGTGCATCAATCTGCATTTGGTATAGTGTCAATTTGAGTGTGTTGTAATATACTGGCCAAAAATTCGACCAATATACGAATATGTGAAATGTACATATGTTCATAGAATGTTCATACAATGTTCATACACATAGGAATCCGAAAAACACGAAACACTGACGACTTTCTTGGTTCAGGTACGAAAATTTTATTACCTTCTTTAAGTTTAGCTTTTCGACACAAGGAGAGAGAGAGAGACACAAAATTTTTCTATGCTGACTGTTCGTCCATCGTCAGCTCTCAACTCACTGACCCAACCAACGCGCGTGCGCACCCCGCAGTCCATAACTGGACCGGCCTCACCCAAAAATCAACTCGCTTCGTCCAAGTCCAAATCTCAACTCACCGCTTTTATTCAAAATCACTGAGAATCCCCGCCCATCGCTTCCGGGCATGACGTCATATCCTGCCCGAGCTGAGGGGTTGGTAAATATGATTAATTTTAATCAGATAATATGAGAATTTCCATGTAGTAAATGAAAATTTAATCTCTCTGATAAAATAAATAAGGAATTCTTCCAATCTATTGTGTCAGTGCCTGATGAACTCCAACAAAACGCTAGAAGAAAAAAAGTTAGGAGATAAATATATTATGATACCGTGAGCTATTCTGAAAACAACCGCCCACAAAATATTTGGTGTATGACTATTGACTACCCATCTCGCAAATCAGCACGAAAGATATTCAAGTGATGAACTTATAAACGACGTACTCTTATGCGTAGACTCAGCCTTGTTGGCTGACCAGCAAAAACTTATATTCATCAGCTTTGAGCAAAGACTGACTGCCGTCTTGAGGATTTACTAAATGTGATAGAGAATATAGACTTATAGCGAAACAGAGAGTCAAAAGACTCCGTACCCTCGGTACATTTTGATGTGTGCGCAAATTAATTTGAAATTCCTAGATGTAACTGGAACTACTCCCTTGGTTATTTCGATAATTGACGTACAAACCTTTATAGATTATCTAATACCAAGTCTATCCTTGTAGAAGTCCACTAAGGTTACTATTTAACCAAGAGCGGGAGGAATAAACTGGTTCACACCTTTCCCAAAGATATTAGACCAGAAGTTAACGCAACAGCGCGACTGGAGTTTGAACTCGCGTACTACGATGTCGTAGACTACGCTTACTTCGTTCTTGGAAACATTATAAAATCTTTATATCATCTATCTCTAAAATGAATGCGTTTTAAAGCGGAGTGTCTGCTGGATTTGATTCTGAAAGCTTTGCACAGGAAGAGATATAATCAATTTTTTTTTCTGTGGAGGCCAAATCATGCAATAATCTTTCTATACAAATGAAACGTCTGTCTTGTCTATAACCATAATTATTTTACAATTTTTATCTCATAAGTTTTAATATATCTTAACAACTATTTTATTAAGGAATAGATTTTTAAAATTCTCAAAACCTCTCAAATGAACTGTAAATCCTTTAAAATGATTTCACCTTCAATCAAAACAAAAAAAAGAGGGAATATTTTCTTGTTGTAAAATATATTGAATTAAAACTCAAAGATTTAGCAATAAGAAAAATGTTGTAACAAATACTTTACTTGTTGCTACATAAATTTGCTTAGTAAAATGTAAGACTTACAATTTTTTAATCATTATGGAATAATGAAATATTCGCGTATATGTCATATCTTCCATCAGTATTTTACAAAAAATGCATTTTATTAGCTGATGATGATTTTGTTACTTATAAATAACCAATAATTCTAGGGGAAATCATCGTGTCGTAGCGGCTAACGAGCTGAAATGTGACATAGTAGTGAGTGAGTTCGAACCACAGTCGTGCTATTACGTTTACTCAGACCAACATAATTGGGCCAGTTATGAAACTTCTCACCTTTTTTTTGGGTTAAAAATGACCACGATTTTCTTCTTCAAAGATAATTTTGGCATTACATAATCCCTGAAGCTTGATATGCCATTGAATGTTCTTGTAAGATGGCAACTCTAGAGTACTTGAATGAGAATGAGAGAATATAGTTTAACTCCTGACTAAGCTAACGATACTTGTAGGAAGATTGGAAAAAGTTTTAATTTTTTTTTTGATTTTAAGGAAATAAAACTGATTTCCAAATATTATGTATCTTACGAAGGAAACAAGAAACAATTTAGATTTTCTGTTTTTACATAATTTTCTATGTTTTTTTTTAAAGAACGGATACAATCAGGTAACGAATGTTATGTCAATTCTGATTTTCAGTGTGAAGGAGTTCTGCATGTTGTCGAAAATTTCAGCATTCAAGATGCCCGTTTATATCGAGAGGGGAACACCGACTGGCAGTAACAGTGGTTAATACGCAACAATTTTAATCAGGTGTTTGTTCAAAGATAGTGAGAGTTAGTAAAGTCATCTAGTCGTCAAAAGAATAAATTGTCTGTTTGGAAGACATTGCTGCGTTGGGCTTCCACTTAAAAAAAACCCTGGCTTCATTCTCTTTCTCTCCTACACAGGCACAAATACTCTCTCTCTCTCTCTCTCTCTCTCTCTCTCTCTCTCACACACACACACACACACACACACACACACACACACACACACACACACACAATTGAGTATAGTAGCCACGGTTTCTTGTTTGTTCGACCGTCAGAACGAGTCTAAGCTCTGATAAGCACATAGAATTTGTTTAAACTTATATTGACACATGGTTTGTAAGGAATATTGATGACTTACTCTTTATAAATATAGAAAACTATATATATATATATATGTGTGTGTGTGTGTGTGTGTGTGTGTGTGTGTGTGTGTGTGTGTGTGCATGTTTATTTGGGCAGCATTTCTTCAATAATGATTAATTTATTGAACAATATAGACATGTTTGCGTTAAATATTTTGTGTATGTCCTTTCCAGTTGCCGAATTGATTGGCGGGAATTGGTTGATGAAACTCCTATAACTATTGTTATCCGGTAACTTTCTTAACGATCTTGGGCTATCATCAGGGGTGTGTATATTGCAAAAACGATTTATTTGCTTCTATAAGTAGCAGCAACGAATAAAAGTGAATAAAACTCTACAACACCACACCAGTACAAATGATAAACACTCACAAAGTAGTAATATACATGCGAAGGTCACATCGCTTTTGCAATATATGCACTCTTGATGATGGCCCCAAATCAGGTAGAAAATAGTGTTCAATGAAATATATATATATATATATATATATATATATATATATATATATATATATATATATATATATATATATATATAGTAAATTGAATAATACATCATTGATATGTATAACAATCAGTTCAATAATTTGTTTTGGTTTGTGCAATTATCTGGTGAATATAGTAAGGAGGGAAATGTTATACAGAAAAAGAAATCACTTCACTAAATTTTCGTGGACGTATATATATATATATATATATATATATATAAGTATACACTCTGTGTTCAAATACAGTAGTATCTGTAAAAGAATGCTAGTTATATATATATATATATATATATATATATATATATATATATATATATATATAGCATTCTTTTACAGATACTACTGTATTTGAACACAGAATGTATACTTATATATATATATATATGATAGAAAAACTTTTAAAAATTTCCCAAGGGTATTAGTGTTATATGAAATGCAATCAGCCACATCCAGGATTTGAACTCGTGCCGCCGTGTTCATTTGCTACGACTATAACCATTACACAACGGGCACCTCCTACATAAAATTAATGAATGCATATTAGTTTTTATATATATATTTAATAGTATGGATGCTTATCTGCGACCTCTGTTTTCATGCAGTCTTATTACACTTTTTTTCTCTGTGTGATGATTGTCGTAATAAGTCCAGTCGTCGCAGATAAGCATCCATGCTATTAAACAAATATTAAAAACTAATATATACTAATCACACACACACACACACACACACATATATATATATATATATATATCGTAAGAGGAAATTAGGCATCACACATTTGCCTATTGAATTTTAAGTTTTATACTTATAAATCTTTGTTTTTGCACCTGACTAGGAAAGTTAATGTTCTGGTTTAAAATAAAAATGTCTGATTTCCTTGTTAACTTCAACAAATAGAAGAAAGTTATTTTTATTCAGTCAATGGAAATGTGTAAGTATTCATCACAAACACCTGCTTTGAGATAACTTACAGATACCTTAACAGCAAGCGAGAATTGGTTGCAACGCAACGAATTTTTCGTCTGATTCTCGAAAAGCGGTGCTTATAGAATACACACCAAATCTATCCACAGAAAATGTATCTTTCAAACGAATTATAGTCGGATAATGATAGTTAATTTTAACTATTTTTCATATCATCAAAACGCAAATGTGTAATTAGTTTAAATAACGGGAATAATTACTTGCTTTAGTTTGGATTTTATGTTCGCTTTAAACATAGTTTAATATATTATCAAAAATATTTATTCCGAGGCAAATGATTCGAGTTCTTCATCTATTTCATGTTGACGAAATATTAGCTGTGTCGTTGGAGTTTATTTGGGTGAGTCAAAAGAGTTGCAATATTTTACATATATATATATATATATATATATATATATATATATATATATATACATATATATATATATATATATATGTATATATATATATATTGAATAATACACTAAATTAAACAATGCATCATTGATATGGATAACAATCAGTGCCACAATCTGTTTTAATTTGTTCAATTATCTGGTGAATATAGTAAGGAGCAAAGTGTTATACTGAAAAAAAAATCCCTTCAGTAAATTTTCGTGGACATATGTATGTATAAGTATACATTCTGTGTTCAAATACAGCCGTATCTGTAAAAGAATGCTAGGTATATACGTACGTACATATATATATATATATATATATATATATATATATATATATATATATATATATATATATATATATATATATATATATATATATATGTATATATAAGAAAAGCCTATTAAAATTACTCATATTGTTGTAATATCATTTATTCAAACGGAACCTATATTTTTAAAACGTTAGATCTGCATCCTAAAACAAAGAAAACATATATATATATATATATATATATATATATATATATATATATATATATAAATATATATATATATATATATATATATATATATATATATATATATATATATATATATATATCGGTTTTGCTTACATGGCTTGGCTTGGTTTGGATAGGTTATTGGTTTTAAATGCGTATCGATTCGTGATGGTTATTTAATGTTAAATCCTGTTAAATTATAAATATATTATGATTTTTGAGTAAATATTTTATTGGTTTGGTTTCATCTCATATCAGGCATTGCAGGTCGTTTAATGTCAAATTCTGTTTATATACATATATATATATATATATATATATATATATATATATATATATATATATATATATATATATATATATATATATATAATTTAAAAAAGATTAGTTTGTAGTTATCATTCTTGAACGAGCCAGAGCTCATTTACTTGCCTACTTATAAATGGTTTTAAGTATTGCTTTCTAATATCAATAATTCAATTTAAAATTAATCATTTGTTTGCAAATAGTTACATGTTTCATGTATTGCTATCTATCATTCAAATTCAATTCAATATTGTTTATTTGTTTGCACATAGGTAAATGGTTTCAAATATTGCTATCTATTATCAATAATTCAATCTAATAGGTCATTTGTTTGCTCATAATTAAATGGTTTCATGTATTGCTATCTATTATCAATAACTCAATTGAATAGATTATTTCTTTGAACATAGTTAAATAGTTCAAACATTCCTATCTATTGTTAATAATCTAATTTAATATTTAATTCAATTTAATAATATTTAATTTAATATATTTAATTCAATTTTATATTGATCATCTGTTTGCATATAGTTAAATGGTTTCAAGTATAAACCATTCTGTTTGATCCACGGATGGGAATCTAACCAATATTACCATTCCGGGTTTGAGAGGGCCCAGCAATAATGGCAATGAAAGGGTAATTCCAATTCCCCAAATCTCCATGACTGAAACCTCACTATCAGACAGTTCGGAATCATATCAAAGACACTCGATGAGAAGGGTGTCTTACCCCACAGCAGTGATGCGTTCGGTGGGGTCAACATCCCCAGCCAACTAAGCTGTCTCTAGCTTCGAGGGACATCGTAATAAGCAAGTTTGAACTACATACGCGCTATTTTCTTCCCTTTCAGACAAATACACTTGGAAAGGTACGAGTCTTTATTTCTCAGCTACAGGTTAATAATACCATGATTTGTTTCTTAAAAAGAAGGCTTCGGTATAAAATAATCAACGAAGGTTGATATACCATTAAAAAAGAAATGCAAACAAAATATGGTAGGTATTCTGGAAACAAATCAATTATCTTCAAATTTTATTGTTCTCTTACATCTAGTATTTCCTGTTTGGACAATTTTCCAAAGTTTTCAAACGGCAGAAAATTCTTCGATGATATCATCAAATCAAAGAAAAATGGTTTTTTGGTGCTCAACTGGACTATAATTTAATTGAATGATAAAGTGTAATATAATGGCCAAGGGATTTCATTTTATGCCTTTGGGTTTAGTTAGGTTGAGAACCTTTCAGCTCTGCGCATGGGTTAGTTAGGTGCAAACTTAAGTGCAGGTGTTAACGCGGGTGCGGGGAGGATGTGTCGTTCATAGATGTCTAAATAAAAATCCGATAGAAAGGTTGACCAGTGGATGTGAATGACCTCATGCACCGGAAACGCGCGTGCGGGTGATTTGGGGAATTTTAAAAAGTCAGTGAGTTGAGTTGAGTCCTGCGTCGGGAGAAGATGGTTGACTTTCGCTTGCTCGCGGAAGCCTTGGGCAGGTGTCGCACGAGATGGGGGGGGGGTGCAGATAAAAAAGCCAGAATAGAAAGAATGTGTATCTCTGTCCTTATGTCGAATAACCTTTAAACTCAAAGGTAATAAAAAGTTTCGTACCTGAACTAAAAAGTCGTAAGTGTTTTTCGTGTTTCGAGCTTCCTATGTTCCATGTATATATTTTATGAACATTATATGTACGTTTCACATATCCGGATATCTGGCTATGTAACAAAAGAAATGTACGTTTAATTGTTTTATGATTGAATAAGTATGTCAGTCATTTCTATAAATAAAATATTTAAGTCAAAATGCCGGAAATATTTCCATTAAACAAATCCATTTATAAATTAATAAAATTAAATACACGAAGTCTTTCTAAATAAGAATCGGCTCTCAATAAACTTCAGTCGGTGGAACATAGAATATGCCGTATACGTTTTCTACCGAGGGATCCCTCACCAAAATGGTTATCTTAGTAAGAAATCCAACTGCCTTTAAAAGTAAGGCTCTGCTTTTTGAGCTTTCGGGATTTTAGAGTTACGAGGATCATTAAATAAGTTTCCAGACTTTTTTAGTATGGGCACTTTTATTGATAGTACACACATGGAACTCTCGTCCCCTTAAATGTAATCTCCTCTGGCTGCAATGCACTTGTTCTACCGTTCCAACAACTTCTGGAAGGCTCCATGGGGGTCCTCTTGTGTGAGCGTGTCAATGACCTTCGTCACAGCCTCTTTCCCCGCCCAATTGTCTCATTACAACAGCCTTTGAGCTTAGGGAAAAAGCAAAAGTCACAGGGAGCAAGGTCTGGACTATAGGGAGAGTGAGGAACTGTCTTGATGCCCATTTTGGTTCAATAGTCTGTGACAAGGATGGAGTTGTGGACTGGTGCATTGTTCTGGCAGAAATGCCACTAACCGATTTGAAGAGTGCTGGCCTCTTCCGACTGAATCTTCCTTAAAACCTCAACATAGTAACCCTAATCCTAACCTTTTGGCCAATCAACTGAGGTGTACTGACTTCTATACTCCTCCCACACCTCTCATCACTCACAGACTCCCTGCCTTCCTTGAATCTCTTATGCCACTAAAAAACTCATGCTCGATTCATGCAAGGTGGTTCAAAAGCAGTCTGAAGCATTCCATACGTTTCTGTGGTTTCATTTTTTCTAAGTTGAAAACAGAATTTTATTGCATATCGTTCTTCTAAAATGTCCTCACGTCTAGATTGTATTTTTGAAATTCACCAGCTGTGGCAATCAGACTTTAGTAGGGTGTATTCCAATTGTTGCTGTAGCTGTTCATTTGAACCTGAAATCATAAAATTGGTCAGTCATCTGATAAGATAACATACTGAATTTTCAAGTGTCTACGACAATTTTAAATGCCTCTACAAAAAAGTCTGATACCTTATTCAATGTACAACGTAATTCTTTATTGTCATTATTTCAATTTTTTGTCGGATTAGTAGGACCATTTAGGGTCCCATCTAAGGCTGAAATAGATATGTCTTAAAATTATTTATCTTTGACAAGAGTAAGTGAAAACTTATAACAACGAGGTGTGTCTGAGAAGTTGTAGGACTGGTGTCACCTACAAATTATTTCAATTCCAAAGACCAAACTCCATGGTTTCTATTCAAAGTAACACCCTGGTGTCTACAGCACATCCCTATTATTCTCTATCATGCTTCAATTTACTGCTAGAAGGATTCTTCTGGTATATCCCTTAGCTTCATCAATACAGCTTTCTTGATGGCTTTTAAAACAGGTCCACTTGATCATCCCCTTGAAATTGAGGAAAAGAAATAAGTCCCAAATAGCAGATCAGATGAATAGAAAATTTGTTCTTGAACGGCAATATTCTTCACCGTCGGGAACTGCCTTATTCCTCGGACTTTGTTAGCAGGTGTATTATCATGAAAAATCAGCCACGATTTGTACTGCCACAAGGGTTGTCTCTTCTCATACTCTGAGAGAAGCATACACAGCAGGTTATCCTAGTAGACTTGTTGATTGATCCTCTTGTCGTGTGACAAGCACTCGCTGTGGAAAATGGCCGTCACACTGGATCAACATAATTTTTACTTTTGACTTTGTATGCCTTCGCTTTCTTCGATCTCTGTGACGTTGGAGACTTACACTGAGAGCTCTGGCTCTTGGTTTCTGAACCATTCTTAAAACCCATATCTCATCCCCCGGGATGGCTGTAAGAGGCTATTATGGTTCATTTTAAAGAGGCTCGGTGTCATCCTCACACACCTGCATATGGTTCTCTGTCTAATCATTATTCAACAGCCTTGGAATCAATTTTGAGTTGATTTCTTGCAAATTTGCAGTGATAATATACAAACACAGTCCTTTTTCATGGCTAGCGCCCTTGCAGTCAATTTAATAGCAAGCCAAGGATCACCATAAACTATTTCCCTTACCCGTTGATGGTGACCCCAGTACTGTTTGGTGAAGACTTCCTATCCTAGAATAATCTTTCATCAACTTGTGACCTTCTTCAAAACCTTTCGTGCAAATTGAAAATACTTGTGCCCGAGAAAGTGTTATCTCCATACACTTATTGCAGCATTTTGAGTGCTTGTAATAGTTTTATGTCCATCTGGACAAAAATCTTCATGCTTATTCTTTGCTCCGGTTTCATCGTTCTTATCTGTTGTCACAGCTTGACGACCTGAAAAACAGGTGGTGTAAAAACCACGTGAAAAAAATTCAATAATTGTAAAAAACTATGATTGCAATCATATACCTACAGCATATCTTCTGAGATGATTACGCAATCCACTAATTCCTCTTTCGCTCGTAGTTTACACATCACACTAGACCTCGAGCATGGAAACAGATGATTATACTTGAATAGAATTATTTATGTTGGATAAAAATACTTGAAACCATCTTATTTCATAAAAACTATTTGTATTTCATTGGAATAAGTAAGTAAAGTTGGCGACCGTAGTCGAAGGTGACCCGAAGGCTCTCTTTTCAACAGCTACTACACTGCGTTGTTGGGGAAGGCGATACTCCAGTCCCTGGATTGCTCCACTTTAGCCTTAATCCGTACCTTATAATGGTGAGTGTTAAGCAAGACGGCATCAAGTACAATTTTTTGAGTGTTTGGTAAGACTCGACCTGGGATTGAAACCCAGTCCCCCGGACGATTAGCCAACACTCTACTCATTCAATTACCAGCGTTAAAGTAAATGATTCTAGACAAACAGTAGTGAAAATAAAATAATACAATGAAACATTAAAAATTTGTCATAGTGAATCAAATATTAATAAATGAATAATATTTGGGCATTAAATACACCATAACAGGTTGATATGCTGTTAAACAAATCAATTGTTCTAGAGGCAATCAACCTTACAATCAGAAAAGGTTAATATAAGTTGCGAGACATGAAAAGGTTTTACAAAATATTTGTATTGTATTCTTGATTTTTTTTTTTTTTTTGCAGCGCGTGCGTCGAATGAAATCGATACAATGATCTGAGTTCAAATCCTCGACGGGACTTCTTGCATTTCACATAGCGCTTATACACTTAGGAAATCTATGAATACAATTATTCTTCCCCCAGCTATGAGCTGTCTGGGTTCTTTGATCTTGGTATGGTAACCCGTATAGGAGAAAGACAACATTGAATTCAAATTAACCAAACTCCGCTTAAAAATTGATCTCGTGTCATATCCCGCTTGAAATGGAGTGGTTGGGTAAATACATACACATGAGTAGAAATTTTATATAGTGTATATATTGCAATGGATGGATTTTGCTTACTGACAACAAGAACTTATTCATTGTCTATTCGTCTATAAAAATCCCCGATAGACATTAAGACTGTGAATGTGTAGGTTAGGTATCGAGTTTTTTTTGGCGAACCAGATAAAAATTCGTCATATTTCTTCTAAACAATTAGCAATAATACTAAAATGGCAAGACTGGCTCTAAATTGAAGATTTAGCAATTCAATTTTAAAATGACGTGATAGTCGGGTCGGAAAATTACAGTCGCGATTGTAGAGATGAGGTTGATGTGATCCGCTAAGAAGATATCTTGAGCTCTAAAAATATTGCTTAGTTTGCCTCGCTAATTTACTGACATTCTAACCTTGCGATAAAGAAGCGGCAAACATTTTAAGATCGATATAATTTAAACCTCACGGCACAGACTCGAAGCGAACAATCTCTCGGGTTCAGACCTTAATTACGGAAAACCTGATTGGATACATGTGGAGGACTGGGCAGCAGAATTCCATCCCCAACCCTATTAAGTTAGAAAATATTTACCGACATTGTTTCTTGCCTACTCACTTCAGTTCTGATTGATTAATTCTGTCAAAAGTTTAGAAAGAGAGGATGTCGAGAAAAGTAATTGAAGTTGACTTCAAAGAACGGTTTATAAATCGGTAGATGTAGGTGAAGAAATTTAAAAAAAAATCAGTTTTTGATATTATGTTTGAAATGGCTGTATCAAAATCTAACCAGTATATTTAGAGAAACTATAGCAAATGTAGTCGGGAGAATTTTGCATAAAATATTAGGAATAGCTCTCAAAAGCATTGGGGGTGTCCTCGTGGTGTAATGGTTAAAGCGATGGACTGCGGAATCGTAGTAAGTGAGTTCGTACTCCAGTTGCGCTATTACGTTCACTTTCGGGCAAATACCCTTGAGAAAGGTATGAACCCCCTTATCCTCCCAACTATGGGTTAAATAGCACCACTACTGTTCTGCTATGAGAATGGCTTTGGCATTAAATAACCTACAAAGGTTGATATGCCATTAAACAAAGAAACCAAACAAAACAAAAGCATTAATTCATTAGAAATTTACTATTAGAGCAATTATTTTAGTAAAAGATAGAATTGGAAATGAAATATTTCCTATTGTTTTATAGCCGTAATACAAATATCGGCAGAGACATAATCAAACACAATATACGAACTTCAATGAACGAACGATTACACTTCTTTATAAAAATATAATCTCTCACACTTTATTCTCGAAAGGGTGATGGTTGTTGTGTGTGAGAGATGAGTTGGAGCCAGGGACAGACTGCTATATTGACCCCAAGTTCTTCTTCGACCATAGCAGCACTTCTTCCTCATCTTGGCTGGGGTTGCTCAACCGTGGGTCACTGAGGGCCAAAAGCCCTCAGTCTGCCGCTGGCTTTCACTTCGGCATCTGGTCTCCAACTGACTCGAACCGTCTGTGCACCTGATTATATCATTGTTTAACTTCCACCTGCTTCCGCTGTTCTTCTGCTTCCTTACACAGGCGCATCTCTTGACTGACGGCTCGGTCTAGGGTCAATATATAACACTATTAAGATTCTAAAGTTTGTTTTAAGAAACCATAGCGTTCAGAATTCAAAATAATTCGCCAGAAAATCCAAGTATAAATGGTTTTAGTTTTAAAAAACATGGTAAAAACACGAAAATTGGAAGCATTCGAAAGAGTTTCATGAGAGTAATCGTCCTGCAGAAGAAACAATTTATGGTATACATCATAATTTTGATTAACACCTTAGTCTCTATCAAAACTCTCAATTCTCTTGAATTCAGCAATAAATAGAAAATTCAATTGGTTCAGTACTTAAAAGTCCTTAAAAACAAAAAGAAAAGAAAATGCTCTGCAAAAAATAGAAAAATTCTATAATCAAAAAATGCTACTACTGAACAGCACAAATACAAGAATTGATTTATTACTCGCTAACAAACCGCGGATTGTTCCCCATTGAACTGAAAAGATGCTGCAAAGGAATCAGAGGTACAGGAGAATTACTTTACATTAATCAGCACATCCTCAACGTGAGCAAGATCAGGAGTGACTACAGAAAGGCATATGATATGGTCCCACAAAGCTGGATAAAAAAAATGCCTCGAAATGTACAAATATCAGATGAAGTCATAAACTTTATCGGGAAAACCATGGAAACCTGGAGAGTTGAACTGACAGCAGGAGGGAAAAACTTAGCTGAAGAAAAGATCCAAAGAGGTATATTCGAAGGAGATGCACTATCACGATTACTATTTATAATTGCAATGAGGCAACTCAAACATATACTTAGAAAATGCACAGCCGGATACAAACTTGGTAAAACGCAGAAAAGAGAAATTACTTAATGTATATGGATGGCATCAAACTGTAGACAAAAAATGAAAAAGAATTGGAAATTCTAATATACGCAGTGAGAATATACAGTCAGGACAGAAGGATTTAATCTGGCATAAAAAATGTTTTGCTATAAGCCGATATCTAACGATGTAGTGTTGATATTTATGGAATCAAAAATTCAGAAAAAATATTTCATTAAAAAAAAACCTTATCTACGAGGTTCATATGTGTTAGCAGATTTGGAAACACTTGTTACCGTTGAAATTTTTTAAAGAAATCAATAGTGACGAGTACTTTCGTACCGCAGAAGACTGTCAGCACGACTGTCATTACTGACCAATGCCCATGCAACTTTTCTTTACCGGAGAGTCAGTCTGTTTCCGCTCAATGGGCTCTCTCTCTCTCTCTCTCTCTCTCTCTCTCTCTCTCTCTCTCTCTCTCTTTGATAGAGGATTGTAGAGGAAAGACCATATTTAGCCTCTTTGAAAAATATTATATTTTACTAAAAATGTTTTTCTTTACACGCCAAAGACTCTCCTGGAAAGTTCACATTGTATGTACATTAAACGTCATTATCATGTTTAAGCCGAGAACACGTCTAATTTACCACCATTTTGAATTTTTTCAAAACAATTATTTTTAAGAGATTAAATTATTTTTGCTACAAGCCAATACACAACAATGCAATGTCTATATTTATGAAATAAAATTCTGAAAAAAGTTATTTTGGTTTAAATAATCTTCCTATTTATTCAATGGTCCTTCTATATACATGATTTTTATTTACTTCGAGGAAGCAATTTGTTTCTAATCGGCTTGAGTATTACACAATAAGAACCAAAATGTATTTCAATCCAAGTTTCTGTGCTTATGAATGTTTAATTTCTCAAAAATATTTTTAATGGAATTGTAAAATGAAAGTTTTTTTGTTCTCTCCTAAAAACTTTTCAGAACCAAGCAAGAAAATTAAAAAGATTAACTTAAATCATTCTTTGAAAGTGTCACAAAAAATTCTGCAAGGCTCGATATCCTCATAGTGTAGAGGAGCATCAGTCTTCCGAGTATAGTAAGTAAAGTTGGCGACCGAAGTCGAGGGCGACTCGAAGGCTCCCTTTTCAGTAGCTACTACACCGAGGTGTAGGAGAGGGCGCGACTTATTTCCCTGAATTGCTCCACTTTACCTTTGATACCTACTTTATATTGCTGAGTTTTAAGCAAAGAGGTATCAAGTACCATTTTAAAAGTTTTTGGGTATAACGCGACTTGAGATTGAACCCCAGGTCTCCTGGACCTTTGGCGAACACTCTACCCACTAGGCCAAAGTACCCCTTCATTGCCATCACTCCCAGGTCCACTCTGGCCCGAAGTGGTAGCACCTGATAGGGCCCTATCTATGGGTTAAATAGAACTAACAGCATAATTATGTTAAACTGAATTGTTTGAGTAAACTGAATAGCTTGAAATAGAATTTTTTTTGACGATTAAACCTTACTTACATTTTAACTTCGTGCTTATGCTTAACTAAATTATTTGAAGTAGAACCGTTTTTCGACATTAAAACTGTATTTACACTTAACTGAATTGTTACATATAACTGCTTGAATATTTTGAAATGGAAATGTTTTTGAAAATTAAACTGTGTACTTATGCTAAACTGAATTGTTATAAATATAACAGATTATTTACATAAAAATGGATTTGGCGTTAAATAACCTACAAAGGTTGATATGCCATAAAACCCAACAAACCAAACCAAACCAGTACAAGTTTTCTGTCGTACTTTTGATTATTTCGCAATGAGTAACTTGTAAAATAAGATCTCTTTATCTATTGTATTTTTTCTTTGTGTTTGTCTATTTGTACGTCAATCTTTCAATCAGTATATCTACCCTTATATACATATATACGAACTATATATATATATATATATTAAATGATTCGACATATACATGCTTATCATGGCTGACGGAGGTACCTATTTCCCCTTTTTTTATTTCTAAATCTCGCTAAAATATAGGACATTGAATACGCATCTTATTGGTAAGTAGATAAACCTTCTCAACTTCCAGTACATTCCACCTACCCAGTTTACATATAGACCGGTAACTTAATAATAGGTTGTATAAATATCTATATCTTCATGTGTACCAAACGGAATCGAACTCTGTGAATTGCCGGTTTGATTATCTCTTTAATTATATACTTTAGCAGATGGTAACGGATGTAAATATATTGCTAAGCTCTACGTATTTCCTTGTGCCATTTTCAAGCTTATTCGTCTATTTTTATGGAAACCCGACCTTTTGTCGATCATAATTTCCAAGAAATAAAAAAAAACACACTCGTAAAATGGAAATAAGTCAGAATTTCAAAATGTAATGAGATATATAAAATGAAATTGAATGCTCTGGTAAATAGAAAAACGGGAAGATACTGACTTACTTAAAATAAATAGTTGAACAAATAAGTAACGGCAATAAGTATGTAAGTAAAACACAAAAATAAGAAAGCCATTATAAACCTGGAGCCGCTTAAAATTTACTTAAGGATATTCAACTTGTAGTTCTAGCTGAAAGCACACAAAAGAAGGAATCAAGTAATGTTAGACATGATCGACACCATTTTGTTTGTACATAACGGTTAAGGTTCGCTTTTTCCCGCCTGCCATTCTGAAAATGGCGCGAAGTTGACGCCATACTGTCGGACGAATATATTTAAGAAGCAAACAAAATAAGATGAAATAGTATCAAAATTGCGAAATCCTAATCGATACGTCACTGGTTGTTCTGTTCGCAATCCTCTTCGTTATTTTTTTTGTTTGTTTTTTTTTTTTTTTATTTATTTATTTAGCTAATCTTCTTCCTATAGCGAATGTGGAAAACACAAGACATTTTTTGTGTGTGGATCGCCATTCTGACACATTACAGTATTTGCTCTCGTTTGATTGGCTGCGTGAAATTTATTTGCTTTACGCGGCATGCTTCAATGTCGGCGTTGCTAGCTAAGCATTCGTTTTCCTTTTACTCCTAAATCAATAGGCTCGTACAAGTCGTCTTTATTATATCAAATGAAGAGATGGTGTTGGTGTGTTTAAGAACACTATTGACTGGAGTAAGGGTGTCGATTTGATGACGAAAATTCTAATAGTGATAATTTTGCTACTTGATCATTTGGCTGTTATTGATGATAGTTATGATGATTAAGATAATAGAAATATATTTGTATTTCCACGCTGTTATAGCTTTTTCCCATAAATGAGTCATTCATCTATTTCATTGACAGAAATGGTGTTCCAGTGTGTATCTCTAGCGTTCAGTATTTTTATTGGGTTTGAAAATCTGAGGATTTAAAGTGGTGATATGATTGGCGCACTTCCTCTTATATAGATTAGCTAATTGGCTAAACTCTTAAGTGAGGCCTTCAAATCCTGTTTTGCTATCACATTCACTTTCGGACCAATACTTCTGCGGAAGGTATAAATCCCTTTACACCCCCAGCAATGGATTAAAAGTTATCACTACTGTTTTACAGGGATGGCTTCAGCATTAAATAACTCTCGGAGGTTTATATGCCATTGAAAAATAAGACTTATTAAACCACCTTACATTCATTCTACTTAAAGGGTTCCGTTTTTTATAGATTGGTTTAGATTATATTTTCTTTGGATAAAGGCGTATCAACTCTTGTGGGTTATTCAATGCCGAAGTCATTTTTGTTGAATAACAACGGCTGTTTAATTTAACCCATAGCCGGGAGGATAAGGGATTTTATACCTTACCCAAGGGGGATTAGTCTGAAAGTGAATGTAATAGCATGACTGTAGATTGAACTCACTCACTACGATGTTGCAGTCCAACATAGAAGGGTAAGGGAGTTCATGCCTTTCCTAAGGGTATTAGTCTGAAAGTGAATATAATAGCATGACTGTAGTTTGAACTCACTCACTACGATGTTGCAGTCCAACATAGAATGGTAAGGGGGTTCATGCCTTTCCCAAGGGTATTAGTCTGAAAGTGAATGTAATAGCGTGACTATATTTTTAGATTATTTCCAATAGTCTTCTTTATAAAAATTGAAAGTTAAAGAAATCAACCAGTTCGATTTCTGACTTTTAAAAAAAAAATTATACGTTGGTATTGATGTATATTTTTTTAATCTTCTATAATAAAATGGAAAATTGTTGAAATGATCAAATTAAAAATATTTTACGATGAACAGTAAAAAGAGAAGCTACTAGAGCTCAATGAATTCTAAAAAGTTGTAGTTTTTGTATTCAGGAGAGCAATAAGTACTCGACATAAAAGCGAAATATACTCGTATTCTATCATTTGGTTGATCAGATTTGTCACATGCTCGCAGACGAAGATATTCCTCGCCAGATGCAATTACTGCATCAATCAGTCTAAAAACGTGTTTTCGTTTCGCATTCCTCTAAAGAAAAGAAAACTAAAATTACAATGTTATCAATGAAATCTGTCTGATAAGTAATCGGACGAGGAGTGCTGTGTGAGCTATGGATAAAAGAGTGATAAGCGAATTGTTTTATCACCAAACATGGTATCTTCGGAGTATTGAACTTTAATAATATATTTCGTAAACCTCTACATTTTTTCACGAGCTTTTGCTTACACCTCCTCTTTTGAGCATTAAGAAACGAATGGACCTGAGATCTTTGGTTTAGTTTAGGAAAAAGCTGCCACAAGTACTTGAAATGCTCAAGCATGTGTATGGAGATAACACCACCTCGTGCTCACGTGTTTTCGAGTGGCACAAGAAGCTTTTAAAGTGTCGCAACGAGGTGTAAGATAATTCCTGGAACAAGGGGCCTTCAACAAGCAGTGATGAGGTCACCGTTGAGTGAGTAACGCACGTGGTGAGTGTTGATAGTCGGTTAGACATGAAATATGACATTACATGGGAGATTATCTCCAATTATTTTATGCAGAAAAACTGAGCAAAAACGTTGCCAAAAGATAAAATGGTGATCAGAAGTAAGTCATAAAATTATCGAGCATCTTTAAACTGGGCAAGACTTGCCGAATAGAGTCATCGCGGGTGATGGCATTGATTCTTGACCTGAAGAGCAAGTGCCAGAACAGACAGTGGAAGTCTCTGAAGCCAAAGAAAGATAGTCAAAGTCAAAATTTCAAGTCATGTTGGTCCCATTCTTCGGTGTATGGGGCATCGTACTCGGCGATTTCTCACCACAGAGCCAGACGATCAATCAGCATGTAAAAAAAGATTTCCTCGAGTGTGGCAGGATAAATCATGGTGGCTTCTAAAGAACAGTACGTTTGCTCACAACGCCTTGTGTTGCCGATTGTTCCCGGTCGAGAGGAACATTGCCATACTTGAGCAAACACTCTATTCACCTGATCTTGATTCATGTGACTTTTTCTTTTCCTCAAGCCCTTGGGTATCATCAAGAGAACCTGTTTTAAAGGCATAGAGACTATCAAGATGGCCGTAACAACGGAAATGAGGGGCTTCCAGAAGAATTCTTCAAGCAGTACCCACAGAGAAAAGAAAGGGATAGGCAATTATTCAGGAGGGGATATGACTTTGAAGGAGAAACCATGAATGTTGTTTTGAATTTTAAAAAAACTGCTTGTGAAACAATTCCCGTTACTTTTTAGATAAAAATTAAATGTCCTACATCTTATTTAGATGATTATTCTCAAGTTCTATCTTTTTTATTCGAGATCAGCTACAGAGCATCGTTCAAGAAACTTTGATATGAAAATTCACAAATCAAGTTTCATGTGTCAGATCATTGATAATATCCTTTTCATAAAGCGAAAAAATGTTTTCTCATATTTTCCATCGTCTATATTAGAATATAATGAAAATACATTATTTGGAATGGTATTTGTCTAACAGGTGTTGCAACCCAATTAAAATTTATCATCGAAGTCAAGTTGTTTAAACATTGATATCTCTAATGCAATCTTCTGAGAAAAAAATGTCAGTAGTTCGCAAATATAACACAGAGATGAAACTGGAAATCATATGAAATCTCTGTAACAAATTAGATCTAGAATAAAAAGTATATATGACTTGTTAGAAGTAGTCTTTCATTTTGAATAGTTCTAAACATTAGATTTAGATAACGTGGACACATAGTATTAGCACGAACCAGATGTTAGACTGAAAAAGAAAGAATTTTCGAAAGAAAGACCTCCATTGAATATAAACTCTAAACGGAACAAATAATATATAATAAAATATCATATATGATAAGATATCATATAAAATAAACATTTTCAATTGCGGGTGTTGCAGTTCCAATATATAGTGAACTCGATATTAGTTATACAACATTCATTTATCAAAAGGTAACGTTGGTTTAGAGTCAACTGTGTTGGGTGATTGTCAGTTTCTCGCCTATGTAATTTTTATATATTATAAGAAATAAACAAAAATAAATAAATAGACATCATGCACAACCCAGCACTTGTCCTAGAAAATAACAAAGATAAACTCCAATGGGACTTTAACATAAAGGCGGATCACCTAATCTTGCCCAGAAGACCAGGCCTAATAATAATCAACGACAATGAAAAAGAGAAATTGCAAAATTGTCGACTTTGCTGTCCCGGCTGACCACAGAATAAAACAGAAAGAATGTGAAAAGAAGGATAAGTACCTCGACCTTTCTAGGGAACTGAAAAAAACTACGGAACATGGAGGTGACAATTATATTAATTGTAATTGGTGATTTTTGTATAGTAACTAAAGGATTATTAAAGGGACTTGGAAGTTGGCGGACGAGTGAGGACCATCCAAACTATAGCGTTATTGAGAACGGCCAGAAGAGTCCTGGAGACTTGAGGAGACTTCATCATCATCTTGTCGTATCATCAGCACGAATATTCCTGACCCTTTCTCGCCACCTCTCCAAATCGTTCAGCGCTTCCGTCAGGTCCTCAGGGCTACACCGTGTATCTTCACAGAGCTGCTGTATCGACACGATCGCTGCTTGAAACAAACTGCGTTTTATTTTATCGGTCAGGTCTGAATTCCATAGCACCGATAGCCTATTGATAGCTGTCCATGCCTTTGTTAATCACGTGTTGATGTCTGTCTCGGTCGATGAGACACTGCTTCCTAGGTAAGTGAACATGTCTACTAGTTTCAGAAAGCTACCGTTTAGTGTGGAAATGTTGTCTGATTAAAGCACATGTATTCCGTTTTGTGTGCATTGACATGGAGACCAATACTTGCGGCAGCTAATTCCAGACTATGTAGTTGGGTTTCGGCTTGGGCGGGTGCATTTGCCAGAAGCGCTATGTCATCGGCGTAGTCGGCGTCGGTAATTGTTTTTGCGAGGTACCTTCTGCCTCTTTTCTTTGTCAGCTCGAAACAGTTTTCTTTGATTTTATCGATCGATATTCTATGCAAGTAGTCTTGACATAATAAAAAGGTATGGGGCTAGCGTGTCCCCTTGTAGATTCCCAGCTTCAATGTCGAAATAGTCTGTGTCTCCGTTCGGAGAACGCTTTTTCACTTTGGTGTTTCTGTAGAGAATCTTATGACTGTGACGGTTTCCTTTGGTAGACCGTATGCAAGTAGAATTTGCTCCATCTCCCCTCTTAGTGGGGAATCAAAGTCCTTTGTAAAGTCGACAAATAATCCACTGAAAGACCGTCAGCTAAAGCTGATGGGAAAAACTCCAATGAGTAAATGATAATAATATCAACACTGAAATCATACGTTATATTTACTCAGAAATTGTAATTTAAAAAATCTAAAAAAAACTGTCACCTTTTTCATTAGTATTTTTTACTAATACTACAAAATAGTCCTGCAAATTTGTTTGACGTTGTCTAAATTTATGTCGTAATTTGCAGACCTTTTTATTGATGAACTAAAAAAGAAAAATAGGAAAAAGTAGTACCTTTAGAAAAAGAAAGTGGGAACATTATTGTAACGTGATATAATGGTTCAATTTTAAAAAGAGAAACAGAGACTGACTTCTGGGGAAGGAAAGAGAGAGAGAGAGAGAGAGAGAGGGGGGAGAGAGTGAGGAAAAAATGATAACAAGAAAAAGCTTCCATAGAGTCTATGGAAACGGCCACCTGACCACTGATTGACTAATGTCTTAAGCACTGGTTGTAGGTTAACCAGTCATATGTGAATGAATAAGGCAATAAAAACAACTCGTAAAATAACCGGACGTCCTAAATTTTCTGTGCAGATGTGGAACCACCGGAAACGGATATATCCTCCCTACGACACCAGGCGGAAGTAAAGGGGACATATCAGGTTTGAAAATGAGTTAGCAGTCTGAGGTGAATAGGTAAACACTAGCCAGGACAATGTGAAGATGGTCAACAAGTTGGAGACGGGATGTGCCTCAGTGAGGACATAAACCCGTGAAGAAGCATGAATGAGAACTAGAAGATGAAATGTGGACGAATATTCAAGGTCTGTACCTGCTCACTCTCTCTCTCTCTTTCTCTCTCTTCCTCTCCCTCTCCCTATCTCTCTATCTCTCTCCTCATTACATGTGATTTCTCTTAGTCTATCTAACGTGATACAGTCTGTAACACGCTCGAGCACGTGGTGGTACAATTATACTCTTGGTGTGTAACAGTACAGTGTCCTATTTGTTGCAGTAACATTACAACTTTCTATTTGGTACAGTCATGGTACAAAATAGCACAACAAATGACGTTGAAATATCAAGGCATAAAATTTTATATGAACAAAAGTTTATAAAGACTTTAAGTAAAAACTTAAATACTTCAAAGGTGAATCGATATATGAATTTCATCATCATCTTTATCATGTTGTGCCGCTAGCACGGATATCCCTGACCCTCTCTCGCCACTTCTCCCTATCGTTCATCGCCTCTGGAGTTCCTCAGGGCTACATCCCGTATCCTCACATGGCTGCTGTGTGTATGTTCGATCTGACCGTCCTGCTTTTGCTCGGCCATATGTGGGGGTCCATAGGAGTACATCACTTATGAGCTCGTCCCTGCTTCTTCAGCAGTGTCCTGCATGTCTGGCTCGTCTAACTTGGAAAGTTTTCGAGATGGGAGGTTGGTGGTCGTATAGTTGGTGCTTTGTAGGGTTTTGCCTCCAGAACTTGTTCAATATTGCTCCTAGCATTCTTGTGTATTTGCCGTCTAGCTTCTTCTCCCGCCGTTTAGTTACCGTCCAAGTAGTGTATCAATATAGCAGTATCGACACGACCGCTGCCTGGAAGAATCTGCGTTTCATTTTATCGGTCAGGTCTGACTTAGCAAAATTATACTACCTATAAAAAATGTTAAACCCCAATCAAAGTGAAATTCAGACAACAGGTCTGAATATTATGATCGACATGTGCTTTCTTGATAACCAACATCTAAATTTGGGAAGAATCTGCAATATTTAATGCAACAAATAAAAGACTTGCTCGTCAGAATAGAATGATTTAAAGAAAGGTTGGTTTTCCGATCTTGAGATTCTAGAAATACGTGGACAATTAATTCATAAAGATTATGCTCAAGAAGGGACCCCTGCACTTACAGAAAAAAAATAATAATGAAAACTAAAACAGCACAGACTCCAGCACCAGAACATTAAAGCCAATACAAGAAGATGAGAGAAATGTAGAGTTAACAGAAAAATCCTGACTGAAAAGAAAAATAAATTACCAACTCTCAAGAAACAAAACTGAAAAAAGTCATAGGGAAAAAGCGAAAAGATATATAAATTATCAAAAAAATATCCCAACGGAAAACATCACAGTTCTAAATGAAGCTAATTTATGCCGAAGCAAAATTAGTAAGTGATAAAATTGGTATCTCTCTAAAGAACCCAAACAGAATTTTAAAAAAAAACCTGGATGGGAAATAAGGCTAAAAATACAAATAATGAAACTCTGACAAGTGAAAATGTTAATGTTGGGAAAACTCACAGGGACACATTGAAACGAAAATGCCAAAAGAAAACAGCAGAAAAGTTTACAATACAAGAGGAAAAAATCAAAGGTATTGGCGAAAGAAGTGAGACTCAAAAGGACAGATTATTGCGATACAAATAAAAAAGGAGCTTCTATAATAATGAAAGAAAATTCTACTTGCAAGTCGGTAGAAAATGCATGAGGTAAAACTAACAACTGGATGCAAAGGAAACAATAGAATTTGGGTGTACAATATGGTAACAGAAAGAACATAAGAGAAATATCGAATAGATAAATAACATAAAAATATATCACAATATTTTAAAGAGGGCCTTGAACTGGATGTACACCTGGACTCTGGGTCAGTTAGTTGAGATTTTGACTCTGGGCCGAGAGTTCAGCTGGAGAGTTAACTGTGGGCGATGTAAGAACAGTCAGCATAGTAAAAATTGTGTCTCTCTCTCCTTGTAGCGAAAAAGTAAAAGTCAAAAAAGTTAATAAACGTTTCGTACCTGAACTAAAGAAAGTCGTCAGTGTTTCGGGATTCCGATGCATATGAACATTTTACATATTCATATCATGGATACACTACATATTTACATTCAGCTAAATGATCAATCAGTTCAATTTCAAACAAGGGAGGAATGTTGAATCGCCACATAATACATATACATATGGATGCAGAATCATAACGACGACACAATAAAGACGAGCGACACAGTTCTTTAGAAAAATATACCTCTCACTTTATTTGAAAGGGTTCGAACGGGTCACTAGAGGTTTTACTGCGTGATAGGTGAGTTGGAGGCAGAACAGAACTACAACATATTGACCCCAACTCTTATGGCCATAACAACGTTTCTTTCTCGTTCTCCTGGGCTGATCAACCGGGGGCTTGGGGGCCCAGCCTCTCTGGGACATGTTCCCCATTCCAGCATCTTCTCTCCAACTGACTGAACTTCCTGTGCACCGAGTTATATAATAATTTTACGCCCACTATTCTTCCTGCGAGCGTCATAATTTCGCACACAATTCAACCCATCCACGGTCAAGGTTATATCCTGATATTCCTCGACCGGACGCACCTGTTATTTACACAGGTGCATTTCCTATTTTGACAGCTTGGCCGGGGTCAGTATGTTACAGGAATATAGATCCACACCTTTTCCAAAAGTGTACATACTAGCGCAAATAGAGTTCTAACTTGTTTATAACTATGTCAAAGTCCAGAACGTTTGCCACGACGCCCCAGTGACTCTCCCTAACAACTGATTATGAGAGAGAAAGTCCATTCATTTGTTAAATTGTCTCCAGATCGCTCACCGCCAGAGTAACATGTGTTTCGCATCATACAACATGACCTTCCTGGTCAAAGGTTTCAACAATTTCAAGATGTCAAATAACATTTTCAAAGACTTACTCAAATTAAAAAAGGGGGTTTCCTGGGGTGTAATGGTCAATGCGATGGACTGCGGAATCGTAGTACGAAAGTTCGTACTCCAGTCGCGCTATTACGTTCACTTTCGGGCAAATACCCTCGGGAAACGTATGAACCCCCTTATCCTCCCAGCTATGGGTTAAATAGTACCACTACTGCTCTTCTAGACAGATGACTTTGGCATTAAATAACCTACAAAGGTGGATATGCCATTAAACAAAGAAACCAAACCATCAAATTAAAAAAAAAATTTTTATGACTGAAATATCTGACCTTTTGGTAGGATAAGGTTATAGAAAACTAAGGAAAATACTTTGTTGATAAAAACATTTTTTACTGATGAAACTCTGGTGGCCAGCCGTACGATTCTGAGATAAGTTAACTTTATCCATCAAAACTACTACCACTATCAATTGGGTGCGTAAACATTCCCCCAGCAATTGACTTCGTATTAGAGGGTGTCTTCTCAGTGCTCATACGTGTGTGTAGGTTTACCCATGGGGGTTGATGGATTTTTATTTTCTGTTTATTATTATAATTTCAATCGTTGAGGGTTAAATCAAACCGCTGTAACTGGTGAATTTGCCGTGAGGTCATTGAAAGTCACCTCCGTTCTGCGGCTCCACAAATCCTCGTGGTGTAATAGATGAAGTGTTGACCTGTAGCCACAAAGTTAGCGAGTTCGAGTTCCACTTGCGCTGTTATGTGTACTTTCTGACTTGGGGAGAAGTATCAATCCCTTTATCGGATTAATACTATATCTGATAATCTTTTATAAGGATAGCTTTTGCAGTAGAATAATCTAGAAGGCTGATAAGCTATCAATGAAGTAAACAAACCAATCAGGTCTCTGGATTCTTCAAAGTATTCGTTGATTTTAACAGTGCTGTGGTCACTATGAATCAAAATCTTTCTCTATATACGATTCTTCTCTCTTCTTCCACTTCTTCAACTTCTTATAATTATCATTTCCTCCTTTAGAGTTTTTCACATCAGTATTAGCTGATGGTTCTTCACTGGAGTTTGAGTGACAGCAAGTCTCCTCAAGTCTCTAGGACTCGTCTCAGGATTATGGCCGTTCTTAGCAATGCTGTCGTTTGGATAGTCTCTACCCGTTCGCCAACTTCCAAGTCCTCCAGGCCTTTTAATAATCCTTTAGTTATTGTGCCTAAAGCACCAATCACAATTGGCACAATTGTAATATTTTGACCTTCGACCCGGCTCAAAAATACTATTCCAAAGTGATACACCGGAAGGAAGTGACACATTCCAATGGCCAGTAATCGAAAGAGATCGCGTGGGCGGATTAAGGCTTATGATAGGGGACAAGGTGAAGGTCCCATTGTGCCACTGACAGTGATGCACCAGAAGAGAGTAACCTCTGAACTGCATGACAGTTATTTCCGCTTGATGACGATTAAACATCCGATTTCAAAGATCCAGTAGGCGATCGTGTGGGCGTTGAAATATTATTTAACTCAGTTGAGTTTAGGGTGCCAAAGCAGTTGCCAGCAGACTCCCAGAGAGTTAGAGACGAGATGTGGTAGGGAAGGCCACACCCGACCGAGGGGGACCTCGGAAAGCCCCGATGCAGTTGTCAGTAGAATTCCAGACAGTAGAGACAAGATGTGGTAGGGAAGGCCACACCCGACCGAGGGGGCCCTTGGAAAGCCCCAATGGAGTGGACCCCAACATCAAGAGAACAAGAAAGACACAACGTGACGGTCATAACAGTGGGGTCAAAATATGAAGTTTATGTTCGGTCTCCAGCACCCTCTCACATGTAACCCTTGAACAACCCTTTCGAACCTTACAAATAAAGTGAGAGGTGAATATTTTTCTAAAGAAGTCTTCCTGCGTTTTCCCTCTTGCGTCTTTCTGCGTGCGTCTGTTATTATTATTAAGTCCTTATGATACGGCAAATGACTATACAACACAATCGTTACTTTCATGTTCCACAGCTTTTTCAATTCTCTAGCAAGGTCGAGGTACTTATCCTTCTTTTCACATTCCTACAGATTTATTCTGTGGTCCGTCGGGACAGCAAAGTCGACAATTTTGCAAATGCTCTTTTTTTTTTGTTGATTATTATAAGGTCTGGTCTTCTGGTTAGGATTAGATGATCCGGTTGTATGTTAAAGTCCCATAGGAGTTTATGTGTGTCATTTTCTAGGACAGGTGTTGGGTTGTGCATATACCATTTGTTATTATTATTATTATTATTATTATTATTATTATTATTATAAAATGAAATTGTCATATTCTGTGCCCGCGTACGTATCTTTTCAACAAACTTTTGTTTCAATTGTTCGTCTTACTCTTGTCGCATTTAATTAACATATTATATCATTTTTGTTTTATTGTTTTTTGTTTTGTTTTTTTGCTTAATCGCATATCATTCTTGTAGAAGATTATTAGAGGTACCATTTAATTCAAAGCTGGGGTAATGAGTAGGTCCATACCTTTCCCCAGAATATTTGTCGGAAAGGTAAGACAATAGTGCGACTTCCAGCACTTTAGTTATTATTTCAAGGGTACTCCATCTTTTTATTTTGTATTACATTTATCATTTCCTGGCCAGTCAATTAGAATTATCCGAAGAATCTTTGAGGATGTAGTGTATTTATAAAAAAGTACTTTACTCACTGAGGTACTCGCAGTGTAACGATTATAATCGTAGGCAACTAACACGGTGAATCGAGTTCAGATTCAGGCTTTCACATTACGCTCATTGCACTGGGAAAAGCACAAATTCAACTAGATTTCCTCTAGCTAAAAGTAAATAGGAGGGCAGTTTGAGTTCGGTAACTAAGGTATGGCGACCGATGTGAGAGGAGGAAACCACTAAAACTATTAAATTCTGTTAAAAAATTGACTTTCCATGGTGGAGGGGTTAAGTAAATATGTACATCACTAACGAAAGAAGGCAGAAGAGGACGCCGGCCGAAACTTGGTGATTAAAAGGGAAGTGATAAGAATGCTGGTCGGAATCACTTGTTAAATGAGGATGATATTTCCTGAAAACATATCCTATGTGATTATTTCAACCCCCAACTGTTTGTTCTTCTCTAAATAAAAATTATCCTATATTCTTTGCACTTTCTAAAATGAAACATCGATATCTTCTTTTAATGACTGAAAATCCTCTTTTCTATCATTGTTAAAAAAGAATATTTTTGACGCAAATGATTCATGCATATTTATTCTTTTTTCTTCAAAAAGAAAGAAATTAGAATAATTTTAACCGAAAAATCAGGTTCCAGTAGCTAAATTATATACATTTGGATGTTTAATAAAAGCATATTATTTAACATGGAACTATATTGTCGGATTTTGAAACAGTTTTCTTAGCATAATAGCCAGCTCATTTCAGGCAAGTTATTGTATTAAATGAGACCCTCAAAAACTTATATAAAACTTATTTAAAAACGATATTTTGTTGAATGGAGATCGTGCTTTTTTCGATAATATGGCCAGAATTTGGAATAACTATCATTCAGAAAGAAATATATTTGAGTCACCGAAAATCTTTTTTTTTTGTACACTGATACAACTTCTGCTTGAGGCAGACGACGGACTCACACAATATGTATAAAAAGTCAGAGTTTTTTTTTTAAATTCAGATTTGACATTTGCTAAAGATCCATTCATCGACACTTATTTAATTTCTTCCAAGTGTGTCTTCAGCAACATAAGAATTGTGAGATATTAAAAAAAACAGTTGTTAGTCATACCGGAACTGGCACGAGCCAGTTTCCAATAGCATTGACATTTGAATTTTTACTTACGATTTAGAATTGCGTGATTGTACCATCCCTTAGTGTTTGCGTTTACTATATCATGGAGTATATATATATATATATATATATATATATATATATATATATGATTTTTGACGTTACTCAATGTTATTTGATCGTTATTCCCACTCCCATGGCCACTGACTTTGGTTTATGAAGTTTGCGCTATATTCTGGAGGAAAACTGCCACTTTCAGTTGTAAGGCTGTAAACGAATGTTACAATGACAAGAATAGATCAGCTATTTGAAAATCTAGCAGCCGGAAGAAAGAAGAGTTGAAAAAGTTCAACATCTTCTCCAGTGGGCTAGCTGTATCTGTATACTATTGATCAAGCACCTCCTACAGAGCCATGTCAAGGTCACCGGGGATTGGTCATATAAATGATGACAGAAGGGTTGTTCACCTGATGATGGCATACAATCAAAAAGAAAGTAGGATGCTCTCTGAATCTCAATATAAGACGAGGTATTTTGTGATTATGGTTCCTTTTGTCTTTTGGTGAGTGGGGTTCGACTAGACATAATCTTGCGTAAAGAGAGAACAAGGAACGGGTTAAAGTTACGTGATAAGTCTATTCTAAAGTGAAATGAAGAAGCTTACTCCACGCGTGTGTTTGACATCTATTTCAACCTGATTCCACAATCTCAGAGATTGAACAGACAAAAATTATGTTTTTTCCTTGGTTTGGTTTGGTTTTATGGCACATCAAGCATTATAGTTTATTTAATGCCGAATCCTGTTTATACATATATACCAAATGTATATGATTTGTAAACATATATAGTTAATAATATTTTTTGCCCACATTTAAGTGGTTTCAAGTATAGCAATTTGATTCTAATCATTTCATTTAAAATTATTTATTTGTTTGCACATAGTTAAATGATAAAACAGTTTTCTTTCTGACAATTCGATTTAACGTGAGTATTTTGTTTACATTCAGGTTAAATGTTAAACATTGCTAAATGATTGGCAGTTTTCAGGTGCTACCACTCCAGCCAGAGTAGAACTGGGAGCGATGGCAATAAAGGGGCATTCGGTATTCCCCAAAGCTTCAACATTACCGAAGTCTTACCATCAGATAGTTTAGTGTCATATCCAGGACACTTGTTAGGGTCTTACCCCTCTACAGAGATGCAGTCGGTTTATTTTACAGATCCAGCCGACTGCGTTTGTTTTATTTTGTGTGTTTTTTCCTTTACCATTTCCCTAACAGAAGGAACGACAGAGCATCACAGGCATAACAGTAAATTCGTTTTTCATGATGTCATAGTTCAGTGTTTTAATCACTACGCTACGGTGATTTCTATATGACAAATGTTAATATTCAATAGAAAGAAAACAATTTAAAAACAAACTTTCTTTAAAATGATCAGGAAATAATTAATTTCTCCTAAACCACAATTCGATGCTACGGATAGCCTACTGGTCAGTTTGCCTTTATTTTTTCGTTTAATCTGGACGCAAAGACGAAAACAAATTGACTCATTCTAAAATGAATTCTGATGAACTGCTTAACTTGAGGAAATACCACCATTTAAGTAGTATATACGAATACCAATTTCAATAGAAATGCATATATATATATATATATATATATATATATGTACCTCATAAATAATGTAACTTTCTTTAAAATATAATTTATTATAGATAATTCAACAAAAGAATAATTTCAATACTATATTCGTCATTATCTGGAATCATCTCTTGCCATTCATCAGATAGCTTGTTGACTCCTCTTAAGTAAAGTTTAGCTGGTTTCGAGTACAGGAAATTTTCCACAAAGATTTTGATTTTTTCGAAACTTTTCTGTCATTCGAAGTATTTGGGCGGGGGGACGAAAAAAATGGAATTCATTTAGCGTAAGGTCTGGTGAATATGGTGCAAGTTATAGGACAGACCTGTCTAAATTCAATATTTCTTCTTGCGGGATTATTACTGAATGTGGACTTGTATTATCAGGGAAAAGCACCACGTTTCTTATATTGACGAATGCGAGGCGTCTTCTTTGAAAATGTTCATCTCTCGATGACGTATTGCCCGAAGACAACTTTGGAAACGAGTTTCAGTCTTGACGGTCTGTGATGTCAACTTGGCTATTGGCAGTAAAACTTTTCTTTGCTTTTTCTATTACGTTTTTGTCATTTTTAAATTACATCAACATTTCGTGTTGAATACGAACTATCAGTCTCTTTATTTTTGCAGCATGAGATCATAGACTGAATGATGATGCGAACTCTTTCACTACTGAAATAATAATGACAGATGAAAGCACTCTTTAACTAGGTTTAAAATATGGGAAGTTGAAAATGCGTCGTTACAACACGCTTTTAAAAACGGAAATTATTAATGACTCAACCAAGGTGGTGATAGACAAATTATCATTTTAAATTATTAATTTCGCACATTTTTTTTTGTAAGTCTTAGCAAACAAGTCAGTTGGGCACTGTGACAATAGCAGTATTATGAAGCCGTTAATTCCTACTGAAATTTAGAAACAGTATAAATGGCGTTTACATCGAAGCAGCAATACGAAGATTTCAGAGTATTTGTGTGTCAATTTGAGGACAGGTTTGGTTTGGTATCTTTTATTTCATGGCATATCAACCTTTGTAGGTTATTTTAATGCCAAAGCCATTCTCCTAGAAGAACAGTCGTGGTACTATTTAACCCATAGCTGGGAGGATAAGGGGGTTCATACCTTTCCCAAGGGTATTTACCCGAAAGTGAACGTAATAGCATGACTGGAATACGAACTCGCTTACTACGATTCCGTAGTCCATCACACCACGAGGACACCTCCAATTTGAGGACAGTTTCATGCTCATATAGATGGAACCAAACACCCAGTCTCCATCATAGTATTTGGGGTGGTCCCAAGCGATGGTATCTTTATGCTCCATTCATCTTACAGGATAGCTTCAACCACAATCGGATGTCAGCGTTGAGCAATGGTTAAAGTGATGGACTGTGGAATCCTAGTAAGTGAGTTCGAACTCCAGTCGAACTATTATGTTCACTTTCGGACAAATCCCCTTGGGAAAGACATGATCCCTTTTATCATCCCGGCAGTGTATCAAATAGTATCACTATTTTAATCATTGAGGGTTTTAGAATTATTGTTTTAGTCTTTATTATTATTTTCACGACATAAATATCATCAAGCTTCGTCTCAGAAATTCAGACAACTAATATCCAGACGGTACGGACCCGATACAATACATCAATGGAGGCAGAAAGACTGAATAAAAAATCAGCACGAATGACGAACCACCTTACATTCCTATCCAGAAGCCGAGATCTCAAGCGAGTTCCACCAGGCTTAAAATTAATGAAGAATCCGTGGGACGTATCAGCCGAAATTAAAATGAAGACAATAGTCCGAAAACCATTAACGATAAAAATCATCAAGCTTCGTCTTAGAAATTCAGACAGCTAATACCACTATTGTTCTTCTAGAAAGATGGACCTGGCATTAAATATCCAACAAAAGTTAATATGCCA
>OY757920.1:5336374-5383874 GCA_963585895.1 Sepioteuthis lessoniana
GTGAAGTACGCTCATTTATTTTTCGCGGTCTTCCATTTCTTGGAAGATCTGCTGTACCATCGCCATACTTCTTCTACTTTCTGATAATATTTCCTACTGTACTTAGTGCTAGATTAATTTCTTTGCAAATTTTTGGTAATCTTCTCCTCCTTTGTGACGTTCAATGATTCCATCTCGCATATTTCAGGATAATTCTTTAGTTTTTTTCTATTTTTAATCCCTGAATTGTAAAATACACAGCAAAGAGACGGAAGATTAGTAGCACTATCTTGTAAAAATTTGTGGGCTTCTCTGATTGGCCAGAGATAACATTCCAATACTATAAAAAATATGAATATTTAAAGTCTTTTAAAATACCAATTTTCGATTGAAAATTTGAAAAAAGTGTCATGTATCCAATACTTTTGCATAGGGTAATTTTGAACATTGATAAGAAAAAAGGATTCAATCATGAGTTTTTAATTTTCCTTATACATACAACTAAAAGAACTTTACGAGATATTACTTACCAAATATCAGGCAAAATGGCGAACATAAACTCGAGTGAAAACAGAAAATAACGTGTATCCAAAACTTATGCGTGTCATTGTATACACACACATACACACACACACACACACATATATATATATATATATATATACAAGGGATGGAACATATCTTTAAAAGACTTTTTAAAAGTTTTTGAAGCGTGATTTTAATCATCGGTGTATATTAGAATCTCTTGTGATTCTCTCCCCAATAATATGATACATAGATGGCGGCGAATTTCTCTTAGGGGCAAGTATGAAGAGGTTCGCATTTTCTTCGAGAATGTTTTCAGACGCCTCTCAAGTTCATTCTTTGTGTGGAAACGTTAAGGAGAGTACAGGCATAGAATCGATGTTGGGGGTTGAGGTTGCTCGGTTTTTTTTCTTGTGCATGCTCCTTCTGACCTCAGTGGCAACTGTTCCTTGCCTTTCAAAGAGCGCAGTGGTATTAAGATGGATATGTCTCCACGACTTTTGATGTACTGCCTTCAGGCTTTTTTTCAGTACATTTCAATATATATATATATATATATATATATATATATATATATATATATATATATATATATATATAATCTACCATTTCTTTACCTATACTTCCATAGTAATATTGATCACTTTTTATGCATTTTTAGTATTAGCATCTTATATATATATATATATATATATATATATATATATATATAAATATTTGTGAACTTATTTGTTTTTAATGTTAGATCCAATTCCGTTCAATTTATCATTAAGAATAAATGAACAATGTAATGATTTAAAAACTTTTTGCTATTACTCAGTTGTCACTTTCGTTTATCATCTAAAAATTATTAAATCTGTAGTATTTTCTTTGACAACTTTTATGGGTCATTTAATACCCTATAGTAAACTAGTATTGATAAGATTTAACACTTAGCAGGGAGAAAAAGGGGATTCATATTTCTTCAATGATATTCGTCAGAAAGTGAACAAAACAGGGTGAGTTGAATTCGAACTCGTTTACAACGATATCGAATTTAAGTACATTAGCCACAACACCGCTGCGACTCTCTACAAGTTTAGTAGAATAGACTAGGATATAATCAGACCTCAAAATTCTTATTTCCAAATTCTGAGTTAGACCTCTGAAGGTACACCTTTACCACAACTCCCAAACTACTGGTGGGACGAAAATTACTCAGTATAACTTGTCTATGATAACAAAAGCATACAACAAATCATAAATATGTGTTATTTAACTCCCATTACTCAATAAGTTTATGGTTGACATTATCTTCCCGAGTGTGTCAATAAATAAAAATGCAAATCTTATGTAATATTTTGACCTTCGACCCGGCCCAAAAATGCTATTCCAAGGTGATGCACCGGAAGTAAAGAAAGCCAGCACCCAGCAGAGTGGACCCCAGGGCTCCGGTTGAGCATCAGAAGAACGAGAAGATACAACGTTGACGGCCATAAGTTTGGGGGTCAAAATATTGCAGTTATGTTCGATCTCCAGCTCCCTCTCACAGTAAAACCCCACACAACCTTTTCGAACCCTTGCAATAAAGTGAGAGGTAAACATTTTGTTAAAGAAGTCTTCCTGCGTCGTTTATTACTGCGTCTGATTAATTTACTGCGTCAGTATGTATCCTGCATGAACATGTATATGTGTATATAAGCATATTTATTATGTGAGTATATAACACTCACACGTTGGAGCTTCTGTTCCTAAAAATGCACAATTTATTGCATATTCAAGAAATTTCATCAATAAACAATATAAAGTAGTTGTGTGACTGGCCGACAAAGTACTGTGATGTTTTGGTTAATATTTAAAATCAGCAGTTGGAAAAGGCTTGTGATATAGCATTAATATAAGGCCTAATTTATATTACAGTTTTATATCGATGGTTACGAGAACTCTTCCACTAATAGACCATTTATGGTAAAAGTTTGGATTTTAGCCTTGATGTATAAGCAGACTTCAAGATTAATGGATATTTTTCACGCTTATGTTTGAGAGAAAGTCGATTATTATTCCGCAATTTAGCGTCATTAAATTTTTTGTAATTGAAAATTATAATGGAATTCATTAGTTACAACTTCAAATATTGATGCTGCCTTTTTATGACACGGAGGAGAGGTCGGTGAAGAATAATTGGTTAAAAGAATTATGGTAAAGAAATCATGTCGGGGAGAGCTCGTGGGTTAAGTATAAACTCCATAACCTACATTACCTTATAAAAAGTGTGTGGGGTTGAATTTCACTTATCTATCTGTTACGATCTTATCGTTTTGCACGCTTAATCCAGAACACCAAAGTATATTTACATGAAGACATCGACACGCGGCTAACGAAGGCATGGACAGCTATCGATAAGCTATCGATCATATGGAAATCAAAACTGACCGATAAATTGAAACGCAGTCTCTTCCAGGCAGCGGTCGCGTCGATAGTTGTGTATGGATGCACCACCAGGACGCTAACAAAACGGCTGAAGAAGAAGTTAGACGGCAATTACATAAGAATGTTGCGAGCAATATTGAACAAGTCCTGGCGGCAATACCCCACAAATAACCTGCCTCCCATTACGAAAACTATCCAAGTTAGACGAACCAGACACGCAGAGAAGCAGAGACGAGCTCATAAGTGATGTACTCCTATGAACCCCCACATATGCCAAAGCAGGACAACCAGCTCGAACATACATACAGCAGCTATGTGAGGATACGGGATGTAGCCCTGAAGACCTGCCAGAAGCGATGAACGAGAAGTGGCGAGAGAGGGTCAGGGATATCCATGCAAGCGGCATGACATCATGATGACCATGATATATATATATATATATATATATAAGTAAAGTTGGCGACCGTAGTCGAGGGTGATCTGAAGGCCCCCTTTTCAATAGCTACTACTCCAAAATGTAGGGGGGGGCGCTACTCCTTTCCCTGGATTGCTCCACTTTACCCTTCAGCCATACCTTTATAATGCTGAGTGTTAAGCAAGGTAGCACCAAGTACCATTTTTAGAGTCTTTGGTATGACTCGACCTGGGATTGAACCCAGGTCTCCCGGGCCACTGGCGAACACTCTAATCATTTGGCCAATCTTTTTAAGAAAAAACAAAAAACGGTCACATTAGGATTATAAATTTATTTCCATCCTGTTATGGGTTTTGATATAAATCAAAAACACCAAAAAAGTCTGCCTAATTCAGTGTATATATATATATATATATATATATATATACTGAATTAGGCAGACTTATATTTTGGCCCAGTCAGATGTGGCTGCAGAATACACCGACTACTTCTCTGTAGAAGGGTAAGACTCTCCAAACGAAAGTCCTGGATATGACACGAAACAATCTGTTGGTGAGTACTCCTTCATTGCCATCGCTCCCATGTCTACTTTGGCTCGGAGTAGTAGCATCTGATAGGGTCCTATCTATGGGTCAAACAGAAGTAAACTGTGTAATTACGGTAAGCTCAAATGTTTGAAATTAACTGTTTTTACATCCAACAGTATATTTATGGTAAACTGAATTGTTTGAAATAGAACTGTTTTGAGCTTTAACTGAGTATAAGCAAAAACTGCACCGATGCTAAACTGAATTGTCTAAAATAGTACAGTTTTGACATTTAACTATATATAAAACAAAAAATTTACTTATTCTAAACAGAATTGTTTAAAACTTTTATCAAAATGACTTAATTCAGCGTTAAATGACCCGAAAATTGTTGATACAACGTAAAACAAAACCAACCAACCGTCTTTTATTTACCCTTACTTTCCGTACAAGATACATTGCATTAATGGTGTGTTGGGTATGACACCGAGTTACATGTTTTGGTGAGGCTCCGATTCCGTCGCTTTTGGAATATGATGTCACTGCTTTCTTGCCTTGAATCCAAGGTCCACTCTGGTCTCAAAAGGTAGAACATTAGAATCCCACCAAGGAGTTAAATAAATCTGTTCAAGACGATGGCTAAAAGGATTATTGAAAATCAACTGGTTTGGTTTGGTTTCTTAATGGCATATCAACCTTTGTATGTTATTTAATGCTAAAGCCATTCTCCTAGAAGAACATAGCTAGGAGGATAAGGGGGTTCATACCTTTCCCAAGGGTATTTGCCCGAAAGTAAACGTAATAGTGCGAATGGAGTACGAACTCGCGTACTACGATTCCGCAGTCCATCATTTTAACCATTACACCACGTGGACACCCACTGAAACTTAACTGATTTCTATACTAAAAAGTATTCATTTTCGTACAAAATTTGATTCAGGAAGCTGGAATTTTGGAATTTTTGCATTTTTGATAAATCGGCGCATACGCGCTGTTTTAAAAATTATTTTGATAATTCGAATACAACAATATTTGACTTGCCTCGCAAAATTTGAAGGATCAAAACCCAAAATAATTTGATAAATCTTTTCCTTGTAAGATTGCTTAAAGTAATTTTCGAATCAATTAAATCATACAAAAATCAACTTTCTTTTTTATCTAATTTTGATTCTACTGCAGTCTTATGAATTAACAATGAAATAGATCAATCTTCTGCAGATTTATAGAATAATTCGGTAAATCTATTCAAAACTTTATTTCTTCTGATTGAAAATCTAGGATTCTGTTCCTTCAAGCTTGTATTTAATTTCAACATCGCCTTATTATTTTAGGTTGAACGAATATGTTTTGTTTCTGTTGACATGCCTCTACTGCCATTTCAAGTTTTGCTTGCTGATGAATAGATTCACTTCATCCACTTACATATCAGCGCATAAATATACTTTCTCCCTTGCAAATTGACCTACTCACACAAATATATTTTACATATAGAGAATATATTAATTAGATTTAGACAACTGCTGAATTGAATACATGAACTTTTCTTTCTTGTAATGTAAATATTGCAGAATTTTTATGCTTTGATGAATGTAATCTTTTCTAATCAGAAAAGACTTTGAAACTTTTCTTTTTCAACAGACATTTATGTTGAAGTTAGTTCAACAATCATGATCTTCAATTATGTATGGTAAAAAAATGTATCTTGACACATATTTTTAATAACTAATTATCTAATACTAAGTTACTATACCAGTGTATTTAAAAATAACTTCAAACATTAAAAGAAATCAAATTCATCAAATTTGTAAATTGATATTTAATTCAGTCATTTAGATGATTTCTTGCGACAAGGTTGTAAGCATCGTTCATACATCGGCACTTTTCACTTGGTCAGTTGTGTTTACTATAAAACGTGTATATCTTTTGCAGAGTGGTAAGACTCCCAAGGGATGTGTTATGTATGACAATAAAATGTATTGGATGGTCCGAATAACACCATTGCTAATCTAATCAGGTGTTGTGTATGACAATAAAATACATTGGATGATCGGAATAACACCATTGCTAATCTAATCAGGTCTAATCTGATAAAAAGTGATAGTACTCGTTTGGGTCTCTCCAATGATCGAAATAGATCCATTTTAAAATTATTTGCATTGGATACAAATACTTCATACCATTTAACTGCTAATTATTTTTTATTAAGATTTGTTACATGATATAAGTTTTTAATGATTATTATTCTCAATTACTTAAAAGTATGTCATTGTGCGCAAATAAAATATATTATTTGATAGAAATAATTACTTGAAATTATATAATCGTGTATAAATTATTTATAATAGATAAAAATACTTGAAACTATGCAATCGTGTGCAAAATATTGGTATTAGATAGTTGATATATATATATATATACATATATATATATATATATATATATATATATATATATATGCTTGATATCATACAACTGAGTGCAAAAATAAATCTTAAGAAACACCTACATAAAAATATTAGTAGAAACGTATAATGAAATTCATTTCCCAAGCTCTAGATATGAAATTACATCAGACAGGTTCACCCCACCCTTCAAGATTTTTTAATAAATAATTTTAAATACACTGGCATAGCAGCTTAGTATTTAATAATTACTTGTTTAAAATATGTGTCAAGATACATTTTTGTACCATACATAATTGAAGATCATGATTGTTGAACTAACTTCAACATGAATAACACTACACGAATTGAATTGACGAGTTATCAACCAAACATGCTTTGGTTTTATTGTGGTTTATTTTCTATCAAACCTTGTGGGTTATGCAACACCAAATTATATACATATATATATATATATATATGGTTTGGAAGCGAAGAGTTTGTTAACATTATTTTACAATCAGCCACAGTTTATTTGTTTGCATAGTTAAATGGTTTAAAGTATAACTCACAAATACAAATAATTCTATTTGCACTCAGTCAAACGGTTTTAAGTATTGCAATCTATCACATATAATGGTGTAATGGTTATCGTCGTAGGAAATAAACACGGCGACACGAGTTCAAATCCTGCACGAGACTGATTGCATTTCACATAGCCCTAATACCCTTGGGAAAGGTATGAATCAAATTATTCTCCCTCCAGTTATGAGTAAATAGTAGGACAGACTGGGTTCTTCAGCCTTGGTGAGGCAACTAGTCTAGGAGAAGGAAAACTCTGAATTGAAACCTGTTAAGCTCCGCTTAAAAATTGACCTTGTGTCATATCCTGCCCGAGCGGAGGGGTGGGTAAATATATATCACATATAATTCTTTGGCACACAGTAAAATAGTTTCAAGTATTATTGATACACATAGTTGTATTTTCCACAGTTAATTGGTTTTAAGAGTTGTTTTTTAACACAAATAATAGTATTCAATAATATCAATCACCTGTAAAAGATTGAACGATTCTATATTACCCATATGTGGGGCCCTAACAGGTACTACTACTCTAGGACAGATTTGGCCTGAGAGTAATGGGAAGGAAGGAGTACTCCACATTCTGCAATCTCCAGGACTGGATCCTATCAATCAGATACAGTTAAATGTCTTACTTCGGTTTCAATCATTGCTATCAACCACTTATAATTTTATTCAAAATTATTTGAGAATTATTTTTTTTACGGTTACAGGTGGGAATTGTCAGAAGATAGCGGTTTCAATTCCTACCCAAGCCGGCCAGAGGTTTACTTGGTCAAAAACGTGGTGCGATAGACAACAACTATGGAAGGCAGTAATTACTGGGGATACGGTTACAAGACTCGGTATTCCTATCCGTGGTCGCGGTAAATCACCTGAAGAAGGACAGAGGTGAAATTTGGCTGAAACGTAGTGAAGAAGAAACAACGCAAAAACTACCAAGATGAAGCCAAAAAGTCCGCAATAAATAAAAAATTAATTCTCTGATTAAGAAGCCTCATCTCAAAATGATTCCAATTAAAGACAATAAAATTATTCATTCTTTTAAACTCAGTTGAATTATAAAAATTTCACTTAAAAATGTATCATTTGTGTGCACATTTAAATAGTTTATAGTATCTTAAATTATTAAATAGTTCTATTTAACCCATAGATATGACCTTCACTGAGGGTGAGAGTGGACCTGGGAGTAATGACAATAAAGGGATATTCCACGTTCCCCATATTTCTTTTACTAGAGTCTCATCATCAGATGGTTTAGTATCATATTCAAGACTCTTGTCTGTTGGATTGGGTCTCACTACGTAGAAGAGACACTGCCGGCGTATTCAACTGCCCCTCTCTTGCTGACGGAATGATCAAACAAACCATTCATTTTTATTTGTGTAATGTGGAAAGACATCATGAATTTTGTCGATCCATTGAAGCAACAGTAACTACTTTTTAAAAATTATTATCAAAAGTTGTTGGCTTTTTTTTTATATATATATCGTCTTGTTTTTTCTTTAAATTTTTTTTTGTTGTTGTTCTTGTCGTCGAGATATATTCTTGAGTCTGGTGATTCAAGGAATTCATAATTCAGTCGTCATAAAACATAAACTTATTTGGCAGAGACCAGAATTTATATTTCCATTCAACGATCAAAAGTTTATTAGAAATTCCTTTATCGATTTGTGAAAGGGAAAAAAGAAAAAAAGAGAAAGAGAAATACAGATAAAAAACAGATGACATCAAGAAGCTTAAAAAATATTCATACATATAAAAAAAAAAGAGAGAGAGAACGGTAAAGACGAGAGAGAGATAGACAGACAGATTGAGAGAGACAGAGACAGAGACTGAGAATGAGAGAGATAGAGGGAGTGAGAGAGAAATAGAGACAGAAAGAGAGAGTGAGAAAGAGAGAGAGAGACAGACAGACAGAGAGAAAGTGAGAGAGAGTGGGAGAGAGACAGTCAAACAGAGATAGATAGATTAATACGTATATATATATATATATATATACATATACATATATATATATATATATATAGAGAGAGAGAGAGAGTGGAGGTGCCCGTGGTGTAATGGTTACCGTCGTAGGAAATGGACACGGTGACACGAGTTCAAATCCTGTGACGAGACTGATAGCATTTCACATAGCATTAATACCCTAGGTATGAATCCAATTATTCTCCCTACAACTGTAGGACAAACTGGGTTCTTCAGCCTTGGTGAGGCAACTAGTCTAGGAGAAGGAAAACTCTGAATTCAAACCTGTTAAACTCCGCTTAAAAATTGATCTTGTGTCATATCCTGCCCAAGTGGAGGGGTTGGTAAATATATTTATATATGTAGAGAGAGAAAGAGTGAGAGAGAGAACAACTAGATTCACAAACGTAGCAGTCATATAATTAATGCTTAACATGATGGATTAGAGAACACCAATCACTAATTAAATGAATGCATCCTGTTGGCTTAGAAAAATACAAAAATAGACTTGTCCAGATATGGGATGGGATAGAAGATGTATATATCAACCCCTTTGCACGGGCAGGATATTACAAAAGGTCAATTTTTCGCCTGAGTTTGAATTTAAAATGGTCCTTCTCGTAGACAGGTTGCTTGACCAAATCTATAGAACTGAGCCTGCCCTAATATTCACCAATAGCTGGAAGGAGAATAATTTGATTCATACGTTTTCTAAGGGTATTAGTGCTATGTGAAATGCAGGATTTGAACTCGTGTCGCCCTGTCGATTTTTTACGGACACCTGAAAAGACACGGGATACAATTAACTTGCACATAGTGCTGGAATTTGATGACGTTTGCAGTAACTAACTTCAGTCAAAGTAATTGGTCCCTTTGTTTAATATCATATCAACCTTCGTTGGTTATTGTCGTGGCCCCGGAAAGGATCACTAATGAAGACGCAGACACGGATATTTGGTAAACAGATTATATTGCACAAGAAAGATAAAGTTACATAGAAAAGGTAATAAGTCTCATACTGTTTCGGATAACTCCGGCATTGTTCGGCTGGTAGCGAAAACTCTCAGTGCTAATAAAGGTAGGGAAGAGTCCATTATGGTGAGATGGGTAAGGCTCCCACAACAGTCATTTAATTTCACAGCCATCCCTGTAGAAGAACAGCCTTTAACTGATAGTTAGAGCAATAAAGGGTTTCAATATCTTTCCCATTGGTATTAATCCGAAAGTTAACAGAATAGCGCTACCTGGGGTTCAAACTCGTTTACTTAGAGACTGCAGCCCATCACTTAAACCGTAACACCACGGGGACTCCCCTTCAAGCAGAAGAGAATAAAACCTTATTTGTGTGAAACTCGTAGAATTAAAAGAGGTTACTCAATTCAGAGCATAAGGACTTGATCCTTTTTTTATATATAAGCAGGATAAAACTTGTGAAATCGTAAACACTGCTGATCCACAAGCCAGTTATGTAAAACTGAAAGAAAGTGACAATACTGAAAGAATATCTGAAATTTCCTAGAGAAGTGGAACAAATTTAGCAAAATCAAGGTAACATTTGGAGCTATAATAATTGAAATATTTTGTAAAACCTAAAGAAGCCTGGTTGAAGCATTATAAATCTCAGGTTAGATTAAATGGTTGACAATTTTATTAAACCAGGCAGAATTATTCGAAGATGGCTTCAACTTTAATTATTTGTTGCCCAGGAGATTCAAAACGATTTCTTGGACATAGAATATTTTTGAATCGAAGGAATATTTTTTGAGAAATCAAAATAAAAAGGAATATATAATTTGTTATTAAGTAGATTTTGTTGTTCTGGTGATCAACAAAGAGAAAATGAGAGAAATCTGAAAGTTAGACGAATACCTGTACCTTGCCAGGGAACAAATAAAGCTGTAGAACATGAAGGTGAGGTTGATATTAATAGTAGTTAGGGACTTTGGAACTGTCCCTAAGAATCTGAAAAAGAAACTCGAAAAAATGAAGATTAGAGGAGAAATTCAAACCATCCAAAAAGCAGAACTACTAAAATTAGCTAAGATACGTTGATGAGTCCTGGAGAACTGTGGAGGACTCACTGTCATTCAAACTCGAGTGAAAAACCATCAATGAGAACTTCTGGAAAAAAACTCACTAAGAGTATTTTGAGATACTAACAGATCACCCAATCTTGGGATGACGACCAGACGTATTTAGAGTCAACAATAAAAAAAGACAACCTGCCGTATTGTGAACTTTACTGTCCCGGCAATTCACAGAGTAAAACTGTAAGCGAAAAAGAGAGATAAATACAAAGACCTTGCTTGAAGAAGTGGGAAAAACGATGGACCATGAAAGTGAATTTGATACCAATTGTAATTGGTGCGCTTGGTAAACCCATCAAAGGATTGGTAAAAGGATTAAAGGAGTCGGAAGTAAGCGAACCAGTGGAGACCTTCCAAACTATATCGTTTTTAAGATCGATTAGAAAACTGAGAAGAGTCCTGGATACGTGCTGTCTTTTTGAATACAATTAAAGTCCATCAGTTTATGCTGGTGTGAAAGAGTCACCAGAAGTAACATAATAATAATAATAATAATAATAAAAAAAAATAATAATAATAATAATAGAAGTTGGTGGACGGGTAGAGACTATCCAAACAACAGCATTGCTGAGGATGGCCAGAATACTGAGACGAGTCCTGGAGACTTGAGGAGACTTTCTGTGACTCAAACTCCAGGGAAAAACCATCAGCTAATACTGATGTGAAAAACTCTAGAGGAGTAAATAATAATAATCGCAAGAGAAGATCAACCACCTAATGTACATGGATGACGTTAGATTATATGCAAAAAATGAAAAAGAACTGGAAACTCTCATACACGCAGTTAGAATATACAGTCAGGACATAGGAATGGAATTTGGCATAGAAAAATGTGACAGGCTCGTCATGAAAAGTGGCAAACGACATATGACTGACGGAATGAAACTACCAAATCACGACAGAATTAGAACACTCGAAGAAAATGAAACCTACAAATACTTGGTCATCTTGGAGGCTGACACAATTAAACAAGTGCAAATGAAAGACATGATCCGAAAAGAATATCTCAGGAGAACGCGAAAACTACTCGAGACAAAACTCTCCAGTAGAAACCTCATCAAAGGAATAAATACTTGGGCTGTGCCACTAGTAAGATATTCGGGACTCTTTCTCAAGTGGACCCGAGAGGAACTTAAACAAATGGACCAAAGGACAAAAAAACTAATGACCACGCAAAAGGCATTACACCCCAGAGACGACGTTCACAGACTATATGTATCTAGAAAACAAGGTGGAAGAGGACTTGCCAGCATCGAAGATACCGTTGACGCATCCATACAACGACTCGAAGACTATATAGAAAAACACGAACGAGGGCTAATTACAACCATCAGAATCGATACGGACATTACGATAAACGAAAGAATTACAACTAGGAAAAAAAAAGGGAAAGGAAAACAACTCTATGGCTGCTTTAAACGTCTAATAAACAACATCTCACACCAGAAAACCTGGACCTGGCTAAGAAAAGGAAACCTTAAGAGAGAAACAGAATCCCTCCTAATATCCGCACAGGACAATGCCATAAGAACCAATCTTATCAAAGCAAGAATAGATAAGACGCAACAAAACATTAAATGTAGGCTATGCGGTGACAGAGACGACACGATCAATCACATAATAAGCGAATGTAATCCTCTTATCCGTTTCCCATTATGGGTTCAATAGCGCCTAACTTTTATTCTAATCACATTGTTTTGGCATTCAATAACCCACAAAAGTTGATATGCCATTAAACAAAGAAACCAAAGCTTATCCAACACGACTCGTAGTACTATTAAAACAAATATTCTCACCACGTATACTAACCGTAAGCAATCATATTCTAAGTACACTAATTGCCTTATTTTTTTAGCTCAGTAAGCAGGGACTGAAGAATACACCGACTACATCTCTGCAGAGGTGTAGGACTCTCCCAACAAGTGTCCTAGTTATGACACTAAACAATTCGATGATGATTCACAAGTCTCAGAGTTTTAGGGAAAGTGAATCCCCTCTTCATTGCCATTACTCCCAGGTCCGCTCTGACCCAAAGTGGTAGCAACTGATAGGGTTCTATCTCTAGGTCCAATAGAACAGATTGACATTTAAACTGGATGCAATCAAATGACTTATGCCTAAATTGAATTGTTTGAAATAGAACTGTTAGATCGTTTAACTGTGTAAACAAATGACTGATGCTTATTTAAATTCTTAGTGATATATTAAAAATACTTGGAACGATTTAACACTTTCCACGTTATTTTAATGGCATATCAACCTTCTCGGGTTATTTAAAGCCCAAACCATCTTTTTAGGACAGTAGTGGTACTAATTAACCCGTAGTTGGGAAGATAAGGGGGTTCATACCTTTCTCAAGGGTATTTGTTCTAAAGTGAATGTAATGGAGCGACTGGAGTTCGAATTCACGTACTACGATTCTGCAGTCTAGCACTTTAACCATTACACCCCTAAGGTCCAAACAAATGTGTAATGCTGAATAGAACAATTAGTGTTAAATAGGAATATATGTAACCACTTCATTGTGTGCAAATAAATGATTATCATTGAAAGGAATTATAAGTTTTAGAAAGTAATAATTTAAACCATTTAGACATCGACGCACTGCTAACGAAGACATGGACAGCTATCGATAGGCTTTCGATCATATGGAAATCAGATCTGACCGATGAAATGAAATGCAGTTTCTTCCAGGCAGCGGTCGTATCGATACTGCTATATGGTTGCCCAACTTGGACGCTAACTGAACGGCAGGAGAAGAAGCTAGACGGCAATTACACAAGAATGTTGCGAGCAATATTGAACAAGTCCTGGCCGCAACACCCCACAAGGCACCACCTATACGGCCACCTGCCTCCCATCAGGTAAACTATCCAAGTTAGACGAACCAGACATGCAGGACACTGCTGGAGAAGCAGAGACGAGCTCATAAGTGATGTACTTCTATGGACCCCGGATATGGCTGATCAATAGCAGGACGACCTGCACAAACATACATACAGCAGCTATGTGAGGATACGGGAGTAGCCCTGAAGACCTGCCAGAGGCGATGAACGATAGGGAGAAGTGGCGAGAGAAGGTCAGGGATATCCATGCTAGTGGTACGACATGATGATGATGAAATGTGAAGAAACAATAGCAATTCTAGTGTATAAACAAATTAGTTCTAAAAAATTAAGTTCCCTACAAACTATTCACTTACAAATCATATACTTATATCCATTTAAGTGAGCTCAAACAAATGATTAATAGTAAATAGAATTAATCGTATTCGATAAAAATGCTTGAAACCAATTAAGTGTCGGCAAAAAATGTGCTACAATCAACTGAATATTATTAGAGCTGATTGTTCAACCTTGAGGTAACTTGTCAACCAATCGGGAGAGGTGATTTTACTGAGCATGCGTGAACAGAGACGTTCTTGTGGAATATGTCGGTCGTTAGATGTCAATGAGTGAATTGTACAGTGAGTATTCAAATGGATCCAGCAAGTAAATCAGGTAATATTGAGCAAATCCTACTTTAATCTTGGACATTCTTCCGCCTAAACTATTCGAATTATTTAGAAGGCTTTCGGGGTGATGCAATGCGGAAATCCGAGAGAGAACATTTTTTCTACCGAGATTGGAAGGATTTAAACAAAAACTCATCCAATAATGTCGTACGCGTGTGGAATGCAGTCGCTGATTGACAAACGGAAAAGTAGAAGAAGATCTGGGGAATACACTGATTGTCTTGAAAGTATTCTACTGGATGGAACGATAAAATTGTCGCCCTAGAGAAGACGACATGATTCCATTTCCGTTTTTGTTGCAGACCATCTACTAGTTGGCCAGTTGTGTACAAATCCCAAGAGCGATAGGAGCCTTCTATCATGTCTGAAACTGACACAATAATCAACGAGCGAGATCGGAGATGCGTCGCTGTACAACTCATGATCTCTACCGATCCAAGTTATGACAACAGGACCATTCCCAGCACCCTCAAAATGCAAATCCGGATGGTTCAACGTGCCTCGGGTGATGAAAAGAAAGTTTCCGGCTAGGGTTATGGTCTTTGGTGCAGTTTCAAGTGAGGGCCACATCATGCCACCTCACATCTTCGAAGTCGGCTTGAAAGTCAACACCAAAGTGTACCTGGATGTGCTGAAGAGTGTGATGATCCCCTGGTGCAATCAGACCCTGAGTGTGGCAGCAGGACTTGGCGCCGGACCACAAGTCCAAAGATACCCAGGCTTGGCTTTAAAAGGAGTGCTACGACTTTGTACCCTTCTCTCACTGCCCCCTCCTCCCCCGATGGGAACCGGCTGGACTACTTTGTTTGGTCATGAACGTCGAGAACATCACCAACATGACCTCCCACAACACCAAAGCCAGCCTGATCGCCGCCATCCGCCGAGTATTCGACAAGCTCTTGCCTGCGCTTGTGGAAAAGGCAAGGACCCGTATCGAGGCAGTGATTGAGGCTGATGGCGGCTACATTGAATAGATGTCAACTCTATTATACTATCAAAGTTTCCTGAATTGATTTTTTAAGAAAAGTTTAAAAATAAAGCTGTAGGGTTGTTTTCTTTAGGACGTTGCACCCTGTATCATAATAATCATAACGTTATGTATTCTTTTGACTAGGTGAGTCAGCTAGACGGTAACTAGTATCCAAACAGAGGTGATAAATGTAATATTTACCTGGTTGGCCAACACGGGTTAATTCATGTGTAGAAATACACGCGATGACGTCACTTTATTTAATTGGATTTAAGCGCTCTGTGAAATGCCAAATGTCTAAGACAGGATTTGAACTCTTGTCGGTGAGTTCATTTCCGACGAAAATTAACAATTAAACTACGAGCGCTTTTAAATTTAGCTGCAACAAATTCCAAAAGGGAAATTGTGATTAATTTTGAAACCGTTTATGACATGGGACGTAAGTAGCCGTCCAACTTCTGTTTTGTAGAGTGCTGCTTCCAAGATTGGTTTAAAAGAATCCGTATCATTCTTGAGTAATTCCCCTGTCTCCAATAATCCATCACAATAAATCAAGTATAAAAAAAGTACCACCTCAATATTTGTCTCCTCACAAAAATCCGACTGACTGACTTTGGTAGTTTAATTATCGATAATACTTTTCTTATCGGTGTATTTCAAAAGCGGTTACAATTTTCTAACTGGTCTTTGATGTCGCTAATCTTATTTCATTGTGTTGATGTCTGATCCAAGATTCGTTGCTTATCAACACACCTCTTTATTACGTTCATTTCTCAGCTAAGCAATCTCGACATTTAATCGTTCTATGAAAAAGTTTTTAGCTATAAAGGGTTTTTTGTCTAATAGAATTTCAGTTCTGTTGTGATTGTTTTACTTTACATCAACTTTGTCGATATTGGCTGTGTATACAGATCAAATATAGTCTCTTTCTCCTTCGTTTCAAATATCCTCTTTACACGGAACTTCGAACCACGTCCCTTTATTATTAAATCCACAGGGGTCATCTGTTCTGATTCCATTAGCCATAACTGGGTACAAGTGTTAAGTATTCCTGTATTGTTACTCGCCTGTAATGAGTATTGAACCTGCAACCTCCAGATGATTGTATCCTTAGAAGCTTAGGGAATCAACGCCTATAACCGTTACGCCATGTGGCAGCAAGACTCAACGCCGGCCCACAAGTCCAAAGAGACCCAGGCATTGCTTAAGAAGGAGTGCTACGACTTTGTATCCTTCTCTCACTTCCCCCTCCTCCCCTGAGGTGAAACCGCTGGACTACTTCGTTTGGTCATACGTTGAGAACATCACTAACATGACCTCCCACAACACCAAAGCCACCCTGATTGCCGCCATCCGCCGAGTATTCGCCGAGTTCCCGCCTGCTGGACAATTCAGAGTGAATTTTTAGGACTTATAAACTTAATGTTTGTACTTGACTAGAATTACAACTATTATGTGTCATTTTTTACCTGTGCTCATATTGAGATTTTTTTTTTCATCTAGCCTTCTTAATTATCGGTTCCCATATTGTATTCAACATGAAAAGCACACCTTTTCTGCCTTAGTTACAATGATTTTTTTCTCCTCTTTTCATTGCCGAAAGTATCTAGCGCACAAAGATCATACTCTGACGCTTAACCCTTTTCTGACGCTTAACCGTTTAACTTGCTGCCCATTAAGGGCATTTGTCAGTGTGGTCATAAATTCTGAGATTCAGAAAAAAAGAACATCCGGGTCCTGTATGAATTTAGAATAAAACGATATCTGCGTAATTTCCAATATTAATATTTAAGAGGCATGAATCTGCGTACTTCCCTATATCAACCTTTTAGAGGCATGAACTGATATCTCCCTGATGAGGGTTTTGAAATAAAATTACATTTCTTGTGTACCGCTAGATTTAACGGAGATCAGTAGATGATTTAGCATTTGAGAAAGCATAATTTTTGGACTGTCTTATTACACTTGGCAGGAGAACAAAAAGTTGCTAACCTCTTTGTCAACCTTGACAGAGTCGAATCGCTCGCGATGTTTAGACTTAACAAGCTCATCCGTTTTAACTTTAATTGTTTCACGTGATACATAATTGCACTCAAATTATTGTTGTCTAAAATTCTTAGATTAATTGTTTTTGTTTTAAAAGATCTTTGGTGGATAACTCCATATTCTCGGGGCACAATTGCCTGGGGCTGTAGAATACACCGACAGCATATCTGCAGAGCAGTAAGACCCCTCCCATATATATGTCCTGGATATGATGATGATGATGATGCTCCAACCTTCGAGGTTTGAAGTATTCATTCATTGATATCGCTCCCTGGTCCAGCCTGACCTGGAGTAGTAGCTAGCACCTATGGGTCAAATAGAACAAATTGTTTACAAACAAATGACTGGTGTTAAATTTTGATTATTATATCGCAATACTTGAAACCATTTTATTTGTTTAAGTATGTGTTTACAAATCATATATATATATATATATATATAAACATGATTTGGCATTAGATAACATACAGTTGTTAATATGTCATAAAACCAAACACAATCAGACCAAACCAAACCATACACCCTTTCGGCTTTCATTGTATGCGCAATGCCTTGCAAACACACAATAGATTTTTAGATAATAATTTGAATAATTTACTTGTTGACAATACTAGTTTTAGGCGGAGTTTCAAAAAATACTCTCCCAAGCAGAAGAACGAGGCAGCCGATTGATTGCTTGACTTTAACGGCATGTCAACATGTGTAGGATTATTTTATGCACAGACGTTATGGAAATGCGTTCATAGATCAGTTATATTCAATTCTCTAGTGTAGTTGTTTCATAGCATTTCTTCGTACACGGCTATACGTGGTGCATTCAATAGGTTTCCAGACTTATTTTTGGTACAGGCACTTTAAATTGTTGAAGACTTTGGAAAATTCAGTATGTAATTGCTATTAATCATGTGAGATGACTGACCAATGTTCATGATTTAAGGTTCAAATGAACAGCTACAACAGGAATTGGAATACTCCCTGTGAGGGATGGTGAGAGGTGTTGGAGGAGTAAGGAAGTCAATAGACCTGAGTCGATTGGCCAAAGGGTTAGGGTTAGGCTTAGGGTTACTATGTTGAGGTTTTAAGGGAGTTCAGGAAGTGGTTCGGTCGGAAGACGCCAGCACTCTTCAAATCGGCGCAGAACACAACAACAGTATCTGTGCAGAGGGGTATGAATGTCTTCTATATGACACTAAACAATTTGATGGTGAGGCTCTAGTGATGATGGAGCTTTGGGGAATGCGCTATACCTCTTTATTACCATCGCTCCCAGGTCCACTCTGGTCCAGAGTGGTAGCATTTTATAGAGTCCTATCTATGGGTTAAATAGAACTAAACTGTGTACTTATGCTAAACGGAATTGTATGAAATACAACTGTTTATATGTATAAAAATGTATTTGGGATTAAATAACCAACAATGGTTGATATGCCATCAAAGCAAACCAAACCAAACCAAACCCAACTAAAAAATCATATCTTCAAGTAACTATTCTTAATACAATTAATTTACAGTTATATGGTAATATGTGTTCCTATCAAGTAGAAATGATTTTCAAACAGAGCTATTTGTCTTAGAGACGTTACCCTAATAGGTACTACCATTCCGACTCATGATGTATCAGGTATTAATGATAGCGATGCCGTTATATATACTACTAAAATCTCAGATGAAGTTTAATGTTTTACACAGGGCACCCCTTTTACTCGGGGGTGGGCGGGCATCACTCTGTAGAGGACACACTCAGCAAATTTTAAGCAGGAAAATGAGTTAAGTGACCGTTATATTTTCTGAGCACCTCGTGCATTGTAAACAGTCGTGAAAGACAATCGCAAATGAGTTCTGTTCTCACTGGGTACCTAAGTGCTAAATTAAACCAATTTTTACAAACATATTGATGCAACTTTATCGCAGACAATTAGGCTACACATACATAGTTTATACATAGTTTATACATAGTTTATATTATAGCAAAGACTTATATGTTATATTATAGTAATCAAACTGTGAATTTTACGGGTGTTATTGGACTGTGAAATATTAAATGGCTATTATAATTGCCTTAAGAAGAAACCTTTCGACTCAAAGGAGGGTATATTAACTTGAAACCTAACATGAGTACATGTTAATTCATCTAAGACAAAATAAGGCTCAGTCAGTTTCACAATTTTGCGAATCACTCCTGCTGAGACTCTGGCCTGACCCAGCCATTTGTCGTTGCCATTCTGACCCGATGTCATGAGCAAAATCAAGCAGGAAACTAGTGAACGACAACATCACTGACATCCTTACCGTTCACCAATTCTTCCCCATAGTCTCTCGTCATCGAAGCGTTACGAGCCAATCAAATTCCCCCGATTTCATGCCAAGTGATACGAAAATGAAGGGAGTTCATGAAAGCCTTTCATTGATTTGTTGTGGGAGATGCTTGCCTCTCTTGTGTTGCAGACAGCCCGTCCGGAGTCACGTGTTACCTCTGACCCCAAGAGGAAGAGGCAATTAAGTGATCGCTTCATTTATTCATGCTGTGTTGGATAGTAGGGGCTTTACAGTTCATGTAAATGTTCATAGCCAATAACTTACATCCCTGAAAAAAAAACAAAAAAAAACTGGTGAATGTTCTTTAGATAATTTTGCCTTTTCGAAAATTGTATTTTTATGTATAATTGTATTGCTTTGCATAATCTAAAGCAATTTCTGTGTGGTAGCAAAGGAATAAGGATTATGATAAAATGATTGTTATTTTCTGTTTTAAGAAGGGATAGAGTCATTAGTCTTTCTTAACATAGTCAGGTAGAAGGTCAGCAACAGGGAAATATAGAATTGGTTGAATTTACAGCACTTTTAATATACAGGCTGTTTAAGAAATATGGTTATGATTACGTAATTGAATAACCTAACCAATTTTAGTTCAAATAATTTAGAATTTTAACAATAGTTTAAAACAACTCAAAACAGTGTTTGATGTTTGATGTTTTAATATACAGGTTGTTTAAGAAATATGGTTATGATTACGTAATTGAATAACCTAACCAATTTTAGTTCAAATAATTTAGAATTTTAACAATAGTTTAAAACAACTCAAAACAGTGTTTGATGTTTGATTTTTTAAAATGTTAATGTATAGTAATACCATTAAAGAGAAAAGAAAAGTCCGAGGAGTTTGAGTTGTTTCAACACAGGATGTAAAATTTTGAAAATATTAAAACAAAAATTGGTCAGGTTATTCTCGTACAGAAGGATATCGATTTTTCTGAAACACCTGTATACTAAAAATAAATCTACAAGGATCATTAAATAAGTTTCCAGTCTTTTTTCGTATGGGCACTTTTATTGATAGTACACACATGAAACTCTTGTCCCCTCCAAAGTAATCTCCTCTGGCTGCAATGCACTTGTACCGTTCCAACAAATTCTGCAAGGCCCCGTGGAAGTTCTCTTGTGTGATCGTGTCAATGACCTTCGTCACAGCCTCTTTCATCTACTCAATTCTCTCATAACGACAGCCTCTGAGCTTAGGGAATAACCAAACGTTACAGGGAGCAAGGTCTACACTATAGGGAGGCTGAGGAACTGTCAAGATGCCCATCTTGGTCAAATAGTCTGTGACAAGAATGAAGTTGTGTACTGGTGCATTGTCCTGGTGGAAATGCCACTGAGCCGATTTGAAGAGTGCTGGCCTCTTTCGACCGAATCTCTTCCTGAACTCCCTTACAACCTGAACATAGGAACCCTAACTCTAAGCATTTGGCCAATCAACTCTGGTCTAGTGACTTCCTTACTCCTTCCATACCTCTCACCATCCCTCACAGACTCTCTGCCTTCCTTGAATCTCTAATGTGACCCACAAACTGATGCTCGATTCATGCAAGATGGTCAAAAAAGCAGTCTGAAGAATTCCATACATATTTTTTCAAGTTTAAAACAGAATTTTATTGCATATCGTTTTTCTAAAGTGTCCTCACGTCCAGATTGCATTTTTGAAATTCACCAGCTCTGACAATCAGGCTTTAGTAGGGTGTATTCCAATTGCTTCTGTAGCTGTTCATTTGAAGCTGAAATCATAACATTTCGTCAGTTACCTCAATAGATGTATAGCAATAACATACTGAATTTTCAAGAATCTACGACAATTTTAAATGCCTGTAAAAAAAAGTCTGGAAATCTTTTGAATGTACCCGCTATTGTTGGCCTTTTGTCTGATTAATTAAAAAACAAACAAACAAATAAGTTTCTACACATGCTGTGATAATTAGCGAACATCTATTAATATGATTTTTTTGTTATGCCTCCTTGGGTGTGTTCCTTTTTTAGTATCTTCTCACATCATCGTGAAAAGAAACCTGAGCACAGAGCATATAAACTATCAAAACAATCTATATATCATATTCTGTTGAAAGAAGATTGGTCGGGTTATTTTATAACAAAAATATCAATTTTTCTGAAACACCCTGTGTATCACAAATGATATAAAGTTTTCCGAAATACCCTGTAGTGTTAGACCAGCCGATTCCACGGCAAGGTAGGAGAGCGAGTTTTTTTTCTTATCGAGAAGAATATTTCCTTGTTTTATGCTATTTGTGAACTAGTAACCAGTGTAAATCGGATGCTGTTTTAAACTTTTGCCGTTTCTTTAAAATCTCCAACACATAAATCTATCAAAAATAAAAATTGCCATGTACAAAAAAAAAGCAACAACAGAAAAAAAAAACGTTTACATAAATTTACATAAATACAAAATTGCATCCAAAAATCATCATCATCATCATCATGTCGTGCTGACAGCACGGATATCCTTGACCCTCTCTCGCCACTTCTCCCTATCGTTCATTGCCTCTGGCAGGTCTTTCGGGCTACATCACGTATCCTCACATAGCTGCTGTATGTTCGAGCTGGCCGTCCTGCTTTTGCTCGGCCATATGTGGGGTCCATATGAGTACATCACTTATGAGCTCATCCTTGCTTTTCTAGCAGTGTCCTGCACGTCTGGTTTGTGTAACTTGGATAGTTTTCGTGATGGGAGGCAGGTGGCTGTATAGTTGGTGCTTTGTGGGGTGTTGCCTTCAGGACTTGTTAAAATGAAACGCTGTTTCTTCCAAGAAACAGTCGTGTTGATACTGCTGTATGGATACACTACTTGGACGCTAACAAAAGGGCTGGAGAAAAAGCTAGACGGCTATTACACAAGAATCCCTCAATTCTAAAAATGTATTTACACAACCTTTCGCCACGAGCAAGATTTGAAACCAGGTCAATATCTAAACTGAGTAAAGCTTTCCTTCGAGACTCATTGCTTTCTTAAGGCTGCAGAAACTAGTCTGTCCTACTACTTGTCTATAAAAGAATAGATTGAGACATGATTTTCCTAATGGCATTAGTACAAAGTGAAATAAAAACAGTCTCGTTAAGGATGGAAGTTTTTCGATGACCCCTAAGAGTCATTGACGACTGATTATTTTAAAATTCAACATGACGGAAATGACGACGAGCCAAAAATAAACAGAGTGGAAACGTAGAGTAGTCACCATGGTTTAATGGCTAAATTGCTTGATGTAATATAATTAGGGATTTTGGTTGATTGTTTTATGTGTAAGTTGTTTCGCAGCAAAATTGTGAGGTCAATCAGGAGGCAGTGAAAAATTAGGGATATATATGAGAAAGAAATTCAAGGCATTTAGTGGGAGAGAGAGAGAGAGAGAGAGAGAGAGAGAGAGAGAGAGAGAGAGAGAGAGAGCGGCACCCTGATAACGGAGAAACGAATGAGACAGTCAACGGTAGGTTTCCAAAATCCAGGTTATGATAGCAGCAGATGCCCAAGTTAAAAAATAGAAATGTATGAGCAGCTAATCGGTCGACGGCTCTGATTAGTTGAAAGAATCTTCAACGAAAAGACTGTTAAAGGGGTTGTGGGATAGAAAATTGAAAAAGAAAGTTAGTTGGAGCCGATCAGTGAAGATGGGAAAACGGAATCCCAAGCGGGCTCAGGGGAGAACTACAACAGTAACGACCGGAGCGGAAAAGTGAATAGCAAGGTTTGTATCTGTCTTACTTTTCTCATGACAATTTATTTCTCTCTATATAAAGTGGTTGACTCAGTTATAAACTACCTTTTTACTCTTCAGCAACTACTAAGAGGGGTAGTAGTGAATAAACTTTTGTTTTAGCAAAGCAACAGGCCGTGTTTTGTAAATTTGTCACTTTTTCTACATTTGAGACACAATAGCGATGGGAATATTATTATTATTATTATTATTATTAGGTTTTTGGTTTAGGTTGGCTTTTACATTGGTTGCGTTGGTATTACGTTGGTTGCGTTGGTATTACGTTGGTTGTTATCCCCTCGCTAAATGTTGATGGAAAATAAAGGTGGTGGAGAAGAACGATGACGTTAGGTTTTAAATGAAGGTTTTAATGGCAGCATTGAAGTAAGGGGTTTACGCTGGTATGCTGCGAGTCTCGTAGGAAGGAAAGAAGGTAGGAAGTTGTTAGAGTGTATCATCTAATTTTTTTAAAACTAGGATCCCTTGGTCTAGAAGAATAGACGCAAGGGGGTCCGTAAACTAGATGGCTCTCTTCATAGAGGTTGACGCTTCTGTCGCTATTTAAGAGCAGACAATAAAACGTCTGTTCCTCTTGAGGATTTCTGAGGAAGAGAGAGTTTCGCGGGCTTTCTTCAATTTTTGTTGTTGCTAAGAAAGATGGTTCGGTCTGAATAGGACAAGTCATCCTGATTGGGTGAAAATATTCGGCGATTCTAACGGTCAAATTAAACAAAAAATACAAGTTTCTTTCTGCTACAGCCCTTTAGAACCGGGGGAGGGAAACATCTGTTACGAACCGTGGTAGTGCAAAGGTATGTTTGGTGTCATAGTATTATATTGACACCAAACTCGAAGTAAGCGAGTTCGAACTCCAACCGTGCTAGTACGTTCACTTTCGGACTAATATCCTTAAGAACCGTATGAATAGCTTCAGCTCTGGGTTAAATAATATATCTGCTGTTCAACATGGGTTGATTTGGTATATAATTATTCACGAAGGTTGATAGGCCATTAAAAACGAAATGAAAATAGTTTTGGTTTTTCTGAAAAAAAAAAAAATAGCTGAGCGATATGTTCACACTTCTAGTTATTTTTCTTACCTACCATTTCCTATATTTCTTGGTTTTTCAAATAAATTCAGTCACGCAAGAGACTCACATTTTTGGAAATCTTTTAGTGAAATTCAATTTCAGGCAGGATATATTCTATGCGACCGATATCCTCTATAAATGATATTCCTATTCATTTATAAACATCATTACATATATACATAAACACATATGCACTATATATATATATATATATATATATATATATATATATAAAATGTCTGTGTGGGGTGAATATGTGTGTGTGTAGATTTCAAAATGTGTATTTTTATGTGTGCAGTTAAAGTTGTTGCATTTTAAGCAAAACATTAATGCGGAACTCTAATTGCAATTATAAAGAAATAAGATTCTAGAAGTCAAATGTTTTTCAAGAAAAAATATTTCAAAAATGGGTGGATACAAATATTCACAAATAAGCATTTATGAATAAATGAATGTATATAAAAAAAACCGACAGAAATGTTTGCATATCAATAAGGCTGTATCTCTCATATAGGAACACATGTACAACTGTTTTATCTATCTATTACGAACATACATATAATATAACCCCCAAAAATTTACATTAGTATATATATATATATATATATATATATATATATATATATAAGAGTGTTGGTTGTCACTAAATCACTTTGTGGGTTTGTGTCGAACCAAGTGCAAGATAATATGGAGAGAGCTCTATATCTAGGATAGAGCTATTATATAATAAAAATAAGCAAGTATAAATTAGATGTATATATTTAATTCATGGAATTTAGACTGCGACCGATGGGTTTCAAGGAGTCTTTTGCAAAACAACAATCATCTGGCAGTTAAGAAAATGAAATGAATTGAAAATCGAAAAAATACAATAAAAAACCGTTGTGGTTTTGTATGTTTTTACGTGTGGTTGTAAGTGTGTGTGTGTGTGAGTGTGTTTGCGTATGCGTGTATGGGTTATAGTTTCGTATTAATATGTATTTGTATGAGTTTAAGTGAATTTGCAAACGCAGCGCGTTGTATAAGCGGATATGAATTCGTAGGTGTATCTTAATATTTCACTACATTATTTTATTTCTGTATGTGTAGGTGACTATAGCGAAGGAAGAAAACGTCATCATTATATATATATATATATATATATATATATATATATATATATATATATCAATGAATGTATGTGTGTGCGTGTTTTAGCAGAATGCATTATGGAGACTAAGGATATGAATAACTATATAGATAAAGTGTCCGACTGAATGAAAGAAGTATTTAGTGTGGAAATCAAAATTTAGTGGAATATTCATTTGCTTACGATGTTAAATAGCCATCTTGTCTCTTGCTCTGCTTCAGCCGATGGCCGGTTCTTTTCCTGGATGTTTCTCTCTTCATCGCAGTTCTATCTCTTTGCTGGGATTTTGTAGAAAAGATACAATTTCAGGAAAAAAATATTTAAGGAAGTTAAAATGTGTTGGGGTTTGAGATGGTAATATATTTTGATTTAAAGATATTAAATCTCAGAACGAAATAACTTCGGAAACTTATCACCATTATTTTAGATTTCTTTCAAGATATCATAGTTGTGTATAAAGTGAAATATTATTTACACTATTAAACGATGTATAATGATATTATCAATATAAAAAAGCGTACATTATGATCACACAATTTTGGTAATGAGTTTATATTTTTTAAAGTACTTAAAATTACGTGGATTTTTGTTGTGCTTTAATTTCACTAAAGATGCACACACACACACACATACACACACATACATATATATATATATATATATATATATATATATATATATATATATATATATATATATATATACTTGCTCATTTGGCTGGGGCTGTAGAATACACCGACTGCAACTCTACAGAGGGGTAAGACCCCCCTCCAATGACTGTCCTGAAAATGACACTAAACAATCTGATGGTGAGGTTTTACTGAGGCTGGGGATTTGGGGAATGAGGAGCACCCCTTCATTGCCATTGATCCCACGTCCACTCTGGTCCGGCGTGGTAGCACCTGATAGGGCCTTATCTATGGGTTAAATAGAACTAACAGCATACTTATGCTAAACTGAATTGTTTGACTCAACTGAATACCTTGAAATATGAATGTTTTTGACTACCAAACTACTTACATTTCAACTGTGTGCTTATGCTAAACTGAATTATTTGAAATGGAACTGTTTTTTGACATTGAAACTGTACTTACCCTAAAATGAATTGTTTTATATAGAACTGTTTCGGCATTAAACTGTCTGTAAGCAAAATCTATATTTATACTGAACTGAATTGAATCTGTGAAAATCACTAGCCTTAATTGTTAAGCTGCACATATGAACGTGCCACGTATGCATAGGCTAACCCTTTCAAATTGACTGGATGCAATACAAGGTGAATTTTTAAGTGATATTTAACAGATTTGAACTTAGAGTATTCCTTTCCCAAGATGGTTACCATACCAATGTAAAGCAACCCAGTCTGCCCTACTTTTTGCCCATGGCTGGGCGGGGGGGGAATGTTTGATGCATACGTACCTCAAGAGTATTAGTGTTGTGTTAAATGGAGGTAGCCTTGTCCACGATTTGAACACAGGTCACCGATCCGACTTCCCAAGATGAAGATCATTTTATCACTAGCAACGTAGAATAATTCAGGAAATTTTGGTTAGCAAGTACGACCTGGGCTATAAAGCTGTGAAAGCCACCAAAAACATTTGTTGTCTAAAAGATGAAGGCGCAGTTGATCATAGTGCAGTCAGCAGGTGTTTAAATAAATTTTGCTCGGGTTGTAGGATCTTCAACAAGCAGGCAATGTCAGGCCTAAAACCGTGAATTTCGCCTCTGTAACTCAAGCCGTAAAGATAAATCTGACGATATGCACTTAGAGAGTATCAGACGGAGTTAGAATCACACGGTTCAGTCTGGTCTTTCAGTCTCACAGTATCAGCAAAAACTATCGGAACAACTGAATCATGTCTCACGTTGACAAAATATCATAAAACCTATGAATCATCTTACTAGAAGAACCCAATGATGCTACTTGATTATTCGAAGCCAGTTATCAGAAAGTGCAATGAGTGTTGTGTAAAGTCTTGCTAGCACCTTACCTCTTGCAAAAACAACGAAAGATATTTGGTGTGAAATAATAAGACTTGCTAACAATTGCATAAGAACTTGATATAAATGTGATGTTCGCGTGCTGCAAGAAAGAGTGTTGTATATATGAGGCTTTTATATTTTGAAGGTTTCATTTCATATATTGAAACGGAACACGCAAGAAAAAGATTGACGACAGACGTTTCCAAGAGCTTCTCGAAATACAATTAAATTTTCTCAGCTTGTGGAAAAGAACAATTCCAGATATTCTGCTTAAACTAATGCATAGCTCATCTCAATTATATATATATATATATATATATATATAAAGAGAGAGAGAGAAAGAGAAAGAGAGAGAGAGGTTTTGGCACATGCATATTATATATGAATACGCACCTGCATGAACAAGGGAATAAATGCATATGCATAAATATCTACAAAGTATGCATATGTATGTTCGACTTGTGTGTGTGTGTGTGTGTGTGTGTTAATAAGGATTCATATTCATTAGAACTTGCATGTATTCATACGCAATGCACTTATATAGCCTGTGCACGTGAATTTGTAAAAGAAAACTCATACACACACTCAGCTATATATATATATATATAAGGATACATTTAAATTACAGATTGTAAGCCCCCGACACCGATGGAAAATATATTTATTAAGTTCATGCACGCGGATCTGTGTATGAATACCAACGCAGACACAAACACGCCCGTATGTGTGCAAATACTGATATATGTATTGTGATTCCATTTGTTACACACAAACTCACACATTTAAAAAATTGACAATATTATTAACGTTTGCTGCACCAGTTTTGCCTAAGATTAAGATTCCATTTCTCATCACATATTACTAGTATCAGTATGAAGGGTTAGCATCCATTAATATATTAAACTGAAAGAGTTTAAAATTCTTAATCTCGCTCGTTCTTTTTCTCTCTCTGCCAATCTTTCTCTCCCTTCCCCCTCTCTATCTATCAATGTTTTCTTTATATATATATATATAAAGAAAATATTAGAGAAATATGCTAATAAATCCGTCGATGTGTAAATAGGAAATATGAAAAAAGTACAACTGTTTGATGAACAAGGAATTCTACTGAACAGAACTCCTGTAAATCTTCACGAATACAATATTCTATGAATGAAGATGTCAGCAAAACTCCTATAAAATTCGTCAAAGCTATATTGGCGAAGGAAGATTAAAAATTGCCAAAGCTTCAAGGCCTTTTTTGGCTTCAAGAACTTTTTAAAGATTACGTGAATATTATCAAAGTTGTCCGAAGTAAAACATTCAGATTAATACGGGGTATTATTCCAACAACAAAAAACTGCAAATGTAAGATAAGTTGCATGAAAACAAATTGTATTTCTTAATTTACAGAAGTCATTAATTGTTGAAGTCGTCTAAGCGCAAAGGTGTTCGTTGGAAGATATAAAGTATTCTTCAGAGACAGTTGTGTTAAGAAAAAACAAACAAAAAAAACAGTAACTATTATAAAAATCTACTTAACGAAGAACATAATGGGTATCTAAGAACAGCTGTACATGAAATATTGAAACAATAAGATGAACGATGCAAAATTCCGAATAACATCTTCAGTATTTTTAAAGAATCATTTGAGCAATAGCGGAAAACTATTACGAAAAACCAGACTGGAGAATTTCATAGGATGCTATCATAAAAGAAATTGGTGAATTTAATTGTCAGGTAACTTTTGTCGTCGTATTTCCGTCGATACGAAGACCTTTGCCAAACGGTCTGTTCAAATTGGTCCGACTACAAAAGTCAAACCAATGCCAAGCAAACTAGGCGCTGTCGAACACACGAAGTTCTAAAAATACATATTACAAAAACAAATGGTGTCCTCACGTTTAAAGAAACGGTTGCTTTGCTTTCTTAAGTCTTCAGCACCAAAACCGTCGTTGTTCCATAAAAACAAACAAAAACAAACAAACAATGGTTTTCCCTACGAAGTAGAAAGTTTAAAGAATTGAAAATTAAATTTTCAGGGGTATTTTCTGGTGGTCTAGGCAGGTGCACAAAAAATGAAAGCTAAATTCGCACTAAAGGAACATCTACAAACTGTTTTCAAAAAGTAATATGCTCTTTTCATCGTTAAAACAGATCCATGACGAGCTTGAGACTCGGGAGGGAGGTGTTTATCTACAGTTGACTAGAGCGGTATATATATATAAAAAAAAAAAAAAAAATCAAGAGATCCATTTCTACACGGATTTATCACGGGCTTAAACGATGCCCTCAATAAACTATAACCCAATCCCGAGGCCGGAAGTTTTTACCCAACTAAGCGACGCGTATGTGAAGATTGAATGGACGAATGTTCCAAATTACTTACGGTAAATACACATGGAGGAATTTCTAAATTCAGACGGTTGGTTTTTGCGATAAAGGTTTCCCCCAGCTATTTTTCAGCAAGTAATGAATATGAAGCTTTGGAATTGACTTTGCTGTCACTTATTTCAACGATATTTTACTGAAAAGTGAAAACAAGAGCAAGAAAAGCTTTTGAGTTTTTCATGACTCAGGACAAGAAATCAATACTGAAAGAAAAATGCAATTATATTCTTTTAGATAAAATCTAATATCTGGGGAAAAATAATAGATGAAAATGGCAGGAGACCAGATCAAGCCAGTGCTATAAAAGATATGCCTGCTCCTGAAAAGAAAATCAGCTCCCTACAAAGTTTTCTGGGTTTGGCAGATTATTACAACGTATTATAACAATTGTTTGCGAGCTTCGTTAAGCAGTTATAAAAGACGTTAAATGGGTTGGGACGAAACTGCCAGGAAGGTTTCGGAAAAAAAAGTTAAAGGAATGCTAAAGTCAGACTCGTTTTAGACACACTTCGATCCAAAAAATAAATAATCGTTGCAAATGACGCTAGTTTATACGGAATAAGAGCCTGCATTATGCAGGACTCGAAGAGTGGTCGATTAAGCCTATTGAACACATATTCGAGACGCTTTTTCCAGTCAAAAAGAATTATTCCGTGATAGTAAAGCAGATTAGGTATTGTTTACCCTTACAAATTTTCATAGGATCTTCCACGGAAGAAGGTTTACTTTACTTTAAAAAAACCTATCGGATATCATTGCTAGATATTTTGGGTCCAAAGAAGGCCTACAGACCCATAAAGCTACTAGGTTGCAATAATGGCGAACCATTCATGAATTACAATTTCAAGATGGAATTCTTGCCATCAAGTAAACTGTCACACAGACGGATTGTCAAGACTTATCCTTAAAAAAGTGAACCTTTAGAATACACGGTCATTGCTTCTGTAGGAAGTAGAGATCAAAAATACTATGGAATACCGCGCGAGAACTACCCGTGACGTTGGAAGAAATAGAAGATAAATCGGTGGATGACTTTTTATTGTGTAAATCAAGAAAAAAAAAACGAAGACACAAATACAACAGAATCCGAGGTATGTTCAATTTGTAATGACATTCTCATTTGTATTGAAAAAGTGGTGGTATCTCTACAGAAACGAATTCCTTAAAAATTCTCTACCGAGTATCTTGGTATAGCAAGAATGAAAAACTTAATCAGAAGTTATGTGCACTGGCGGTGGATATAGAGACATAGAAAGTCTGGTAAAAATCATGCGAAGGGTGTACTTTGGCAGCTAAAGCACCACCAGTAAAGTTCAACCCATGGGCCAAAAACTGACCGCCCATGGCCACGTCTGCATATTGACTTTGCTGGTTTACATTATTGATGGTTGTAGACACTTTTTCTAAGTGGCCAGAGATACTGAGATGCAAGAAATCAACTACAGGAGTAAGAAATTGGTTGCTACCTTAACTGCTCATGAGGTTCAGGGTTCAAGATTTTCTTATACAGATAACGCCACTGAATTTACCTTAAACAAATTCAAGGGATTTTATAAAATGTTTGTAGTACATATCCATTGCTTCTTGCCACCCTAGAAGAAATGACCAAGCAGAACGGTTCTTGGATACCTTCAAGAGGGTTCTAAAAATCGAACGCTTGGTCAACGGAGGCAGCACTGCATCAGTTCCACCAAATAAAAATACGCCTTCGGCCATGACTCGGGGAAGAAATTATGTTTGCGTAGAAAATTAAGATCGTTCTTTGACAAGCTGATGCCTATAAAAAAAATCGAACATATGGCACAAAAAAACTGGGAATAAGTTTTACAAAGAGGGTGAAAAGGTAATTTACCGAATGTGTCAGACGGGGAAAAAGATAGTGAGAAGTTGGAACTATCGTCAAAAGAATCGGTACGATGATATAATTAATCAAAGGAGCGAAAATGGTGCTCAAAAGGCACTTGAATCCTACAAAAAGTAAGCATACAGATAAAGAGATCGATACAAGAGTAGATGTTGAGCCTATGGATATTTTTTTCGACACAACTGATGTACCCATTCCTCGAAAAGCTGAGGGGAAAAAAGGGATACAGGGAGAATCGATATTACACCGAAAAAACATATAGACTCCGTACGGAGTCAATTTAAAAACGGTGGTGTTATATACTCAACCGGTGAACATTAATGCTATGTCCCATTCCTCATATGTTGGGCACTATTTTGAGGGGGGTTGATTTATGCGGATCAAGTAGCCACTACTAGCAGTGGGTAACTCCTTCAAGTTGTTAGCGAATATTATATTTTGTTAATGTTATAAAGATTTCCATTTCATTCCCAACCTCAGTTTTGGTTATTTCTCATTCAATAACCTTTAGTTAGTTTCCAACAGTAATTTTATTTGATTTTAATTCAAATTTGAATTTAAAGAATTGAAATGAAATCCCAAATTACAAAATAAAATTCAAATTTAAAAATGAAGTTGTTGATTTTAGATGATGTTATATCTAATCCGGAAAAATTCTCAGGCACTCCGCGTGTCATAGTGGCAAACATGCTGGGACATGATATTATGGTAAGCGCGTTCGAATTTGGTTGGTTTGGGGGTTTTATGGCATATCAACCTTTGTCGGTTATTTAACGCCAAATCCATTTTTATGTAAATAATCTGTTCTATTGAAAATAATTCAGTTTAGCATAAGTACAGAGTATAATTGTCAGAAACATTTCCATTTCAAACTAGTCAAGCAGTTAAATGTAACAATTCAGTTAAGTGTAAATACAGTTTTAATGTCGAAAACAGTTCTATTAGAAATAATTCAGTTAAGCATAAGCACGCAGTTTAAATGTAAGTACGGTTTAATTGTCAAAAACACTTCTATTTCAGGCTATTTAATTTAATCATACAATTCAATTTAGCATAAGTATGCTGTTAGTTCTATTTGACCCATAGATAGGGCCCTATCAGGTGCTACCACTCCGGGCCAGAGTGGACCCGGGAGCGATGGCAATGAAGGGGTACTCCGCATTCCCCAAAGCTCCAGCACTGCTGGAACCTCACCATCAGATTGTTTAGTGTCATATCCAGAACACTCATGAGGGGGGGGTCTTACCCCTCTGCAGAGGTGCAGTCAGTGTATTCGACAGCCCCAGCCGGCTGGGCAAGCGTTCGAATTTCAATCGCTCTTTTCCGTTCACTTTCGGACAAAGAAAGGCAGGAGTTGGGGAATAAAACATTAATATCTTTCCCAAGGGTATTTGTCGGAATGTCAACGCAATAGCTCAACACGCTTACTACGATGTTGTAGTCCAGCTCCTTAACGAGGACCCTATAGAGATTTATTTTGTTTCTTTGTCTAATGGCATATCAACTTTCACGGGTTATTTAATGCCAAATCCATACGCGTAGAAGAACAGCAACAATGGTAGTTAACTCGTATGTGGGTTATAAGGGAATCCAGTACCTTTGCCCAAGTTATTTATCCGAAAGTAGACGTAATAACGAGACAACACACACACACACACACACACACACACACACACACACACACACACACACACACACATATATGTATGTGTGTGTTTGTATGTATGTGAATATCTAACTATAAATAGTTGCAGGGCCAACTCCCAAGATGACTGGTTTTCTGTTCTGCATTGAGTGAGGAGAAAAATCCTTCTTACCATCTTGGAGGCGATCTACATTTTTTATTTATTTTTTTTTTAGATGGCCCCTCTCAATGTAGACAGAGATCCAGTCATGTTTTACATGCTTTGGGAGACATTTTATACGTTAGCGTGACTTTGTCAATTTTCTTCCCCAATTTAAACTACCCGTTTTTAATTGTTTGAAGAGTACCTGACGAACGGGCCCTAACATCTTTTTACTTTATTTATAATTTGTTCTCACATATACATATGATTCTGCAATCAGTTACCTATGTAATTTCTCTTGTACCAAAAACGTGATTTATACATTATAACAGTGTTGGTTTGTGTCGAACCAAGTGCATATAATATAGAGAGTGCTCAATATCTACGATAGAACTATGAGAACTATTATTAGAAATAAATATATATTAGATAACTAATTCATGGAATTTAGACTGCGACCCCTGGGTTTCATGTTGTTTTTTGCAAAACAACAATCAGGCAGCTAAAAAAATGAAATAAATCGAAACATACAGTCAAAAACCGTTGGGATTTTGTATGATTCTTTACGTGTGGATGTGTAGCCGTCCTTATATTTAAGGACACCAAAGTATTACTTTCAACAATAAAAGTATTTCTTATTTACCATGTCCACTAATTTATTCTATCATCATCATCATCATCTCGTGCTGGTAGCACGGATATCCCTGACCCTCTCTCGCCACTCCTCCCTATCGTTCATCGCCCAAGGTAGGTCTTCGGGACAACATCCTGTATCCTCACATAGCTGCTGAATGTACGTTCGAGCTGGTCGCCCTGCTTTTGCGCAGCCATGTGTAGGGATCCATAAGAGTACATCTCTTATGAGTTCATCTCTGCTTCTCCAGCAGTGTCCTGCATGTCTGGTTCGTCTAACTTGAATAGTTTTCGTGATAGGGGGCAGGTGGCCGTACAGTTGGTGTCTTGTAGGGTGTTGCTGCCAGGACTTGTTCAGGATTGCACGCAGCATTCTTGTGTAATTGCCATCTAGTTTCTTTTCCAGCCGTTTTGTTAGCGTCCATGTAGTGCATCCATATAGCAGTATGGATGTGACCGCTGCCTGGAAGAAACTGCGTTTCATTTTATCGGTTAGGTCTGATTTCCATATAATCGATAGCCTATTGATAGCTGTCCATGCTTTCGTTAGCTTCGTTTCGATGTCCTTTTCGGTTGATTCGACGCTGCTTCCTAGGTACGTGAATTTGTCTACTAGTTTAAGTGGGGTTCCTTCTAGAGTGGAGATGTCCCCCGTTTGATTATAGCACATATATTCCGTTTTGTGTGCATTAACATAGAGGCCTATGTTTGCTGCTGCTCGTTCCAAACTATGCAGAAGAGTTTCGGCTTGGTCAGGTGTATTTGCCAGTATCGCTATCTCATCGGCGTAGTCGGCGTCGGTAATTGTTGTTGCGGGGTATCTTCTGCTTCTTTTCTTCGTCAGTTCGAAGCCATTCTCTTTGATTTTGTCAATCGATGTTCTAAGTACGTAGTCTAGACAAATGATAAAGAGGTACGGGGCCAGCGTGTCCCCTTGTAGTACTCCTGCTACAATGTCAAAGTATTCTGTGTCTCCATCCGGTGATCGTACTTTTACTTTAGTGTTTCTATAGAGAATCCTTATTGCCGCTACGGTTTCTTTAGGTATGCCGTACGCTAGTAGGATTTGTTCCATCTTTCCTCTGTGAATGGAGTCGAAAGCCTTGGTAAAGTCGACAAATATTAATGTCGCTTGTAGGTTCTTTGCCCGTACACCTTCAAGGATTCTGCGAATGGTTAATATTTGTGAGGTCGTGGATCTATTTCTTCGGAAGCCATTTTGGTTTTTTCTAAGTATGTTGTAGATTTTGGGTTCTATTCGGTTTCGTAGTAGGGCATTGTAGATTTTGGCAGCTATGGATGTAAGTGTTATGCCTCGGTAGTTTTTGGCTAATCCGAGGTCCCCCTTTTTAGGGAAGGGGAATATGCATCCCTTCATCCATCTATCTATCGGATTTTGATTGTATACTGCGTTGCAGTGTCGGAGCAGTATGTCGTCGAATTGTCTGGTCTTCCATACTTCCGGGGGAATTTCGTCCAGCCCTGCAGCTTTCCTATTTCTAATTTTTCTGAGAACCGAGTCGAGTTCTTCTTGTGTGAACGGTCCTAGTTTAATGTCTAATTGTTTGCTAATTATTCTGGTGATTGGTTCATGCGTTATTTTTGGTGGGTTTCCAAGTAAGTTTTCGAAGTGTTGTTTCCACAGTTTTATTATTTCTTGTTGGTTTGCTGCTTTAAGTTTTGCTTTGGCTGTGTTCTTTCTTCTGCTCACTTCGTTTATTGTTTGCCAGGCTATTCTCGATTGTCTATCTTCCACCGAGTCTCTAATCTTATCTATCTGATTTTGAATGTATTCTGTCTGTTCCTTTATATATATATGCCTGCTAATTGATATTGTGCCGTTTTTAGTTTTAAGGCATTTGTGTTTGTTGGGTTTTTTCGATAGTTTTTGGAGGCTGTTTTCACTAGTGCACGTTTTTCTCTCACCACTAAAGTTTCCCATATTTAGTTTTAATTTTTGTTGGAATATATTTTGCTGCTGCCTTGAGGTGTGCATTGACGAAATTTTCATATTCGTCGTTTGGTGTACTTTTTTCCGTCTTTTCTTGTAGTGTTTCGAATCTTTTTCTTAATTCTAATACGTATTTATCTCTTAAAAAAAAAAATAAAAAAATTTATTCTATATTGCATCCATATTTTCAAACTTTGAATCAATGATCATTTTTACACGATGGATTTAACAATTATTATAATTGGATGAATAAATGTTACAGCGTCCTAATTATATTGGAATAACATATTACAATATCATAAATATTTTTCAAAACCATCTTACTATATTGTGATAGTATTACAATTACTTTTCACGTGTTAGTTTATCAAAAATACATCAGTGAAAATCTTTACGGAGACTTCAATTCTGTTTTCATTCAATGTCATTTATGAACAAATAAAAAAACAAACAAACTCCACGTCGTCAAAAAAGAAAATTGACATAAATAAAACAATTGATCTACTTCGATTTTTTTTTTATTTCTATGATGATGATGATGATTTTTAGCTGTTATGTTAAATGCCAACCATCGACTGATATTTGAAATTTATGGAAGCATAACCTCATCCAAAAAATGTAGATGAAGCGTGGTATCGATAATACTTTAATTTGTTACAACTAACTGATACTGTTTCTACACCTACCGTCACATACGCTCCCTCCACCATGATTATCTTTTGGTTTAATAATGTGAGTTATAATGTTCGTTTAATCTACTTCGAACGCATCACCAATCTGAAGACCAGGCGCCATGTTATATAAACAAATCTTTTAATTCTGTGGCGACTTGGTCTAGAATAGGCCAAGTCGCCACAGAATTACATGAGCGGAAGTGACGGTAGGTGTAGAAACAGTATCATTTAGTTGTAACAAATTAAAGTATACCACGCTTCATCTAAAATTTTTGGATGAGGTTATGCTTCCATAAATTCCAAATAATATCAGTCGATGGTTGGCATTCAACATAACAAAAATCATCATCATCATCATGTCGTGCCACAGGCACGGATATCCCTAACCCTCTCTCGCCACTTCTCCCTATCGTTCATCGCCTCTGGCAGGTCTTCAGGGCTACATCTCGTATCTTCACATAGCTGTTGGATGTATGTTCGAGCTGGTTTTCTTGCTTTTGCCCGGCCATATGCGGGGGTCTATAGGAGTACATCATTTATGAGCAGACACACAGGTCACTGCTGGAGAAGCAGGGTGCTTCTCCAGCAGTGACCTGTATGTCTGGTTCGTCTAACTTGGATAGTTTTCCTGATGGGAGGCAGGTGGCTGTATAGTTGGTGCCTTGTGGGGTGTTGCCTCCAGGACTTGTTCAATATTGCTCGCAACATTCTTGTGTAATTGCCGTCTAGCTTCTTTTTAGGCAATTCATTCCAATTTCCTTTGATCCTAAGATCAATTGCCCAGTCGGTTGGGGCTGTAAAATACACCGACTGCACCTCTGCAGAGGAGTAAGACCCCCCTCCCAACGAGTGTCCTTGATATGACACTAAACAATCTGATGGTGAGGTTCCAGTGATGCTGGAGGTTTGGGGAATCGGAGCACCCCTTTATTGCCATTGCTCCCAGGTCCACTCTGGTCCGGCGTGGTAGCACCTGATAGGGCCCTATCTATGGGTTACATAGAACTAACTGCATACTTTTGCTAAACTGAATTGTTTGAATTAGAACTCAGATTAAACTGAATAGCTAGAAATAGGAATGTTTTTGGCTAACTGTACTTACATTTAAACTGCGTGCTTATGCTAAACTGAATTGTTTGAAATGGAACTGTTTTTGACATTGAAATTGTAGTTACACTATACTGAATTGTTTAATATAAAACTGTTTTAACATTTAACTGTGTAAACAAAATCTCTATTTATACTAAATTGAATTATAACTGTTTGAATAAACTGAATAGCTTGGAGTAGAAATGTTTTGGACAATTAAACTGTACTCATGCTAAACTGAAATGTTTGAAATAGAACTGACTATTTGTATAAAATGGATTTGGCGTTAAATAACCTATGTAGGTTGATATGCCGTAAAAACCAACCCACCAACCAACCAAGATATTTAAACATAATTCATCATAGATGATAACATGTGTAGCGCCAAAGAAAGATGATAAATGTACTTCTTGATTCGTAGCAAGTTTCTCATCGATCGTCCATATAAAGACGAAAAGAAATTTGACATAAAAAAAACAGTACTTTTAAAACTGTAAATTTTGGAAAGGGAGGTCATGTGGTGACACGGCTAATATGCTGTATTTTGAGATGTTAGCGAGTGAGTTCGAACTATAGCCACTTTGGGAAAGGCATGGAACCCTTCATATCCCTATAATGGATTATATGTTAAAATTACTACTCTTCCAGAAAGATAGATCTAACTTTAAATAAATCAAGAATATATCTGTTCCCAATATATATATATATATATATACGAAGAGAGAGAGAGAGAGAGAGAGAGAGAGAGAGAGAGAGAGATGCATGCATGCATGCATGTATGTTTCGCATCGTTCTATTATAACCGGAGAAGGCATGAATGCAAACCTACCTTTCCCTTTGTTATGATATAGTAATCTAAGTTATTTAGTGAACCTCTCTCTCTCTCTCTCTCTCTCTCTCTCTCTCTCTCTACCACATCCATATATTTACACATATGTAAATGTCTGTGTGTGTGAGTATGTGTGTGTATGTTTCACTTCGCGCTGATGTCATTGTAGAATCCATCCTTTCACTTCTTCATCTATGGGGAAATTATTAAATGTACAGTGTCCTTAAGTCACTCAGTCTTCCTCTCTCTCTCTCTCTCTCTCTCTCTCTCTCTCTCTCTCTCTCTCTCTCTCTCACACACACACAGACACACTTGGGATTCGTCAGTCATGATACACTCCCTGAATCAGCACGGGAATTTCACGATACACTTTGGCAATATTATACGGAAGATTTTCAATGGCCCACGCAGTAGGTCTCCCCTCTTCATGACGTCAATGTTTTTCAAGGGAAGAATACGGTATAGTAAAACTTTGGATCATTGGCAAAGCAGAAGTTAAAGGAAGGAGTCTTCAGCTCTTTAAATTCCAAGGTTTTCCTTCTCCAAGATTCGTTACTCTTTCAATATAAAAGACCCAATATGCCCTATTAATTTCTTTGCTAATTACAATTATGTACATATTCATATACAAATGGGACATATATATATATATATATATATATATATATATATTAAGTGGCCCATTAATCTAGTGGTTAGAGTGTTCTCCAGTGGTCCGGGAGCCCTAAGTTAAATCCCAGGTCACGTCATACCAAAGACTTTAAAAATGGAACTTGATACCTCCTTGCTTAACACTCAGCAATATAAGGTACATATCGAGGGTAAAGTGGAGCAATGCAGGGAAAGGAATAGCGCCCTTTCCTACATCTCGGTGTAGTAGCTATTGAAAAGGGAGCCTTCTGGTCGCCCTCGACTACGGTCACTAACTTTACTTATACATATATATATATATATACACGAAATAATTACTTCTCGAATAAACAGCTTTAAAAAAAGTAATAATCGAATTGTTATGTAATTACAGACTTTTTTTTTATATTAATCTCTTTTCGTTAATTATATTTTATCATTCGGTTTAGTTGGGCTTTGAACTATTCGGCGCTAAGTGCAGGTGTGCACACATTGATTACAGTTCACGCTCGCGCGCAGAAGATATGACAGTCACAAATGTTATAATAAAAACCCCAGATAGAAAATAGGACTAGGGTGTGAATGACGTAATGCCCGGATTTTGTTAGGTCAGATAGTACAATCAGCATAGTAAAAATTATGTCTCTCTCTCCTCGTGTCGAAAAAATAAAGTCAAGAAGTTGATAAACGTTTCGTACCTGAACAACGGAGAGTTGTCAGTGTTTTGTATTTCCCAGCACCAGTATATTTTACAGAATCTCGAATTGTAAATTTTATCTATTGTTGGAATAGATATATTGGTATATATGCTGATTAATTATGTAGTGTTTTCAAATATTCTTTTTACTGGAAATAATATTTTTCACGTATATAACTTGTACAAGTTGGATATTGAAAACAAATTCTTCATTAATCAATATATCTGTAAATGTACATATTGGATCAGATGATCAATATTTTAAGTAGATCGATTACTGACAGAAGAAAGTCGAATAAACAAAACATTTTTTGTCGAAAATATGAAACTAAACGGCAAATTCAAGTAATGGAATCAGTCTCGGTAAAATATCATTTATCCTTTTAGCAGTTGTCGAGATTTTCCTGTGTAAAGTTCTAAGGTGATAGATTATTTAGACCAAATTTTGACTTAAAACCATGGCCAACAGGGTTGGGGTAGTCCCCGTTGTGTAATCGTTAATGTACTGGACAGTAACCTCGAAGTAAACAAGTCTGAATTTAAATCTGGCTATTACATTCACTTTCAGACTAATACGTTTTGGAAAGGTATAAACACCCTTATCTTGCATCTATAGTTTAAATAGTATCATTGCTGCTTTTTTACAGGGATTGTTTTGGCATTTAACAACACACAAAGTTTGATATGCCATTAAAGAAAGAAATCAAAACCAATTATGTCCATCAAATTAATCATTAATATTTTTTCTTTTACTTTTTCATTTCATTTTGTCACGTGCCGGTTTTATAAGATTATATGTTGATTTTTTATTGTGTAATTCATGAAAACGTTTTTCGATAATTCCATAAAAAATCCCGTATATTTTATAAAATGTCCATTCGAGATTTAAAAGAAGACATTAAGCCCGAATGCAAAAATCTGAACGAATTCTCATTATCCTGCAATGCATAGTTTTGACAAAAATCACTTTAGCTGTGTTTAACATACGCTGAATATATTCCTTGTAGAGGCAGTGTCCTGTATATGACAATTAACAACAACCGATGGTTGGGCTTAATTTCTGGAGATCTGGCCCGAATTATCATAACTCCGTTGTAGTCCTATGCTAGTCACGGAGCCCAATGTGGTGTGACTACTAGTCACAGTACTTGTTGCGGCTATTGTGTTCGTGACTACCACATTAGCTACCGGCTGTTTGCTTTGTCGAATCCTTCCGTGCCCACACTGAGGGGATTTGACACAATTCAGCAGGATCTTCTTTTGACGGTCAGGTAATATGAGTAGCTAGATTGTCTAGCAAATCAAAGATTTGAGAAAACACGTTGTTTAACAACAACAAAAAAATCGTTTTTATTGAAACACGTTTGTGAGACAATAAATAACAATCAAAGAGGTTTGCTTTCCTAGCAAACAGAAAAAGAAAGAATATTGAGAGAGGAAGAGTGACTACGAGGTGCGGTCAGAGTAACACTAACGACTCTAAAGTCTGGGAGTTTAAAATGTTGTAACGAATGAAGGTTGTTCGGAGTACTTCGGGTCTGGAATGGAAGAGATGCTTCTTTAGCACTCTTGAGTTTCTTCTTGGTCCCTTTTTCTTATCCTCTCTGAGGATTCGTTTAATCATCCCTTTTTTTTTATAGATCAATATCTGGACTAAAACTGGTTTCTGATTGGTTGTCCAATAAGAGACAATAAGGAGTCATATTGCCATTGGTCAGTCAATCCTAATCAGGATTATATCTTACAGGGTTTTCGGACTATTGTCTTCACCTTTATTGTTATTTCCTCAAAGTTTCGGCCAATATATCCTCCGGCCTTCTTCAGGTGTTTGTCGAACTCGGGAACCTTCACGTAACTTCGAACTACGTCCTTTATTGAGTCCACGAGGATCGTCTGTTCTGATTCCGTTAACCATAAGCGGGTACAAGTGTTAAGTATTCCAGCATTGTTACTTACCTGCTGTCAGGTTTGAACCTGCAACCTCTAGATGATTATATCCTTAGAAGCTTAATCATCTTATAAGCTTAGGGAACCAACGCCTCTAACCGTTACGCCATGTGTCCTGCTGGACAATTCAGAGTGAATTTTTGGGACTTATAAACCTAATGTTCTTACTTGACTAGAATTACAACTATTATGAATGGTTTTTTTACCTCTGCTCATATTCAGATTTTTTTTTATCTAGCCTTCTTAATTATCGGTTCCCATTTTGTATTCAACTCTATATTTGGTCTAATCAGCAGGCCATTGTAGCCCAACATATGTGCTGATTCCTTAAGGCGTCTAATCCTCCAATGTTCAGCCCTATCTATTATTTCAACTTTATCCCATAAGGGCAGATGGTTTCCCTTTTCCTTCCATATATTGTTCGCCATACCCTACTTTTCATTCTCACCTCGTATTACAGCCTTCCGATATTCTTCTAGCCTTACTTTTAGTGGGCGACCTGTCTCACCTTTGTATATTTTACCACAACTGCAAGGGATAGAGTAAACACAGTTCTTGGTCATGTCGAATTCCGTTGGTGGTTTGACCCGGAAGAGATACCTCTGGAGAGTTGAACCACTTGTGAATACTGTCCTGATGTCATATAGACTACATATTTTTTGTATCCTTTCGGCTAGTCCTTTGACATAGGGCAGACATACCGTGGTGAGTTTTCGGGTATTGTCCTCCATCCTCCTATCTAGGTTTCTTGGAGCCGATGTTATGCTCTCTGTGTAGTTGTTATGATGGAGGTTGTGTCTTAGACTTATCATTTCTTCTTGATATGCATCAGTATCGCTACTAATGGTTTTTGCTCGATGTTGTAAGCAACGGACTATTCCTTTCTTTACCGTATATGGATGATGGGAGTTGAAATTGAGTTACTGTCCGGTGAAGGTGGGCTTACGGTATACAGATGACCTGAATCCATGCTCTATGCGTGTTACTAATACATCGAATCAGGGTAATTTGTTGTCTTGCTCTTTCTCCATAGTGAACTGTATAGATGGTCGGATTGAGTTCACGTGATCAAGTAATATCTGAACATCTTCCCGATGAGGCCTGAGAATGAATGTGTCATCCACGCATCTAAGCCACATAGATGGCTTTAGTGATGTAGATCCTAATGCCATTTCTTCAAAGTATTCCATGTATATGTTAGCCAACACTGGTGACAATGGCAAACCCATAGACAGTCCTTGTCGGTATATATTAGATCCCATCCCGAAGTAGGTTGTCTCCACACAGAAAGTCAACATTTTCTTTAGATTATCTATCGGGATACAAGTGCGTGCTTCCAGCAAGGGGTCTGCAGCCAGTTGTTGAAATAACAATAAAGATGAAGACAATAGTCCGAAAACACTTTATGATAAAAATCATCAAGCTTCTTCTAAGAAAATTTAGACAACTATATCTTACCGGTATAGGGAAAACCCTTTTTTGATGCTTTGACCAATAGGAACGGGTTTAGAGCAATGGGGTTGAACAAAAAAAATTCCGAGCCTCACCTGATTGAATGAGGCATGCCAAGCTCACCTTTATTTAGGGTGGAGCAAAATTAAATCTCCCTTTAGACATTGACCTTCAAGATAAGGACGAGAAAAAGATATCTTATATGTGATAGATGAAGTTAAAATATATTTTATATGTGATTGATGAAGTTAGTTGACAACCCCAAAATTAAATAAATTTGCTAACCTTTAAAATCAAAAGCAATTGTCTCCAACTTAAATGACCTTCAGGAACGATCAACCTGCTTTTTAGGTCAATATAAGCCTTGAACAAAAAAGATAGTTATTTTAAGGATTTTTTTTGTTTTCGATATATATATATATATATATAAATTAGAATACATTTCATAAATTCTAATTTTTACATATAAATTAGGTACTCAACCAAACGTCGTGTCACACCCTGATTTGAAGAAATAGGGTCGAATAGTGTACTTCAAACTACAGTGGCTGTATTAAATTTACTTTCCGACTTAAACCCCTGAGAAAATACATGAACCCCTTCTACATCTATCTATCGTTTAAATAAGATGTCAAGGATTGCTATGGGTTTTTATATCCACGAAGTTTGATATGCCATTAAACAAAGAAAATAAATCTAAACGACACAAAAATATAAATTTAAACGTACAATAAAGTTGTTAATGTCCATTTACAAATGATTTTGTGTCTCATATTGCTCGTACAGAGAAGTATATATATATATATATATACATGCATGTATATATGTATACACACACTTATACATGCATACATATATATGCATACACACACTTACACACACATACACACACACACACACACATATATATAAATATATATATAAGCAGAGAAAACAAGGAACCGAAAAATAAATGGAAGGCGAGAAAAATTAACTTTCAATTCATATTCGTCTACGTATTACGAAAAGTCTTCTATTTCAATGCAATATTTTTCTATTCTCAGTTGACGTTTGTATATCTATATATATATATATATGTAAAGATGTCAGTTGACTGCGAATAAAAGAATTGCATATTTGTTAGGTTAAGAAGTCTAATATGTGGAATGCTAGCAAACGTGAAGATCAAAATCGTGAAACCCTGTGTTGGGAGTTTTTTGATACTGTTTTCCATCTTATAAATCTCTTACAACCGAAATGTTTCGTGCATTTTCGGACATTGAACGCAGAAAAACAATTTAACGATTAAAAACACTTTTAGCATTAAAGTTTATATATATATATATATATATATATTTGTAAGTAAAAGTAAAGTTAGTGACCATAGTCGAGGGTGACCCGAAGGCTCCCTTTTCGATAGCTACTACACCAAGGTGTAGGGGAGGGCGCTACTCCATTCCCTGGATTGCTCCACTTTACCCTTGAACCGTACCTTATAATGCTGAGTTTTAAGCAAGGTGGTTCCATTTTTAAAGTCTTTGGTATGACTCGACCTGGGATTGAACCCAGGTCTCCCGGGCCATTGGCGAACACTCTAACCGCTGGGCCAATGTCCCGGTTATATATTTGTACTTGTGTGTAAAGGAATAGAGTTGTGCCCCTAAAAAACGACAAGTCATAGCGATCTTTTATTAGAACAGGGTACACGATATATGCAAACTTAAAGAACAAAACAATTTCTTAACTAATTTACAACATAATCATACTTTCAGGGACTCATCACAATTCGTTTTATCAATCATTTACTTCATTCATCTCCAATACTCTCTCTCTCTCTCTCTCTCTCTCTCTCTCTCTCTCTCTCTCTCTTATATATATATATATATATATATATGATAAGAATGAGGAAAGATGGATAAATAGATATTTTTATCATCTTGTCAGATTCACCTCAATCTACCATTTATATATATATATATGAAAATGTTAGAATTCTATTAATATATATATATATATATGTGTGTATATTAATAGAATTCTAACATTTTCATATTTTTATGAGATTGAAACCAAGTACATGGATCATTCTATAAATAAAGTGATATATGGCTTATGAGGTTGACAATAGGAAGCACTGTTTGTAGTTGCTTCTTTTTCCAGGAAATTAAATAGTGATGGGTCCCCGCTCTTGTCTCAGAAAGCATTACCCTCTTTACAGATCACTGCACCCAGAACATTTTCTTTACCGGAGAGTCGGCGTATTTCAACTCAATAGACTGTCTTATCGATTCAAACACGTGTTGTAAACATTTTTGACTGAAACATGCTTCTCCCTACACATTCCACATTCTTCTGTGATTCTGCGTGGTTTGCTCTTCTCAGCCTGCAAAAAAATTGATAACAGACCGCTGTTCATCTCCGGAGTACTCTGATTAACCGTCATTTTGTATAGCATTAAAATAAATAAATCTGTGAGATTTAGATATGTTTTCTAAAAACCACTTTCGAACAAAGCTGCGATTATATCTGACAAAAGGAATATTTTTCTGTTTGTTTATTTGGGTTTTATGGCATATCAAACTTTATAGCTTATTAAATGCTCAATCCATTTTTATACAAATAAACACTTCTAGTTGTCTACATTCATAAGACGAAGCTTGATGATTTTTATCAGTAAGAGTTTTCGGACTATTGTCTTCGTCTTTATCGTTTTTTTTTCACAATGTTTCGGCCGCTGTATCCTCCGGCCTTCTTTAGGTGTCCCCAGTTTATCTGGGCATAGAAATGATTCAACCCGGGAAATCATTTTAAAAGTTTGACTAATAAACACATCTATTTCAAACAATTCAGTTGAGCATAAGTAAACAGATTAACAGTCAAAAACATTTCTATTTCAAGCTATTCAGTTTATTCAAACAGTTATAAGTAAATTGATTCAGTTTAGAATACAAAACAGTTCTCTTTCAAACAAATCAGTTTAGCGTAATTACAGTTTAAATGTCAAAACAATTCTATTTCAAGCAATTCAGTTTAGCATAAGAACACTTTTTAATTCTTTTGACTCAGAGAGAGAAACCTCTCAGTTACTACCACTCCAGGACTGAGTGGACGTGGGAGCGATGGCAGTGAAGGGGGTACTCTGCATTCCCCAAAGCTCCAGCAACACTGGAAACTCACTATCAGATTCTTTAGTGTCAGATCTAGGACATGTAATTTTCAATTGATAGAATAGAAAGTAAACCAAGTCGTCAATGAATCAGTTTTGATAATTGCGTACTTATCCTCACGAGCCGTTTGTGGTGTAACGGTTTTAGTCGAAAGGAATGGACACGGCGATTCGTTTTCAAATCCTGGATAAGTCTGTTTTCATTTCATATAGGGCTAATATCCCTGGGAAATATATGAATCCAGCAATGAGTAAATAGTATTTGGTATGAAACTTGCCAACGAGAAGGAAAATTCTGATTTCAAACCTCTTAAAAACTGACCTAGTGGCAGATCCTCATCGTATTTATTGTCTGTCTAACAATCTACGTTTTTCAGAGACACAGGTTTTGTATTTGATGATTTTTAGAAATGATATATGATATAGATATGATATTGAATATAAATAACTTAAAACACTTTTCATACTTTGATCAGCAGAGGAACAGATATTTGCCAAGAAGACTGTGTTCCGGCATTTAGAAATACTGTATGACTGTAAGTAAATTGCTCATATGCAAATCTAGGATGTTAACAAGGGATTTTTATTTAAAAGAGAGAGAGGGAGAGAAAGAGAGAGATTCTACAGATAATATATCATTAGAGATTTGATTTTTTTTTTATGAAGACGTTTAAAAAATACATTTTATGTTTATCTCAAATTCTTAAAAAAACATTTTTTTGCTAATTTTTTTTCTCATTTCCCATTCAGAATTTATATCTACCTCGGGTTACACGGGTGAGAATCTT
>OY757920.1:5386374-5438855 GCA_963585895.1 Sepioteuthis lessoniana
TTGAGAACTTAAGAAAAATGTCTTTACGATTTTCGTCAGAGATCTTTTTTTTCCTTTTTGCAACTCTTCGTACTTTTAGATGTGTAGAAGTTAAATCCACTAATTGGTGCCATTTCGTCAGTTTTACTTTTTATAGAAAAAGAAAAATTTTTTTTTTCATTATTTGCTTTGTTTTGTCGTGTGTTTTTGTTTCTTTTCTCGTTTCTATTTTATAAGTAAGAAGTATTTACCCCCCACCCCACCCTATCTTCAAAATAAAAGAATAATATCTCTTCTTGAAACTGGGAATTATTTTTTCCGTTCAGTCTTGTTGTTTTTATCATTCATTCTACAGGGAACTCTAAACTGCCTTGTGTATTGACCTTTTCTTCTTCATGTTATCTATATTCAGAAATGTTTGAAAAAAAAAAAGGTGCCTATGTCAAAAATATTTTCTATGCTGTGATGTTCTTTCCTGCGCCATGTTGGCTATTAACATCAAATGCAGTCAAACTTTGTTCGCATTTATATATTTCAACGTGTTGGCTTAGCCGTTAACATGAAGAAACAGTTTAAGATGTGCAAACCTGGCAATGTAATTGAGTTTTATCCGATTTGTCAGGTTGCACAAACAACGGCCATCCATCGGAAGACATGGCGATAGAGGTAAACCATATCACACTCACAGTCTCACACACACACACACACACACACACACACACACACACACACACACACATATATATATATATATGTGTGTGTGTATATAGATATAGATATTCTGAAGTCAACAAATCGATATGATTTTTTTAATTCAGAAAATTGCACAAATACGGAGAGGTTGACCAAGATAACATCAAAAATAAATTGTTTTCTTACCTTCTCAAGTCAGTCTCATGACTATAGGTTTTTTGCCTTTGTAAAAGAAAAGAAATTTAAAAAAGCAATATAAAAAAGGCGTGTGTATAGAATGAACAAAGAATATTCTACACACAATGCCAGCATAGTGGAAAAACGAAAATAAGGAAGGGAAGGTGTGGGAGAAAAGAACCAACTTCCACTATAACGAAGTATATAAAAATAGTTAGAATCTCAGAATTGAGTTTGTTTGTTTGTTTGGGCTTTATTGCATGTCAGCATTTGTAGGTTATTTAATGCTAAATCCAATTTTATACAAATAATGAGTTCTATTTCAAACAATTCAGTTTAGCATGAGTATACAGTCTAATTGTCAAAAACATTTCTACTTCAACCTATTCAGTTTAGTCAAAAGGTTCTAATTCAAACAATTCAGTTGGGCATAAGTATGCTGTTAGTTCTATTCAACCCATAGATAGGGCCATATCTGATGCTACCATTTCGGGCCAGAGTGGACCTGGGAGCAATGACAATGAAGGGGTACTCTGCATTTCCCAAAGCCCCGGTATCACTGGAACCTCACCATCAGATTGTTTTGTGTCATATCTTGGACACTTGGTGGTGGTGGTGGGGGTCTTAACCCTCTGCAGAGGTGTAGTCGCTATATTCTAGAGCCCCAGCCGACTGGGCAATACACAGTAAATTGTCAAAACAGTTTTATTTCAGATAATTCAGTTTAGAATAAGTACACAGTTTAGATATCAGAAGAGTTCTATTTAAAGCAATTCAGTTTTGCATAATTACGTAGTTTAAATGCAAAAAACAGTGAGTTCAAGAAACCACGGTTTAGTTTTATTTAACCCATAGATAGGGCCCTATCAGGTGCTACTATTCCGGGCCAGAGTGGACCAGGTAGCAATGGCAATGAAGGGGTGCTCTGCATTCCCGAAAGCTCCAGCATCACTGGAACCTCAGCATCAGATGGTTTATTGTCAAATCAGGACACTCGTGGGTGGGGGGGCTTAGCACTCTGCTGAGAAGCAGTCGGTGTATTCTACAGCCCCAGCCGACTGGACAAGCTGAATTAAGGTTAGACTGATTAAAATAGCATATGTTAACTTGGGCATATTATTCTTCTTGGGGAGGAGGCACTTTATAACTGAAATTTATCGGTGATTGGTTCCAGAACTCGGGTATAAATCGGTCTCTTTCTCTCTATGTTTCTCTGGGGATATATATATATATATATATATATATATATATATATATATATATGTGTGTGTGTGTGTGTGTGTGTGTGTGTGTGTGTTAACTCTCCTCATTTATATGTACAAGGGAGAGCTGAAAGGTTCAAAGGCTAAGTACGATACTCTCATGCTATATGGCCAATTGCTAGTTGTCTAAATTGTCTGAAGCTTGATGATCAGTAAGAGTTTTCGGACTATTGTCTTCCTCTTTTTTTTCATAGTGTTTCGGCCGCTATATTCTCCGGCCTTCCACAAGTACCCCCTGTTTATCTGGGCATAGAAATGATTCAACCAAGGAAATGATTTCGGCAATGATTTCCCCGGTTGACCCATTTCCATGCCCATATAAACAGGGGGCACCTGAGATAGGTCGGAGGATACAGCGGTCGAAACGTTATGAAAAAAACAATAGAGACGAAGACAATAGTCCGAAACCTCTTACCGATAAAAGTAGGTAATTGCTTTTTTAAAAATTAGCATTTGTGTACACATTTTAATTTATATTTTAAATCATTAATTTCGAAAACGCTCCAGACTCAATAGTTTTGATTACATCTCATATAATTATGGAAAAATGAGACGAGATAATTGATATTTTGAAAACGAATACTACTGAATCACTTTGAACAGTAGTTGCTACAGGTTATATAAATTTTGCTCTAACTTCTATTAATAGATATGTAAACTCGGTTTTCATTGTATATTGTCTTATGGCCACATATCCAAACAAATTCTTTCTTAATGGCCAATCAACAGAGTTGAGAGGAAAAACAATGACTACGTATTTTGAATCCTCAGGAAATAGTGGCAAAAATATCCATTGTCACCAGTGATAGATGCATAGATTATATATTGTTCTCTTTCTAATTTCAATGTCGTCAAACAACAAACAGCGAGAAAGTTAGATGGATTATATTAAAGAATGCATGAAGACGCAAAAAGGAAATTACAGGAACATAAGTGGTTGATGTTGAATCTTCTTATATACAAGAGATGCTTCATCTTACATTGCCGGATTCTTTTAAATGTTGAGAGGCGTAACGCTATTGAAGTACCATTGATTTGGAAGGAATTGCAAAGCAGAATATAGAAAATACAATAGAAAAAAAAAAGAATGTTTACCCAGTGATTGATAATACTCTAAGAAGCATTTTACCTTTTGTTTAGAAGGAATATAATCGCATCTTATTTTGGATAATAGTTATCCAAAAATCGAACTCTGATAAATGTACTTCATCGTCAATAAGGCTTAGAATATATTGACTGCACCCACCAAAACAGTTGTGTTGAATATGACACTGAATTGGATCCAGCAGTGACGTTCCAGTTTTTGAAATCTGAAGAGTTCACAGAACCCTTTCATTGCAATTACTCTCTGTACTGCGAAGACCCAAACTGATATTAAAAGTCAGGATCTTATCAACGGGTCAAACATATCTGATTGTAGATTATTTGAATTAGAGAGTGTTATATCCCAAGTATTAAGGGACGACAAAATATTTAAAAAAAAAAAAACAAAAAAAAACAGTTGAATATATTTTAAACACAACAATGATCTTTTATTTTCTCACCGACCGTTGAACAGAAGAATTGGCGCGTAAGTCCTGGAGGCAACACCCCAAAAGCAGCATCTCTACGGCCATCTACCTACCATCACGAAAACTATAAAAGTTACACGAACCAGACATGCAGGACACTGCTGGAGAAGTAAGGACGAGCTCATAAGTGATGTACTCTTATGGACGCCGCATATGGCCAAGCAAAAGCAGGGAGACCAGCTCGAACCTACATACAGCAGCTCTGTGAGGATATGAGATATAGCCCAGCGGACCTGCCAGAAGCGATGAAAAATAGGGAGAAGTGGTGAGGGGGGATCAGGGATATCCGTGCTGGTGGCACGACAAGATGATGAGATGATGAGCGCTGACTGACTCTGCACGTGCCTGTTGTTAAGCAGACATCTTAATGTCTTTCCTTACCTTTTTTTTTTGTGAACAGTCAATCATTTGTTAAGGGAGATAACTCCCCGTTATCCGAGAAGAATAAATAATACCATATTACAAAAAGCATAAGAAACTATTCAAAAAATGTGAATATGAAACTAGTTCTTAACCTTTACACGTACAGAAGCCCAGATGGGTTGATATGATGTTAAAATCAATCACCTGATAAATCCATCAATGAAATAAAAGTCAAAGATTTTTAGATTATTATAAAAATGTTCCTGTGTTCAGTTTTCTTTAATAAAATCTTATTCGTTTATATTAATTTATTTCTATTCAATTCTATCTTAATATCAATTTTGATGAAAAAACCGGTACGTTGTTTTAAAGTTAAATCAGATACTACACACGTTTGCTTAGATTTCTATCTTATATTTTAAATTATTTAGGCTTTGTATAAGTTATTTTGTACTATATCAGGTTCTATGGTTTGCAAGTACCTTAAAGTTATCATTGTTTTTTTTATATACTTTGGTGTACATTCTTACAATCCCTGCTGCAAGTGTGACAAATAAGTTTGCTATCTTTTCCATTTATATTGTCCTTCTGCACCCTGATATGATTTCTCAAAAGTTCTGTAGACGCACATTATTTGTGACAGAATTGACACGAATTTCTAGTAGGTTGCTGTGGACTTGTATAAAGTGAATCTTTGAAACTTTGCTGTCATAAGATCTTATATGACAAGGAAGATCGACTTTGATTAAACAGACTTTACAACAGATGTTACAAACATTTTCAGGCTATAAGGTTTTGTTTTCGAAGTGCTCGTTTCAAATACAGGAACGTTCGATTTTCTGTTCTTCAAATAGTTTTATAGCTTTTCTTAATCACTTTATTCCAAGTTGATTAATTTGCCGTCATCTTTTCCCAGTATTGTACGTTCATTCGTAGATTATAAAGAGAATATAATTGACTTATTGTATAAGAATCATTTTCTATTTGCTGATGAAAGCACACAGGAATAAATTCTTAATTTTACCAACACAGTAACACATACTCCCACACATACATACATACATACATACATACATATTCATGTGTTTGTTTATGCACCTGTGAAATATTTGAAATATACATATTCATGAGTTTATATGGATGTTCCTACATCAGTGAAATATGCAATATATATATATATATATATATATATATATATATATATATATATATATATATATATATAAGCGCGTGCGTGTGTGTGTTGATTCACCGGTGAAATATGCGAAATATCGGTGGTGTACAAACGTCGTCTAAAACTTTTCAAGAATACTATCACCGCTGCTTACATAGAATTTTGAACATAATAGAAGCCTCTTTTACACTAGACAGAAAATGAGAGATCTTAGATTTAATTATATAAAGGGTCCTTTTCAAATGATAAGGTGGGTACCTTGTTAAAATGGGTGGTCATCGTATCCCCAAACTATTTTTTAAGGAAAAAAATCTGTTAGGAAATGGTTCCCATGCAAGACAAAAATCTTTTACAAGGATTATCGAGGGGCGTCTCTGGTGGTGTTATGGTTAGCAAGCTATACTAGTAAACATACACGAGTGAGTTCAAGTCTCATTGGGTGCCCCATTCATTTGGCCTTGTGCTACATCGAAGCAAAGTGCTTCGTAAATTGCTACAAGGATTATCGAGAAAATTATTTTTATACAAATTCTTATACCAATTAGAGGATGTGAAATCTTCATGTTGGAATAGTTCAGCTCACATTAAAACTAAAATTGCCCAGTCAGCAGGGGAAGTAGAATACACCGACTGTTTCTCTTCATTTAAGTGAGATCCCTCCAACCCCCACCAAGTCTCCTGGATATGACACTAAATAATCTAATAATAAGGTTCGATTAACGCTGGAGCTTTGGGGAATGCGGAGTACCATTTCTTTGCCATCACTCCCAGGTCCACTCTGGCCCTAAGTGGTTGCAACTGATAGGTTTCTTTGTTTATTTGTTTGAGTTTTATGGCATATCAACCTTCGTAGGTTATTTAATGCCAAATACATTTTTATAAAAAAAAATCTGTTTCAAATAATTCACTTAAGTATGAGTACACAGTTTAATTGGCAAAACACTTCTATTTCAAACAATTCAGTTTAGTATAAGTACACAGTTTAAATGTCGAAACAGTTCTACTTGAAGCAATTAAGTTTACCATAAGTAGGCAGCTTAGTTTTATTTGACCCATAGATAGAAACCTATCAGTTGCTAAGTGGAACTGGGAGTGATAGTAATGAAGGGGTACTCCGCATTCCCCAAAGCTCCGTCATTACTGGAACCTCATCATCAGATTGGTTAGTGTCATATACAGGACATTCGTTGGGAGGTCTAACCTTTCTGCAGAGAAGCAGTCGGCGTATTCTACAGCCCCAGTCGACTAGGCAAAATCTGATAGGGTTCTATCTATTGGTCAAATAGAACTAAACTGCATTCTTATGCTAAACTGAATTGTTTGAAATAGATCTGTTTTGAAATAGAAATAAAATGTGTACTTATGCTAAACTGAAGTACTTTAAATAGAACTGCTTTTGACATTGAAATTGTACTTATGCTAAACTGGGTTGTTTGAAATAGAAATGTCTTGACGTTTAACCTTTTGTAAACAGAAATAAATTTATACTAAACTGAATTACTTGAAATTCAATTCGACATTAAATATCCTGAAAAGGGTTGATACGCCGTAAAATAAAACAACCAACCAACCAACTTTAAGGCTAAAAGCTGAAATAAATAACTTGAAAAATAAAAAGGTCTTACCTTAACAGCAAGATATAAGTGTGAATCTCTTTCTTTAAACCAGGACTCATTAGACATCTGATATCGCACAAACTCACTCAAGCCATAAATTACCATTTAGTAAACCCGATGGTGATATCGACTTCTTTCAAAATGCCACTGGAGACTTGCAAAGAGACATCTATTTATAATCTGCCTTGATTAAGTATTACGAGTGTTCACAGATCTAATAAAAGAAAATAGTTTCACATTAAGACAAGAAGCCGACGGTATCCAAATAAACAATGACAGTTTCAGACTACGCAAATGATCAAACGCTTCTCTCAAATGCACCTCCCCAAGATGAACCCTTGCTGCATAGAGCAATCAGCAAGAGGCATTGGCCCGTAGGTGAACGCAAATAAAACAGAGTCACGTGTCTTAAGCAAGAGTTACATCTCTCCAATTTATATAGCAATGATCTGAAATTAGAAAACCAGTTCACATACCTCGGCATCAATGTCTCATCTACTGAAATTAGTATCAACATAGACACATCAAGGCGTGGAAGGCTACTGGCTATCCATCGTAAGGAAATCTCATGTCCTTGATAAAAATAAAACGAGATTTCTCCAAGCAGTGTAAGTACAATTGCATGGATGCACTACCTGGACTCTAACGAAAAAGCTACATGAAAACTACACCAAAAATGCTACGTGTTATTTTGAAGAATACATTGAAGCAACAACTACAAAGCACCAATTTCTTTTCATCTCGCAAACCATCCTTCTAAGATGAGAAAGATATACTGAGTACTTCCGGGAAAGTAAGGATGAAGGCAAAAGCGATGATCTCTTATGAACTCCTATACACGGACACACCGGTGTTGTCAGTCCAGCAAGGACTTACTTATATAAGCTCTGTGCGGAAACTGGATTTAGACTAGAGAACTTTTTGTCAGGTGTGATAGATTATAGGGATGGATGTCAAGACAGACAGACAGAGACAAGAGAGAGAGAGAGAGAGAGAGAGAGAGAGAAAGAGATTATAGGAACTCCTTTCAATTAGGAAGATTTGATGTTGGATTGACTAAATATGTCGAATGCAACAGATCTTGCTGTACAGCTGGAGGCCTAGAACGCCACATGAAATCAGCCTTCAACTCTTAACTAACTTACTTGATCAATTTTTAAGAAAGAATTTAAAAGTTTTTATTGACTTAGAGTCTCCAAATAATCTACAAACATGAAGTGATCTCGATGGAGTGGGAGTTGACAGTCATAATCTCCCAATTATTATGATCTTCAAGTTCATTTTAAAGATTTCCCTAACATTATCAATAATATATAAATGAAATAGATTCTAAATATAAAGTTTTATTTTATTCAATCGATCTGGGATAAATAATTGACCAAATCCTTTATTAGATTATTTTATTTAATTGTGGATAGTTTTAGAACGTCCCATTTTAAACAAGACGTATCGTGAATAATATTCTACCATGTGACAGGTTGAATTAAAACAATAGCCATTTTTATGAACCGTGGCAATCTGGACATGTTACAACTGCACAATACCTCACTTATCAGGTGTTTTCTTCTGGTCTTTATTATTTAGGTTTATTTAAAGGAATATAAGCCCTTCTTGGGATATCTAATTCTAAGACGTTATTCATTCGTAAATGTTTGATTGCAAGAATAACTTTATTTTCAATTTGTAATACTTAAATGAAAACCGCCTTACCAAAGCACATGTGAAACAAGAGTAACGTGTGTCAAGTCAAAATTGTGCGCCATCTTTAACACTTTAAAATCATGAATTGTGCTACTCATTGTAGTATTAAGTGTATAATTAGGGATTTTTGAAAATTATTTAATTATCAATTGTTTTCTAGTCAAACTTGGTGTTTGAGGTTGGCGGGGTTTTCGATTTGTAAAGGTCAAGACAAATAAACATTGTTTTGCGTAGACATGTCACAAAAAGTTTTAAGGATGACGTGTAATGGAGGGATTGGTTAAGGATTAGTTGGAAGAACATATATAATAAAATGATTCAAAGCAGTAGGAGAGTCAGAAAAAACAGTTGAAGTAGCAGTGAGACCATAGACGAAAGACGAGAGCACAAGGCCAGTGGCGGCCGGGTCAGTGGTGGGGCTGTCCCTTTCACCTCGCACTACTTGTTCTCTCTATCAAAATCAGTGATGCATTTCTTACTCTATCTCTCCCTTTTCGCCGACTACCGTCAAAAAGGCAGTCACAACTAACTTTCGTATCTAGAAAACCAACAGAAAATGTTTTGGATTCGTCCCTTCTTATCATGGTGAGGTTAACATGGGTTCCGACTGAAAATTAAGGGGTAGTGATACACCCATAGTCAATTTAGGTCTGGGGTGGTACATTGAGCACTTGTTATTTCTTTCATTTTCTTCGATTTCGGCCAAAATTTGATCAAAAGGTTTAATACCTGGTTTTAGTTTATATATATATATATATATATATATATATGCGTCAGTGAGTGAGTGAAAATTTTGTTCCATCTCTTTAACAATGTTAGGGGAATCTTTCAAGCGATTTTGAGGTTTTGTCATTTTTATCAACTTTCTTGTTATGTTTAATCAGTAATTCTAGTAAGTTGTTGTTTATAAACCTTTATTCAAACCTTTATGGTTTATGTATCAGTAATTCTTGTAAGTTGTTGTTTATAAACCTTTTAAAATATTCTGAAGTTGAGAAAATGAGTTTTATCTTGACTTAGAGTAAGAGACATCGATCAACGCCTTATTTTTTTATAAACAACTGAAAAATCATTTATTAAAAAAAAGATACCGGGAATCAAAAATGTATACAGAACCTGGATTTCACAAGCTTGTGGCAAGGTTTTGAACATCCGATTTTAAACCGGAAGTGGAGTTAAAATATTCTCCCATGTATCTGGTTGAATTCAAATGCAGACTATAATTATAAACTGTAACAATCTGGACATGTTACAACTGCACAAGACCACATTTAACAAAGTGGTTTCTTTTAATGAAATTTGGAAAAAACACTCCTTCTACATTGAAATCTAGGTAAATGGTCCTGCAGATTGTGCTTTTAATTTTGTTTAGAATAATTGATTTTTGCTAGCATTTTTCAGACTACAGAAACTTCTTATAAGCAAGTTCCAAACAAAAATGATAATGTTGTGTACTTCTTTTGTTTCAGATTTGAAAATAGAATACAATACCCACTATTATTCTTCGATTACAATGCAGAGGAAAAAAATATGTTTTTTCACTGCTTTTTTGGCGACAAAATCATTGAAAACTGTCTCAAAATAGATTAAATACATTAACATGATGATGGTTTATTACTGAGACAAGAAACTTAAATAAGATTGCATGTCCTACAAGTTGATATAATAAGAATAAAAAAAAAAAAAACTAGGACATTGATTTGATGTCTCCAGCTCAAACAATGAATTTTTTTTGTGCTTTTGGCTGTAATAAACCACTATTATATTAAAGGATATTGAACAAGTCATGGAGGCAACACAGCACAAAGCACCAGCTGTACGGCCACCTACCACCCATCACGAAAACTATGAAAGTTACACGAACCAGACATGCAGGACACTGCTGGAGAAGTAGGGACGAGCTCATAAGTGATGTACTCTTATGGATCCCTTCACATGGCCGAGCAAAAGCATGGCGACTAGCTCGAACCTACGTACAGCAGCTCTGTGAGGATACGGGGTGTAGCCCTGAGGACCTGCCGGAAGCGATGAACGATAGGGAGGGGTAGTGAGAGAGGGATAGGGATATCTGTTCTGGCGGCACGACAAGATGATGAGATGCTGATATTAAAGGATTGCATCTATTTTGAGACACCCTGTATTTTCACCAGGATTTCCACCATTGGTTTTTGAGTCTAATTTGTTGCCTTGGTATTTTATTTATTTATTTATTATAACAGAAAAAAATGCAGGTTGCGTTGTATTTTGATCTAATGCAAAATATAAGGAGCAAAGGTACTATAATCTGATTTCAACAAATATTCAAAAAATAGAAATTATTGAAATCATCAATGAAAGATAAAAGTCCTTCTCCAATGGGCCGGGAGACCTGGGTTCATTTCCAAGTCGCGTCAAACCAAATACTTTAAAAATGCTACTTGATACCTCCTTGCTTAACACTCAGCAATATAAGGTACATATAGAGGGTAAAGTGGAGCAATCAAGGGAAAGGGGTACCGCCCTCTCTCACACCTCGGTGTAGTAGCTATTGAAAAGAGAGCCTTCACGTCACCCTCGACTACGGTTTCCAACTTACGTACAAATATATTCTAAAGGGAGCTCACTCTGCTGGGGCTGTAGATTACGTCAATTACATCTTAGCAGAAGCATAACCTCTACCACAAAGAGTGTCCTGATATGACACTAAACCGTCCGATGATGAGGCTCTCGTCCTGGATCTTTGGTATTTCTATTCCTACCCGAAGTGATAGTACCAGTTACTTTCTGTAGGTCAAATAGAAATAACTAACTTATCATTATACTTAAAACCATTTAATAATATATAAAGAAATGATTGACGAAAAATTAAATTATTAGTATTTTATATCAAATACATGTATGGAGGACTTATTACCTTCCGTAGTTTATATGAGTTGATTTGAGGTTTCGTTTCCACGAATACAACACAAATTTTACTAGCACGTACACAAATGGAATGTGACAACAGCAACCATTTAGAAACAAGGAATTTAATAATCATAACAAACAGGATAAAAATAATTAAAATACCATGTTCATTTTATGTTTGTGTGTGTGTATGTAGAAAATACAACCATGGCCAGTTGAATAAAAATATGATTTGTTCACCCGTGTGTGCTTGTGTACAATGTTAGGAAAGTCTATTGAATCAATGTGTCCATAGTTGGCCAAAGTAAAAAGTAAAAAGGATAAAAAAATGACTTTAATTCCATACGTGTTTACGCGTGTGTGCATATATGTGAAGGACCGTATGTATGGGCCTTTTTTTTTAAAACTCCACACGTGCTTTTTTATGATCTTTGGCGACAACGTGTCGCGTTCCAGTAGTCGGCAAAACAACGTCGCATGTTTCTTCGCTCTGTGTCTTGCATGCAATGCCTTCTTTTGTCCGTCGTCCTTGCCTCTGGTAGTGGAAAGCCTTAGTTAATTAAATTCTTCGTTATTTATTCTTTATGGAGTAACTAAAATGGATCAAAAATAGGATTTTGTTAAGTTTTATTACGGGTCCAAAAATTCAAGAGCGCAGACATGTCTTGACCAATCAGATTCGTGTAATTATTTATTTATTTTGACGCCTAAATATTTTTCTGTTAATTAGTTTCTGAGCCGGTTTTTCAAGAATGTTCTTATTTTGTGTTTTTAGCTGATTGGTTGAAAAATATAGAAGTTTAACTTCAATGTTAATGCGATTTTGATCCGAAATTTCTAGAATGTTCTTATGTATGTTTTTAGAGTTCATTATTTTAAGGCTAAAAAAATGTGTATTCTATACATCAACCATTTGGCTTAGTGAAAATGAATGAATCATTTCGAAAAATATTATTAGTGTTAAATAGCAATACGTGAAAACATTTAACAGTCTACAAATAAACGAGTTCTTGTTCGTTTGAAAATAATGTTAAAAACAAAGTAATCGTTTACAAACACACACACACACACACACACACACACACATATATATATATGCGTATGTATGTATGTATGTATGTATGTAATTTGATGTTAAATAAACTGCAACAGTTGATATGCCATAAAACACTACCAACTAATCATCAACTAAAAAAACAACCAATATTCTCAAAGAAGTTAAGAAAAGGAGGAAAAATATTGTCATGGCATCGGCATTTACTACTTTATATTATGGAGAAAAATATTCTGTAAAGAAAATAAAACAACATTTTTTTATGTTCATCAGGTACAACTCTAATTTGAATTGACGATTCCTTAACTACAAAGGCGTTTTTTTTATTACACAGAGTCTTTAGAAATAGGTAGAAAAACAACATATATATATATATACATATATATATATATATATATATATATATATATATATATATATATATTGCATCGATATGATATCGCATTACAAGCAGACGTCTCCAAAGAAGACTAACTTCCACTTACGCAGTTATTTACAAATTGCACTGAAGGTTTTATCCAAGACATAATAAATCAAGTCATCGAGACCCACTACAGAGAAAGAAATTTCCTATTTCTGTGTCTGCTCTGAAGAAAATTAACCAATATTTAGAGAGAGAGAGAGAGAGAGAGAGAGAGAGAGAGAGAGAGAGAGACCAGTTGCAGAAAAACGTGCTTCCAGCAGGCCAGAATAATCGGATGCTAAGAGATGACAGATGATTTGGAAGAAAAGTTATATGGAGTAAGAAGCAAGTGCACACTTATTTTTACAAAGAATTTAAGAATTGTTAAAAAAAAGTATTTTTCCTTTCTGAAGTTTTTAAATGCATTATCTTCTCTACAATTACCATCATCGTAATATATTTGGATATTTGTACAATTATTTCCTGGAAGAAATGAATGCTGAATTTCCAAGTCAGATTTTAAATACCACTAAATTTTCAGTGGAACATGAGCGAGAAAAATGGATAAAAATTGATGTTTGAACAGATGGTACGGTTGTTCGATTTTCAAAATGCCTAAAGTCAAACAATAAAGAGTATAAACTGATTTTAAGATTTTGAACATTAAAAAAGACGCATACAATATTAGAAACCTAATTCCAAATTAGACATAATTAAAATAATTTGAAGGAACTAATTAAAATGTACGTGTTCTTCACTAATGTGCTTCATTTATTATATAAAAACGGAAGCTGTTTGTACCAATCAGTAGAGCTAATGAAAATTTCAAATGAAATGTAATAGAATTAATTAAGAAATAGATTTTTAGTTCTCAGGAAAAACTGTCAAATATTTTATCGTTTAAGTTAAATGTGAAATAATGAAACTTTCTAACTCATAACGTTATACTTTTGTTGACTAGATTGCCTTCCTTGCTTCTTTTTTCAAATATATTTTCATATTGTGACGAGGAAATATGACACCCTCATACATTCTCCGGGTTATGGGGATAGAGGTGTGACATGCTAATTTTCAAACTACGGAAATTAAGCAGTTGTTTATTCGTCGAAGCGGAAAGACACATAGGCAATTGCCGTTTATTCGTCGAAGGGCGGGACACATTATGAGTTGCCTCTTGTTCGTTGGAATAGAAGACATAATTTGGGATACGAAAGAAACCCAAATTCCAAAGTCATGTCACGCAGAGAACACAGAGAAATGAAAAAAAACCTTCCCCTTTGAATGAACTCAAATTCCAAGGTATGGTGAGCCTCGTTAAACGAATACGCAAAGAAAAGACTTGTCCTCAAGGAAAGAGAAAATACTTAATCTTGGTCTTATCTGAAATAAGACGTGTATCCTTCTACCAACGCGTTATGGAAACTCAATAACGAGAGGAAAAGGAGAATAGAATAAACTCCACAAAATCCAAAGTAAGTGAACATACAATTTAAGTATATTCAAATTTATCATGCTGAATTCACGCTGACGGGAATAAAAAATGATGGAAGGAAAAATTGCTCTGATAAGATAGAGGGGAAAAGAGGGAATATTTCCCCAATGAAATTGAGATTTGGAGCACGAGCTCCACCATTAAATCCCGAAGCCCGAGGTAAGGCGGAACGTGTCTACCGCTGACGAACTATATTCTCACCTTCCGCCATTAACATGTATTAAATGTGGGACCTCGTCCGGGATACGAATATTTTAATGGAGGCTCTTCCGAGATACAGAAAGACTTTCTCTCGCCTGACTTTTACTTGAATTGTTTTTTCTTTGTTTCTTTCTTTTATTCAATAAAAGAATATATTCAGTAATCTTTTTTAACCCAAACACAGCAGTTCAGGGTCCTTTTGTTGTTGTAGAAATATTGTATTTGTCGAAGACCTTGTATTTGAGGGGGAAAGCTAAAAAATGTTAGCTGTGTTTACTTTTAATAATTCACCTATAACCCACTTGGTAGTTTTAACATGTGGTTCAGCGAGGAAGTTGGTGATATCTGTGACATTAATTAGTGTCAGTAAACCACAGCCAACGTCTGGTGGACTTGGCAGGAACAAACGGCAACCTGCGAGAACGCGGGGCACATGTCGGCGTAACAATACAAAAATATTCATATTACATGGTCAATCAGAGCAGCAGGTTATTGCATGAAAAAGATTGGGTTCTAACATGTTACATTAATCAGGACAGGATTCCAATCTCTTTATCTCTTTGTTCATATATATATATATATATATATGTATGTATGTATGTATGTATGTGTGTGTGTGTTTATTTGTGTGCGTGTATGTATGTATGTGTATGTATGTATAGTATGAAATAATCTAACAGGATAAAAAATCTTGACGCTCAGTTTGACTTTGTCAATATTCAAGTGGGCTGTTTTCTTAATTTCAAAGATTAGTTAAACAAATATGTACTCTTTTTTATTTAGATTACAATTATATACACACATTTGTGTATATATATATATATATATATATATATATATATATATATATATATATATATATATATATATATATATTGGGCACCTGAAACTTAGAGTTGCGATATTTCACCCTGTTTTATTCAGTTTTATATTTGAAATATAACCCACACACACACACTCACACACACACACACACACACACACATATATATATATATATATATATATGTAATTTTGAATTAATGCATAACATAGCAATTATTTTTATTCAAATAACAAGGTATCATATGCCTGAGAAAATATATAAAGATCCAAAAAAGGGGGGAAACAACTGAAGAGATCAGAACAAACGGAGAAAACAACTCCTATATCTTAAACGTATATATATATATATATATATATATATATAACTCCATCATTTTATATATATTTTTTTCATTCTTTATGATTGGTTCTCGAAATGACGCCATTTTGTCGCTTGTGTCCAGGCTGTCAATTCTACAAAGAATCTTTCTCAATCCGTTTCGATAGAACTTATTTGCTACTTCCAAAATTGTCGCATTCTGCCTCCGACATAAATTTATCAAAACACTGGCCAGACAAAAGTAGAGAAAGAAAAAAGGTATAGAAAAATGGCCAGTTATATTTGCATATCATTTTTTCCTTTTTTTTTTCGAATGATTTTATCTGTGCTCCCCGTATCTCCCTTTAATAATTTGTATCGTTATGAATAGTAAATATCTATTGAGACACCGACGCTCAAAAGAAGTAGGTGTTTAATTTGATAATGCAGCTATTATCTCTTTTACAGCTATGTCCTTGTGCCAGTCTAAAACCAACACTCGTTTTGAGTGCTTGTCAAATGAGACGTTTTCTTGCAATCTTTGACCGTATAGTTCAACCCTCTCTAAAAACTCCAGTATCCCAGATTCTTCGCCAAAATATCCTACGTTTAGTATATTTTGACGAAGAACTCTTTAAAAAATTTATCTTACTGATTATTTTTTTGATTCTTATCTGTTCGATTTCAAGTAAACTTCACAGTACAGTGGAATTCTACTAAATATATCTTACATGTATAAGATAGATAGATGAATATAGAGAAAGATATATTGTGCGTATCTGAGCTTCTTTCTTGATGTGTGCTTAAAAATTTCTTAGAAAGTCCACTAATGTAACAAAACACAAATACGTTGGGTTTAGTTTGTCAGTTTAATGGCATATCAACCTTTGTGAATAATTCAACGACAAAGCCATTCTCGTTGAAGAAAAAAATGATACAATTTAAAACATTTCCAAGCGTATAAGTAGGTTCATGCCTTTCTTAAGAGTATTTGAGTGAATGTGAACGTAACTGGCGTTTGAACTCGCTTACCTCGAGACCGTAGTCAAGCACTTTAGCCAATACACCACGGGAAATACCCCTGAAACGTAAACCCTTACTAAAGAGCAAGGCAGATAGGTCCACCTCTCTTGAAAGATTGGCACAATACAATCTTTCTACTTTCGTTCCTTTCCATTTTGTCTTATCAACGTCAAAATTCCTTTTTGGATTTTCAAAGCAAGGAAAAACCTCTTCATTTGGAAAATTGGTGCAACACAATCTTCCTTCCTTCATTTTGTTCTGTTCTTAACTTAGAAAAACTTCATCATCATCATCATCATGTCGTGCCGCCAGCACGGATATCCCTGACCCTCTCTCGCCACTTCTCCCTATCGTTCATCGCCTCTGGCAGGTTTTCGGGTCTACATCCCGTATCCTCACAGAGCTGCTGTATGTATGTTCAAGCTGGTCGTCCTTCTTTTGCTCTGCCTTCTTTTGAATAGGAATACATCACTTATGAGCTCGTCCCTGCATCTCCAGCAGTGTCCTGCATGTCTGTTTCGTCTAACTTGGATAGTTTTCATGATGGGAGGTAGGTGGTCGCATAGATGGTGCTTTGTTGGGTGTTGCCTCCAGGACTTGTTCAATATTGCTTGCAGCATCGAGTAAAAGTTATATAAGGAAGTATTTTTTCCTTAAGGAAAAAAATTGGTATTTGATATAAGGTGTGATCAAAAAGTATCTAAAACATTTAAAGGAATATTTAAAAGAGGAAATCTGAACATTTGAAATAAAGAAAAATCTGCTCTGATGAACAATTTCTATGATAAAGACATGATATATAGATGAGTTAATACAAGATTGAACAATTTGTAAAATAAATGTTCACCAGACCTACTTTCGAACCAATCTCAGACATACATACAATTCCGAATTTCTCCAGCTATTTTGCACATTCAGAACATAGTTTGTCAGTTTTCTTTCACCCTATAAAATCATTGTACTGGAGGTGCCTGTGGTGTAATGGTTATCGTCGTAGAAATTGGACACGACGATACGAGTTCAAATCCTGGACGAGCGTGATTGCATTTCACAGAGCACTAATACCCTTGGGAAAGGTATGAATCCAATTATTTTCCCTCCAGCTATGGGTAAATAGTAGGACAGATTAGGTTCTTCAGCCTTGGCGTGGCAACTAGTCTAGGAGAAGGAAAACTCTGAATTCAAACCTGTTAAACTCCGCTTAAAAAAAATTGACCTTGTGTCATATCCTGCCCGAGCGGAGGGGTTGGTAAATATGATATGATAAAATCATCGTACCTTAATATAACTTTTTCCATGTCGGCTTGGGCTGTAGAATACATCGACTGGATATGACTCTAAACAATCTGATGGTGAGGTTACAGTGATGCTTGAGCTTTGGGGAATGCTGAGCACGCTTTTAATGGTCCACTCTGGCACAGAGTAGTAGCACCTGATAAGGCTCTATCTATGGGTTAAATAGAACTAAATTGCGTACTTATGCTAAACTAAATTGCTTGGAATAAAACTGTTTTGGTAAGTAAACTGCGTACTTATGCTAAACTGAATTGCTTAAAATAGAACCTTTTTGGCAAGTAAACTGCTTACTTTTGCTAAACTGTTTTTTAAGATAGAAAAAAATTACTACACTAAATTGAATGATTAGAAAAATAACTGTTTTGATATTTAACTGTTTGTGGACAAAAACAATACTTATACAAAACTGAACTGTGTAAATACGAACTGTTTTACTAAACTGATTAGCTTGAAATAGAAATATTTTTGACAATTAAACTGTATGCAAAACTGAATTGGTTTTAATATTACTGATTATTTCTATAAAATGGATTTGGCATTAAATAACCTACAAAGTTTGATATGCCATAAAAACGAACCAACTAACTAACCATTAATACAACTTAAAATTCAGGATTCTAAATTCCCATTTTCCCAAAGCTCAAACGTCAAATAATAGTATCATTAAACACACACACACACACACTGATTTCATCCGATTAATAAAAATTCTGTACACAATGTCAACACAACAAAGACAGTTTTTCATTTGAAGCACATCATTTTCTAAAAGAATAACAAAAATCAACTAATTATTAAATCTTAATTAGATGTTCGATAATTATTGAATCAAGTGCGAACTTTTCCCTTGAGGATTTAATTTTTTTCATTGAGATTTCAGTACCTTTTAATTGCTTTAATGATTCATCTATTCATAATATTTTGCTTGAACACGGATTTTAAAATAAAGTTGACACATGAGAAAACACACCTTCAAACTTTTGTGAAATTTTTATTTAATAGAAAATTCTTTTTGCCAGTAGTATTGTGGTATATGAATTCTTCCCTTGGGTGCACCACAAGGTATTCCTGCTTATATATATATATATATATATATATATATATATATATATATATATATATATATATATATTACAATGGAACGTATTATTATTATTCCGCATATCTATATACTTGTGCAACACGTGTTTGGGCCATTCAAGTCTTATTCTGACAAATGAAGATGACTAGGAAGTCCGAAAAATGTATTGCACAAGTAGAGACATACACGGAAATATACTAAGGGCGCCTCGGGTAGCGTAATGGTTGGCAAACTAGACTAGCAAACCTACACGAGTGAGTCCGAGTCTCATTGGGTGCCTCATTCATTTGACCTTGTTCCACATCTAAGCAAAATTTAGTAAATTACTACACGGAAATATAATAATAATAATAATAATAATAATAATAATAATAACGGGTAGAGACTATGCAAATGACAACATTACTGAGAACGGCCAGAATCCTGAGGCGAGTCCTGGAGACTTGAGGAGACTTGCCGTCGCCCAAACTCCTGTGAAAAACCACCAGCTAACACTGATGTGAAAAACTTCAAAGAAGTAAATAACAATAATAATATGAATGATAACTTGTTAGATAATTGAAAAAACTATGGAACATGAAAGTGACGATTGTACCAATTGTGATTGATGCTTTTGGCACAGTAACTAAAGGATTATTAAAGATTTGGAAATTGGTGGACGAGTGGAGATCATTCAAACGACACCATTATTGAAGATGGCCAGAATACTGAGAAGAGTCCTGGAGACTTGAGGAGACTTGCTGTCACTCAAACTCCAGTGAAAAAACTATCAGCTGACGCTGATGTGAAAAACTCTAAAAGAGTATATAATAATAATAATAATAATAATAATAACCAGAAAACAAAAATGGGAAGAAAACTCTACGGACGCTTTAAGCGACTAACATGCGATATCTTATACGAGAAAATGTGGACGTGGCTAAGAAATGGAGAGCTTAATAGAGAAATATAATCTCTTCTAATAGCAGCTTAAAATATCCCATAAGGACAAACCATATCAAAGCAAGAATAGATAAGACGCAACAAAACAGCAGATATAGGTTTTGTGGTGATAGTGACGAGACGAACAATCATATAATAAGCAGGTGCAGCAAATTAGCGCTGAACGGGTATAGGACTAGACATGACAGGGAGGGAAAGAGGATGAATTGGGAATTGTGCAAGAAACATTAATTTAACCATGCGAAGAAATGGTATATACACAATCTAGAATTTATCCTGGAAAATGAGACGCACAAAATCCACTGGGATTTTGAGATGCTTACGGATCACCAAATCTCGATCAGACGAGCAGACCTTGTAATAATGAACAAGGAAAAAATAAACTTGCAGAATTGTGGAAGTTGCTGTACTGGCTGACCACAGAGTAAAAGTGACACGAAACGAAAAGAGAGATAAATACCTGGACATTGCTAAATAATTGAAAAAGTTGTGGAACATGAAAGTGATGATATCAATTATAATTGGTGCTCTCGGTGCAGTCACCCAACGATTGGTACCAGGGCTGGAGGACTTGAAAATAAGAGGAAGTGTGGAGACCATCCAGACTAAAACATTGTTAAGATCAGAGAGAATACTGAGAAGAGTTCTGGAAACTGGAGGGGACTTGCAGTTACTCGAACTACAGTGAAAGACCATCAGCTAACTCTGATGTGAAAAAAAATCTCTAGCAGTAAAATAATAATGATAAATTTGAAATCATTTACAGACCTTTAAAATCTCGCTTTAAAATGTTTACTTTTCTTTCGTTGGACCTGAGGCAATCTGCTCACACACACACACACACACACACACACACACATATATATATATATATATATATATATATATGGGATGGATTAGGTGTGTATTTCTATCCTATGTCAGTAATCCATGTTTGAACCACAGTAAAAGCTAGAATTTATTCTTCGAGTTTGTCTGAGAAGGAACCAGACTGGAATGATTTTCTTATTCTTATATTCCTTCCTTTCTGGTGCGGACATTGTATAAGAAACTAAATTCTGTTGAATATAATTTGGTGATAAATGATCGTCATTCAAACTTGAGAGGAAATTTGTGCTTTCTCCTCAGATACTCTGACATTCTTTTTACAGACCTTCATTATTTCAAGAAATTCTGTGGACTTTCTTTTTTCAAAAGAACTTGCTAATTTAACACAGAAAACATTTTTAAAATTAACCAATTAAGTGGCTGAGTTGGAACGCCAAGCACTCAACATAATTTCATTTAGTAAAGCTAGACAACATTCTAAATCAGCTACGACACTTTTAATTAGTAAAAACCTCACTGGTGTGTACGAGGTCTCTCAGGAAAGTAACAGGACTTTGTGTGCAGCTATCTGCGTAAGAGAGATAAGCAGATTCTATAATCGGCTAATATCTTGGGAGTATAAAACTCTAATCTAAGATTTCTGCAATTTTTGTATTGTTTTTTCTAATGTTTTGTTTACACCTACTCTTTTTCTGGTCGTTCATATATGAACACAGAGGAATTAACAATGAAAACCAAGCAATAAAAAAAAACGGAAATGTTTGGTCCGTTTGAGGAAAACTCCACCACAAGCGCTTGAAATGGTTCGACAAATGTATTGAGATAATAGCATGTCAAGCACAAGTATTTTTAACAGTAACAAGACATTAAAGTAGGGGTGCGAGGAGGTGAAAAAATGAATCCGGGAACAGTCAGTGGAACTCTTTGACGTTACCGAAGCCAGAGAAAGCAAGGCAGTCAAATTTTGAGTTCCTGTTGACTACGTTTTTCGGTAAGATGGGCATCGTACATATTGATTTTATTCCGCGAGGCTAGAGGATCTATCAGAAAGTCTTTAAGGAGATTCTTTGATGTAGGGTACGTTCAGAGCTCGAGAAGAAAATGTGTGATAGGACAAATCGTGGCTGCTCTCTCATGACAATGCAACTGCCCACAGCACCCTGATTATCTGGCAATCGCTGACCAAGAATAATATCGCCGTTCTGGAGCAACCTCTCTATTCACTTGATCTTGTTCTATTTAAGTATTTTCTTTTCCCCAATCTCACAGGATTTATAAAAGGGATCAGTTTCGAAGGCGTGGAGGCTATCAAGTCGGTCCTGGCGACGGAGCTGAAGGGCATCTCAGAATAATTTTTCAAGTAGTGTAAAGAAAAATTACATACAAGGATTAGAAAAGTGCATAAGACCCGAGGAGGATTACTTTGAAAGGGGGAATTATGTATTTTGTTGTTTGGAATTGAGATACACTGCTTGTGACAACAGCCCCGTTGTTTTTCAGACACACCCCGTACCACCCAGAAAGTTTTCTATCGTCATAAAAATTATTTTTTGCAAATCCTAATTCGATAATTATCAGCAATTCACTTGCTTTATTACCCTCCAGATGTTGGTGTATTGATTCATTGATTGATTTTAACGGTATGTCACCCATTATGGCTTATTTTCTAGCTACAAGTTAGGGAATTGCGTTCATTGGATGTTTATATTGACTTATTTCTGTTGTAGATTCTTGAGAGTTTCCGCGCACTTCTATAAGATTTCAAGTATTACTATCGAAAACAAATAATTTGCGAATAGATCTACTTGACCCATAGATTGTTAGTTTCAGTTCGGATCAGGGAGTAATGGTAATGAAGGCGGGCTCCACACAATCTAGAGTTTCAGAACTATAATCTCACCATGAGATAAGTTAAATGTCATACCGAGGACAACCCCATTTTTAGTAAATATGTTTTAATCCTCTGCAGAGTATACAGTCGGCTTTTCCGCCTACAGAGTGAAATACTAGTATATATATATATCTTTTTTCGAGATATATTACTAACCTGTCAGATAGTTGTTAACGAACGTACACGTCTTAGTTGACGACCACCACAAGTTTATTGTCTTCTGAAGCCACTGCTTTATTATATACTACCAAACTTTTATTTATTGTTTTCTTACTTAATCATCCTGTTTGATCATTTCATCATGAAGTATTTATTTTGCAGTTTTATTTCTTTTGATCTTTGTTGTCCTATTTCTTTTAATCTTTTTCGTCTTCTTTGACTACAAGCGTTGCTAATAGAAACTAACTTTTGCTCTTCACTAACATCACCAAATGCTTCCTTCATCTTTAGACATGATTCTTTGTCATCTACATTGAGTTTGACAGTCCACCTACTCCCAGGGTTGTCCTCGTGGTGTAATGGTTAAAGCGATGAACTGCAGAATCGTAGTACGCGAGTTCGTACTCCAGTCGCGCTATTACGTTCACTTTCGGGCAAATACCCTTGGGAAAGGTATGAACCCCTTATTCTCCCTCCAACTATGGGTAAATAGTAGGACGGACTAGGTTCTTCAGCCTTGGTGGGGCAACTAGTCTAGGAGAAGGAAAACTCTGAATTCAAAACCTGTTAAACTCCGCTTAAAAAATGACTTTGTGTCATATCCTGCCCGAGCGGAGGGGTTGGTAAATAGTATCAATGAAATAGTAATTGAATATGGCATAACACCAATACCCTTGGGAAAGGTATGAATCCAATAATGGATAAATAGTAGGGCAGACTAGGTTCTTCAGCCTTGGTGAGGCAAGTAGTCTAGGAGAAGGAAAACTCTGAATTCAAAACCTGTTAAACTCCGCTTAAAAATTGACCTTGTGTCATATCCTGCCCGAGCATAGGGGTTGGGTAAATAGTACCTATTCCCAGTCTTAACGAATAATAGGACATATTTCACTACTGGGTCACTGCTGTCACGCAGCATTAGGTCAAGTCGGGTTTTACTTACTGTGTACGCCCTCGCTAGTAACATCAGCTTATGTTTTAGCTTTGATCTCCTGATCTAGTATTATACAACTTTAATAATTTTAATAATTTATTATACAATTAATTAATTTATACAATTGTATAATTAATTATACAACTTTAATAATTTTAATAATATAGTATTATACAACTTTAAATAATTTTAAGATATTTTGTGCTTTGACATTAGGGAATTATATACATTGTACGTTTATATTAACATTGTGTGTAGTTTTTGAAAAGATTTTGCAGACTGCTATATAATATCGACTATTCCAATCTAATACTGGTGATTTGCAATCAACACTGTATGACCAATAGAGGGGACTCGAATACGTGCCACCACTCAGGGTGAGATGGAGCTTTGAATACTGGCAATAAATTTGTACTCCGCACTCCACAAAATTTTAGAATCAAAGCCTTGCTATCAGATATATTTCAGTGTCATATAAAGGGCCACTCTTTTTTGAGGGTTAAACTTTTGCAAGATATACTGTCATCATCTTGCAAACTCCACTGAAAAACCGATTCATAACTCGAGATCAAGAGCTATTATTGCTTAGAATATAAGCAGCTTACTATTTCCATATAACTATTTACTCATAAAACACACCAATGTTTCATTTTTTTATATATCGGAAGGAAGGTTGAGGTTTTGAGGCGTTTGAACCAATATGTACGCATTAAAATTTATCTTTGTATCAAGATCACATTGACCAGCTCATCGCAAATTATTTCATTTATCAATTTATTTATTTTGCAACGCTGATAAGCAGTAAGTAGCAACAAGTTCCGATGATAGAAGATTCTTTCAGGGATTATTCTCAGTGAAGAATAACCTGGTTTCTCAATTCATTAAGGATCGACAACAATTCTAATTATCCACGTCGTTCAACGGAGGAGCTCTTGGAGACCGATCACGAGATGTTTGAAATTTCGACATTGAAAGGAGGGTTATACATAATACGAATGATGCTTCATTCAGAGGAAGTTAATTATCCTTCCTAGCACACCCACCACACATCTGTGCAAAGTGTCGATACTACTATATAGATGCACTACATGGACGCTGACTAAACGGATGGAGAAAAAGCTTAACGGCAACTACACAAGAATGGTGTAAGCAATTTTGAACAAGTCCTGGAGACAACACCCCACAACGCACTGGGTGTACGGCCACCTACCTCCCATCACGAAAACTATCAAAGTTAGACGAACCAGACATGCAGGACTCTGATGGAGAAGCAGGGACGAGCTCATGTGATGTTTTCTTATGGATGCCTTCACATGGTCGAGCAAAAGCAGGGCCACCAGCTCGAACCTACATACAGCAGCTCAGTGAGGATATGAGATGTAGCCCTGAGGACCTGCCAGGAGCGATGAATGATTGGGAGGATTGGCGAGAAAGTGTCAGGGATATCCGTGCAGGTGGCAGGACAAGATGATGATGATGATGAAGATATATATATATATATATATATCTTTATCATCATCATCATCTTGTTCTGCCGCCTGCACGGATATGATGATGATGAAGATATATATATATATATATATCTTCATCATGATCATCATCTTGTCCTGCCGCCTGCACGGATATGATGATGAAGATACATATATATATCTTCATCATCATCATCATCTTGTCCTGCCGCCTGCATGGATATCCCTGAAATAAAAAAAAAGGATCAGTCATAAATAAGTATCAGTCATGAAATAAAAAAAGTATCAGTCATGAAATAAAAAAAGTATCAGTCATCATATATATATATATATATATATATATGATGACTGATACTTTTGTTATTGAAGGTCGACACTTAAATTCAACAAAAAAGCTTTTAAATCAAGTTTTATGGAATGTTAGAAACAAATAAGGCTTTATTATCTACTTGTTTTCTTACAAATGAACGTACTAGCCCGATCAAGCACTATGAAATTAGCGCACTTAAATAACGTTTACTTTGTTTTTCTATTCATCAATAAACTAATGACAGATAGGATCCAAAACGAGCTCAACGAAAAAGCTTCCTCCACTTAAAGAGATTTATTAACTGCCATTTGTAAAAGTTGGAACGAAATTGATTAAGAATATTACTGTGAATTAGTGAAATCCATCTCTGAAATAATCCAGGCTGTCATAATAACTTGAGGAGGGGGAAATTAAGTATCAAATCTATTTTTTTATCAATGAATTCTATATTTTTATTTCCTAACAATTGGGTTATTCCATAATATTTCCCTCATCATAGCTTGGGAATAAAGTATACCATAGACTTAAAAAATTTACTTGGGTTTGTTTTCTGATCGGGTACAAAATAAAAAATAAACCAGGAGTTAATGTACTGCTATATAAAAAATCTAAGTAAAAATCCTCTAAGTGTGTTTATAACATTAGTTTTGATAATAGTTGTAAATAAGGATAAAAGAAATTTTGAACGATTCACAGTATATTACAGGGTTTAACGATAAAATTGTCGAGAGAAGGGTACAAAGTCGTTAGACTCCTTCTGAAACCAAGCCTGGGCCTCTTTGGGCTTGTGGACCGGTGCCGAGTCTTCCTGCTATACCCAGGGTCTGCCACCGACCACCTAATTTCAGCAGGGGATCACCACACTCTTCAGTACATCCAGGTACACTTTGGTGTTGACGTTCAAACCGACTTCGAAGATGTGAGATGGCATGATGTGGCCCTCACTTGAAACCACACCAAAGACCATAACCGTAGCCGGAAACTTTGTTTTCATTATCCTGGGCACATACCTGTTATTCGTGGCAATCCAGATTTGCATTTTGAGGGTGCTGGCAATGGTCCTGTTTTCATAACTTGGATCGGTAGAGAGCATGGTTGTACAGCGGCGCATCTCCCATCTCGCTTGTTGAACATTGTAGCACTTTCAGACATGATAGAAAGCTCCTATCGATCTTGGGATTTGTACACAACTGGCCAACTGGTAGATGGTCTGCAACAAAAGAAAACCGGTTTTCATTAAACGGAAATGGAATCATGTCGTCTTTTCTAGGGACGACAATTTTATCGTTCCACCCTGTATTATGGATTCAATCACTTTCCAACTTTCTCTGGGCATTGTCCAGAACAAGAATGAGACTTGGGTATTGTCTTTGAATAACCGAATATGTTGAACTGTTCTCAGAGGTTCTTTTCTTGGACACTGATATTTGAATTACGTCATTAAATATTAAATACATGGACTTAATTGTTTACATGACGACTTCAAATATCAGGAACGTTAGGTGTATATATGTGCGTACAAGAGTGTGCTTGCATGTGTGCATATATGTGCTTTTATTTAATAGCGAAAGAAAAATATAGTTAGATAGATAGATAGATAGATAGAGAGAGAATGTGTGTGAGTATTTGTAGTCTTTAGCATCTGGTTAGTATTTGAAAAACAGTCACTCTAAGAGAAGAAAAAAAACCTGAGTTCACAACCTGACGAGTAATTTGCTTGCTTCGATGTGGCACAAGGCCGAATGAATGGGCCTCTCCATGAGACTCGAACTCACACGTGAAAGTATGCTAGTCTAACATGCTAACCGTTACACCACCAGAAGTAACCAGTGCTGCTCCAAAAAGTTACGTCACTCTAGTGCACTATTTTTCTATTTTCAACTCGTTCAAAAAAGTGTGGCAGAGCCTCTACAAGTCAATATGACAATAAATAAAACTTAACTTTGAAGATCATGTTCTAAGCTGTGCCTTAGTTAATGTTCATCATCGAAGCTGAAGAACGAACAGTATTTTAGGTAGAAAAAAGGTTTCTTTCTATACTTAAGTTACATGAACCGTGATTTTACCGAAAGTTGAACCGTGATTTTACCGAAAGTTGAACCATGACCGTGATTTAACTATAATCACTCTTGCTAGTAAAGGATTTATCATAAATGCTTTGATTTTCTTGCTCTTTACACGTTTAAAAATCTGATGAGAAGGCACTAACACGCGCACACATACACATCTATGAGTTTAAATGGATTATAGAAATTTCTCGAAGTAAGATCCCTTTGGATATATTCGTATGAAATAGTAATTATCAACCTGTATACTTCAATTAAAAATGCGTTCACAAAAACAAAATTTGTTTTCCCCGGGCAAGTGAAAACACGCACTGTATTAAATAATATAAAATGTCTCATTTTTATCCGTGATTATTTTCCCCTAGCCGCAAGGTTTTTTTTTCTGTTTAGAAAACTATGTGGCTCCAATGTTGCAATTTGAAGGCCTTTCTAAAAAATCTTACCTTCCAAAATCAACTAACTTTTGATTTAAATATTGATAGTAAAAAACGTGGATGGGACTTGACAAACCATCAAAATAAATAAGAGGAAAGATTTAGGTCTTTTCAAGATTGTTTGGTACCGAATAATCATATAATCATTATAAGGTACGGATCAAGGGTAAAGTAGAGCAATCCAGGGAAGGAGTAGCGCCCTCCCCTACACCTTGGTGTAGTAGCTATCGAAAAGTGAGCCTTCGGGTTACCCTCGACTATGGTCGCCAACTTTACTTTACTTATGATGTGTTATCATTATTCATTATTTGTTATCATTATTCGCTTTCATGAATAACTCAGACTAAAGCCCTAAACCTATTATTTGTACTTTCGTAAGCAGGATCAGTAGCGTAGCTACAATGTCGGTGATGGCTAATCATCGAATGGGGAGAAAAAACACAAACTTTTGTCTAAAACGTTAGGACCTTACTGGCTTATCTCCTACGTTCTGTCTCTTTCGCCCGGGAAACAGAAACGAAATAGATAATGAACATAACATGCAGGGATTTCCTCTTGGAATAGGATTCTTCACATATCTTCGATTCGTTCCTCGTGTTACTTTCACGTAACCGTTTGTTATCTGGCACCTCACGCAAGAAAAAATAAAAAAGAGAGATACCCTTCCTTCATTTCCACCTGAGGTGAGGTCTAATGAACACCCGTCACCATTAAGCTAACCATTGCTGATGACTCACTTCGTGGTGCTTGATTACACATATCTTGTTCCCCTTGCTCCCTGGAAGAGATCTTGAACACTGTCATTTAGACTTTCTGTCGACAGCTGGCTTTTTCAATTCAACCACGGTGTTAATTGCTTAGATTGTTACTGCTTTCAATATTTTTTTTTAGCTATATTCTGGATAATCTTTAAATCACTATAATTTAATCTGCTGTCTGTCTAAAGTTTTAATCTTTCTAAAGATAATCTTGAAAAAATATCTAGTATATTAAACGACTTTGAGTAAAATGTGATATATGAGATATTTTCCAATTACTGATTTTTCAGACTCAACTCACATACGTATATTGAAAAATACAATCTCACATATATATTTTTTGTTTTCTTGCAGTGAACAGCAATATCTTTTCTGATTATACGTGGTGGCAAGTTTTATATGATGTTAAAATTTGTAAAAGTATAAGAAATAAATATGCAATATATTCAATGTCCTAAAGGTTCTGTTTGTTGTGCAGGAAGGCTTCTTGTTCAGATATTTTGTTCGACCTATTTAAATACGTCATCACGTTGTCAACAAGAACTATTTTGGCTGAGAATGATTCGAGCGGATTTATAAAAAAAAAAAGAGTGTACATTACCATGAAGACTGATTGGTAGAAAAACAAAATCACTATCTCAAATTTGAAGCGACACCTATTTGTTGTACTCTTAAAAAAACGTTTAGTTTAAGTTGACGCAGAGAGTAATTAGCGTATAGTACGTAAGCTTTGAAATCACGCACGCGCAGACGGATAGACAGAGGTAAAACACATATGTACACACACAGAGTAAAGTACACCAACACATATCCACTAATAGACATAGAGAGTGTGATGGTAAATTGTCGTCTATATTACATAAAAATGAAAATAACACGGACGTCTAAATTTATCAGATTAATTGACCAAAATTGAATGAAAATAACTTGAAATATATAAATTAGATTTATTCAAAGAAATCACAATCGGATACAACAACCACCTCCAGACGACTTCAGAGTCTCTTGAAAGTATTTGCAACAGTCTCCTTGTTTAAATAGTGAAATGCTGTCGTTATCATTTAATGAATAAGAGGACTAAAACCTGGTGAGTTTAGCGACCAGATGTCTGAGGAGAAATGTTATCCCTGCTAACACTGGGTTCTCCTGCTTACGTGGCACGGCGCAAAGTTCTGTGGCCAGATGTAGTATCTCTCAGCGGAAATTCTCTCGATCCAGACCGGCACTAACTTCTAAAGGCACTGGATGTAGGTCTCCGTGACGAATGCGAAGCCATTTGGAAAATGAATGGAGGCATAACATTACCTTCCCTTGAGACAGCCCCAAACACTATATGAACTGTTTTGTTAACATTATATTGGGACAGATCCAGGTTGTTCTGAGAGATCAACATCTGATCCTTGAAGAATTTTTTTTCATCTCAGATGAAGGGGATGCTTGGACTTATTAAAAAGCTTTGCAGCCTGATCCTTCCTCTTGTTCTTCATGGCCTGTGATAAAAAATTGGGCTTCTCTCATATCATGTGAGAAATACCAAGTGTTTTCATGTATTACCAGCCTGATTAGAAACTCAGCTCTCATGTCTCTGGTGATGGACCAAATTGACTTTGTGGGATTGTTGTCAATCACGGCCAGGATCATATCAAAAATTTCAGGAGTTTTTTTTCTCAAGAGAACGTTCAGAGTGAGGCTCTCGGGTTGTAATACCTCCTTGGAATCATCACTGGAATCATCCAACTCTTTTCGAAATATCTCCACTGCCCTCACACTGATATCCAACACTCTGAAATTTTCCCGTTGGAGCTTCCGGCGTGATTCATCTTGTATGCCATTTCCAAATTCCAGGAGGAGTAAATTACCTCACAAAGCTGCTTTCATCATCGGCTGTGCCCAAATGACCCTAGTCTGCTGCTAGCAAACAAAATTTGGAACAAAAAAATATATGTGCAAAATTAATAATTTAAAATGTCAACAATTAACCTTCACACACACACACACACACACACACATATATATATATATATATATATATTTAATTCATGGAATTTAGACGGCGACTCATGGGTTTCATGGAGTTTTTTGAAAAACAACAATAATCAGGCAGTCTGATGATAGTTGTTTTGCAAAAAACTCCATGAAACCCAGGGGTCGAAGTAGTCTTAATTCCATGAATTATATATATATACATATATATAATCGCTCTATCTTACATATTGAGCACTCTCCATATTATATTGCAGTTGGTTCGACACAAACCCACAAAGTGATTTAGTGACAACCAACACTGTTATAATTTATATATATATATATATATATATATATATATATATATATATATATATCAAGCTGGCGAAAATAAACGGGTGTTTGAAATACGGTTTCCTTCTTTAATGGGAAGTAAACTTTCTGAAATATACTTGATAATTAAAAAAAGTGCTCAACTGCCAACACACAGAGCAGTATAAAACAAAAAGTATTAAAAATCCCGTCTTCTTACTATTGTTTTTTATTACCGTTTCGTGAATATACTATGTAACGGAAGAAAAGATAATCAGATGAAATTGTTATGATTAATCAAACTTGATAAAATGATTGTAGAGGTTCCCGTGGTGTAATGGCTATCGTCATAGGAAATGGACACAACAACACGAGTTCAAATCCTAGACGAGACTGATCGCATTTCACATAGCACTAATACCCTTGGGAAAAGGTATGAATCCAATTATTCTCCCTCCAGCTATGGGTAAATAGTAGGACAGATTAGGTTCTTCAGCCTTGGTGAGGCAACTAGTCTAGGAGAAGGAAAACTCTGAATTCAAACCTGTTAAAAATTGACCTTGTGTCATATCCTGCCATATGATAAAATGATTGTGTTTAGAAATTGATAGTGATAAAACGATTGTAAGGAGAAATTTAAGTAATGACAGGAATCTCTTTGTCCCTCTTGTTTTTATCTTCTTGCTCTAAAAGAAACATGATTCCAATCGGCAACTAATATCTTAGGATGGTAAATATTGGGAGAATCACAGACGCTGCCTCGCTCAGAAAAGTCTGCAGAGATCCGAATTCGAGGGAATTAATCGAGGTTAAGAAAGAAAGAAAAACAACAAAAAAGAAAAAGAAAGAAAGAAAACGTTCATTGCATAACAGATTAGCCGGAGGAATAAAATTGGAACTAGCTCACAATCTCTTTATTATTGCAGCTATGTGGTCAAGATGTGTTGTATAATGACTGTTGACATGAATTTTGGGTTCGTTCCTTGTAACCCCGTGTGATTTGACAAACTGTCATGTTGTGATTAGTAAACATGGTGATGACCGTGCGTTGGGGTAGGCCGGTCGAGCAGGTGTGTAAACGGAAGGATACCACGTGATATGAGAACCACACGGTTAGTTAAGACATTCAGTCCAGTCAGAATCAAGAGTCGAGCCAGGGATAGACAGCCGATTAGAGGTGTTAGTGTCGTCTATCATGATACGGCTTGGAAGGAGGTGCGAGCGTTGGCACACCTTGGCTCCAGGAAGAAATATGGGACAAAAAGATTTCCCCTCACTAAGTATATGTCTCTCAAACTAACAAAAGACCGTGTGCCCCTATCGAGAATAAAATGAAAGCGATATATTTTTATATAGAAGGGTGTTTCGGTTCGTTAATTGAATTTCGTAAATCATGTTTGATTATCTCGTTGATGAATCCATATAAGACAATACAACAGATGGACAGAGGTTAACCTCCCCGACCAAAAAAGCATGATGCCATTCCACCATCGAAGCTATGGTTTGTGGGGACTTAGGAATAAACAATAAAACTCCCAACCGGATGTTGAATCTTCGGCTGACACATAAAAATTGTATAAACGCGTCGCAACGCACCGTCTCCACGCATCCATCTGGTCAGAAGTCAGGAAAATAGAAAAACAATAAAAATTAAAGTAGCCAATGGGAATCGGTCGCGCCAAAAATGAGAGGGATTGTGGAATTACAACTTTGGAGCCGGCGTGGAGAGATAAAAACTCGGGATTTTTGTGAACCGAGACAGTGAGAACAAAAAGAGACCAAAGGAAGCATATAAATGCAGTGATCAAGCTAGAAGTAATATCCGCCCTCGAGCTAAGAGCTGAAGCTACTTTTCTGCTACTTACCACGACCTGACCATAACAGAAAGAAAAGAAAAAAGGAATAAGTACTTTTTATAAACATTTTCCTCCCTTCCTCCTTTTTTCTTAACATCTGACTTTCCACCACTTTGAAAACTTACTACATGCAAAGGGGAACCTCTGAACATTCAAATCCAAGTTGTGAGCTTTATTGTTTTATAAAGGTTGTTTAAACTTTAGATATTCCTTGTTTGTCTTGTTTTAAATGAAGTTTTTCTTATTGTATGTTGTAATGCTCAAACAAACTAAAAAGGCCATTTCACCTATCAAATAAAACGAGATTTTACAAAGTTTTCGCCGTATCAGTACAAAAATTAGATTAAAAAAAACAACAACTAAATTGTAACTAAATATTAGATAAAAGGCTTAATGGAAACAACCATGGAAAGCAATAAACATGGCGATCTGAGTTCAAATCCTGGATGAGGGAATTTGCTCTTCCCATAGCACAGATACTCATAAGAAAGGCATAAATTGAGTTAGGCTTCCTCCACTTATGAATAGTAAAATAGCCTTTTTAATTTAAGTATAGCCACCGAGATGTCAGATAAAGAAAACACTGTGAAACTCGGCTTAGAAATTGGCCTGGTTTGGCGTCCTGCTCGTGCTGTGGGTTGGATAAATATATAAATGGGAACTTCACAAGAATGCAGCATGCTCTTTTCAATACACCCAAGAAGAAAAGCCCAACAAAACAGCCATTGTACGGCCACTTGGCTCCAAATTCTCAAACCGTCAAACCAAAACCAATATGACATACAGATCACAGCTGGAGAAGCAGAATTGAATTCCGTAGCAACATTGTCCTCAGGACTATTACACACGGACGCACCATTGTTATGTGACCACAAAGGAATATCATCCATTAGCTCGGCGCAGACACTGGATACAATCTAGAAGATCTACAAAGAAAGATGGCTGATTGTGACGAAATAGAGTAAGTACAAATAATTGAAATTTGATGAAATAACCATATTTCAAATTGGACAGGATACTTTAACTTTTCACTTCCCTAGAGCAATTAAAACTTGGTTTCTTTATTTAATATATCAACTTACGTGGATAATTTAAAGCCAAAACTATCCTAGTTGAAGAACAGTATTGGTACTATGTTTCCTGGAGCTGAAAGAGATAAGGGGGCTAATAAAAGAGAAAGAGAAGAAAATATATTCGGGTATCTCTCATTGTGTCGAAGCCCAACATGTTTCGCTAGCAACGTGGTAAAAATACTTCGACGAAAAGTAAATAAGACAAGAAAACGTGAAAATTCTTCCCAGTTCGGATACATGTCCCCAAAATAGTATAATTATTCCATTGAATTATTTCTCTCGCTTTTGTGCAATAGCCTGTTTCATTTTTCTTCTCTTCCTTCTTTTATTATATTTCCAAAACTCTGTGAATTTCCTTTTTGGCACATCATTATGTTACCCAAAGGCAACATTGAAACGAAACACCATCCGTTTCTTTGTAAAGTCGATGTTTCACACATGATTTTTATTATTTGTTAATGACTTTTACCAATAATATGCTTCCTGTTAAAAAAATTCATTCTATTGGTAGTGGGTTGGAATTGACATAAGTAAGGCTTTTTTTTTCGTTATTTTGCGGTTAGCGAATATATATATATATATATATATATATATATATATATATATATATCGATTTTTTTTAACCAAGATTCTCATTTTTGTTCTTTTACCCTCAAGAAAATGATCTGATTCAATTTAAAATAAACGTAAATATTTTTTTCTTTAAAACATTCTTTCTTTTCTCTTTTTACTTCTTTGTGTTCGAATTTCTTCATTAAATCTTACATTGCTTTATATATCATTGATTTTGAAAAAAAAAAGAATATATTTGTATATACGAGGAAGAAGGAGGATTTGCCAAGTAATATTCATGATAATTAGGGATACTATAAAAACATGACAATACATAAGAATGAGAGAGAGAGAGAGAGAGAGAGAGAGAGAGAGAGAGAGAGAGAGAACATTGTGAACCAAATGAAAAAAATATCAGATATTTTTACAATGAAGAGTTAGATATATGATGCTTACTGTTAATAGAAATGAAAAAAAAAGAAACAGAGATATGAACAGTCAGCAAAAAAGACGTATTAACTAAAAGATAAACGAATCTCTCCAAAGAAGAGAGATCGTTTTAACAAACACAGAGCTATAAACAAAATTAAACAAATGGAGATATCTTCCAAAAATTCATGCAGTGTTCCTTTCTTTGGATACTGAATACTAGCAAGAAAAACTGACAATATATCATTTGTCATTTTTTTTCAACACACATACACACAAACACGCACGCACACACACACACACACACACAAACACACACACACACACACACACATATATATATATATATATATATATATATATTTATACGTGGTGCATTCAATAGGTTTCCAGACTTTTTTTTGTAAAGGCATTCAAAATTGTTGCAGACTCTTGAAAATTACGTATGTTATTACTAAACATCTTATAAGAAGACTGACGAATTTTTATGATTTCAGGTTCAAATAAACAGCTAAAGCAGCAATTGGAATACACCCTACTAAAGCCTGATTGTCACAGCTGGTTAATTTCAAAAATGCAATCTGGACGTCAGAACACTTTAGAAGAACGATATGCAATAAAATTCTGTTTTAAACATGGAAAAACTGCCACACAAACGTATGGAATGCTTCAGACTGATTTTCGACCATCTTGAATCGAGCATCAGTTTTTCAGTAGCATAAGAGATTCAAGGAAGCCAGTGAGTCTGTGAGGGATGATGAGAGGTGTGGGAGGAGTAAGGAAGTCAATAGACCAGTGTTGATTGGTCAAAGAGTAAGGGTTAGGGTTACTATGTTGAGATTTTAAGGGAGTTTAGGTAGAGATTCCGTCGGAAAATGCCAGCACTCTTCAAATCGGGTCAGTGGCATTTCCACCAGGACAATGCACCAGTCCACAACTCCATCCTTGTCACTAACTATTTGACCAAGATGGGCATCAAGACATTTCCTCAGCCTCCCTATAGTCCAGACCTTGCTCCCTATGACTTTTGGTTGTTCCCTAAGCTCAGAGGCTGTTGTTATGAGACAATTGAAGAGATGAAAGAGGCTGTGACGAAAGTTATTGACACGCTCACACAAGAGGACTTTCATGGGACCTTCCAGAAGTTGTTGGAACGCAACAACAAGTGCCTTGCAGCCGGAGGAGATTACTTCGAAGGGGACAAAGTTTCATGTATGTACTATAAATAAAAGTGCCCATTTGAAAAAAGGCTGGAAACTTATTTAATGATCCTCATATCTATATATATATATATATATATATATATATATATATATATATATATATATACATGTGTGTGTGTCTGTGTGTCTGTGTGTTTGTGTGTGTGATACAACTGTTATTACTCAGTATATTTGGACTACTGAACCTTCAACCGACAGAAAAATGGGATATAAGCAATGGTACAAAAACATCTTATATGATAGGGGAGATGGAAACATTAGGTTTAGAAGTCCCAAAAATTTACTTTAAATTGTTCGGCAATGGATGAGGTGATTACTTGGAAAGTGATTCTCAGTGAAATCATCTGGCGGTTGCAGGTTCAATTCCAACAACAAGTAAGAATAGAAAAAGAAGAATACTTAGTATAACTAAACACGCGTGCCTGCGCATGATCAATAGAATTGGAACAGTGGTTCAAATCGAGTTTGAGATTCCACGTGGACTCTCGAGCTAATCATGAATCAATTGAAGGAAAACATATGGGTCATAACATTGGAATTTAACAATAAATATGAGGTAAATAGTCCGATAATTTAAGCAAGCACACATGGTCGAGTAAAAGCAGGGCGACCAGTTTGAACCTACATAAAGCAGCTCTGTGTCGATACGGGATGTAGCGCTGAGGACCTGCCAGAAGCGATGAACGATAGGGTGGAGTGGCGAGAGAAGGTCAGGGATATTCGTACTGGAGCCATGACAAGATGATGATCTGACATCAGATTGATTAAAGATCTCGGCCGGTTGGTTGGTCGGCTGCTTGGTTGGTCGGCTGCTTGGTTGGGTTTTATGGCATATCAACCTTTGTAGGTTATTTAAAGCCAAATCCATTTTTATATAAATAATCAGTTCTATTTAAAACAATTCACTTTAGCATGAGTACACAGTTTAATTGTCAAAAACATTTCTATTTCAAACTATTCAGTTTATTCAAACAGTTCTAAATCAGCTAATTCAGTTTAGTATAAGTACAGATTTCGTTTACACGGAGTTAAATGTCAAAACAGCTCTATGTTGGCAGACACATAGAAACACTCCCCCGCCCAGACAGATTCGTACCAACGTCTTAGCCCTAACTGACTCCTTTTCAAAATTCGCTAACTTTTATATGTTCTAAGATTCAGTATATCCTTAGTGTGATGCCATCTTACTAGGTTAGTGCATCATCTCGTCATAATCATCACACATGTCCCAAATTTTCACCATGTTTTTATTTTTACTTAATCAAACTTATGACAAGACATGAATCTATTTTATTCACAATTGACCTTCCTGTCTATATATGACAATTGTTCCCTATCATGTTCACTAGTACACGCGCAAGATCTTTCCAATTTGACTTACATTTCCTCTCAAAGATTTTAGCTAACTAAGAGGCACCTGAACAATTCGCGACTTGACCAAACTAAACAATGAAATAATTAATACAATCAACCATCGCAGTAATTATTTCACAACATCTTCAACAATTGATGTGATAACCGAAGTACTCCTACCAAAAATAAACATTTCCAACAAAATGAATATAGTGCCTAAACTAAACAAAAGCAAACAATATAAAAGATGACTTGTGATAAAGTCATGTGGAAATAACCGGTCCACACTGGATCACCGAAGTTAATCAGTGATAAACCTGTTCAATACTTTAATGAGTGACCACTTAAGATGATTTACGGCAAAGTCACGTTGAAATCACCAGCCCAGAAGTTAAGCAGCGATAAACCTATTCAATACTCAGTTGAGTGACCACTTTAGCAGCAAAAGTAATGTAAGCAACCTGAGGCCTCTGTGACATATCTAAGCAAATAACAAATAAATAACAATAATATTTCGAAGATACAATGATTTTCTGAAGACGATCAAGTGAAATGATCGAAAGCGCTTGGGGAAAAAACTAGTGTGACTTCTTTATCAATTGGACCGTTATACAAATAAATTAGGAAGAAAGCAAAAAGAAAAAAAAATAGCAAGGCCATAATAACTGAAAGTATAAACAATAAGTTGCCTCAAAATTATATATATATATATATATATATACGTATGTGTGTGTGATAACTAAGTATACTTCTTTTAAAATTGAAGTTAATGTTTCTCCTAACCAACGATTTCAGGAAATAAATATCATTCAGAGTGATAACATTAGGTATTATTCATTAACAATATGTATTATACTGAACATTACCCATACGGATATACTGATTGTATATTATTTATTAATAAACTCAACACGACTGAACATAACACAAAAGGATATTATTGACAAATTCTATGAGACTGAAAATTATATGATGGGATATTATGACAATATATTATTCATTAGCCAACTCAACAAGAATAAAACTCGTTAATAAGAACTATGAATATCTAACAGTTTAAAATGATATACGAGAGAGCCCCCCCCTGGCTTAAAGTGTTGAACTGCGATCTTGAAGTTGGTGAGATCGAACTCCAGTCGTCCAAATACGTTCACTTTAGGACTAATACCCTTTAGGACGGTATAAATCCTCTTATTACCCAACCTGGTTTAGAGGAAAATAACTTTTATAAGGAAATGATATGCATGCATATCTTTGTAAATATATATATATATATATATATATATACTGTCATCCACAGAGAGAATGTTTCGTTCTATCAGAACTCTTCAGTGTGGGTAGACACGTAGGAAGCTCGAAGCCGGTATCGAAACCCATCCAACTTTACGTTGGACTAAGTATCAGACCGCTCGGCCAACAAGCTTACCACGTTGGCTAAAATAATTTTTAAGGTATTTATCTAGCAGCAGCAGCAGCAGCGTCCGTTTGTTTACATTTTTATACCCTATCGGCTACCAGAGTGCTCAATTCTTTCGAAGAGCTTTGCTTTATGCGAGCGGCGGCCGAAAATTCCTTGTTCCAAAAACTTGATTGGCAACACCCCACAAGACACCAACTGTACGGCCACCTGCCTCCTATCACGAAAACTATTCAAGTTAGACGAACCAGACATGCGGGACACTGCTGGAGAAGCAGGGACGAACTCATAAGTGATGTACTCTTATGGACCCCCACACATGGCCGTGCAAAAGCAGGACGACCAGCACGAACATAAATTCAGCAACTATGTGAGGATACAGGATGTTGTCCAAAAGACCTGCCTGAGGATAGGAAAAAGTGGCGAGAGAGTGTCAGGGATATCCGTGCTTCCAGCACGACATGATGATGATATATATATATATATATATATATATATATATATATATATATATATATTCTATTGAGGTACAAAATTTTATTAAACAAATAAGTTAGCGACCATGATGATGATATATATATATATATATATATATATATATATATTCTATTGAGGTACAAAATTTTATTAAACAAATAAGTTAGCGACCATAGTCGAGGGTGACCCGAAGGCTCCCTTTTCGATAGCTACTACACCAAGGTGTAGGGGAGGGCGCTACTCCATTCCCTGGATTGCTCCACTTTACCCTTGAACCGTACCTTATAATGCTGAGTGTTAAGCAAGGTGGTATCAAGTTCCATTTTTAAAGTCTTTGGTATGACTCGACCTGGGATTGAACCCAGGTCTCTCGGGCCATTGGCGAACACTCTAACCGCTAGGCCAATGTCCGGTAACCGTTTTCAGTCCTACCTGGTCACAGTTAAACTAGAACAACGATTAAGAAAAAAGAGAGGAATTAGACTCTGTAATGTTCGAAAAAAATATGACGAAGAGGGGAATATTAAATTGTAATCAAATCAAGAGTCAATAAACATTCCCTCTGCTTACAGAGGGACGGTTTATGGGTCAAAGTATGTATGGTCTCTAACACTTTGCTTTATGCGAGCGGCGGCCGAAAATTCCTTGTTCCAAAAACTTGATTGGCAACACCCCACGAGACACCAACTGTACGGCCACCTGCCTCCTATCACGAAAACTATTCAAGTTAGACGAACCAGACATGCGGGACACTGCTGGAGAAGCAGGGACGAACTCATAAGTGATGTACTCTTATGGACCCCCACACATGGCCGTGCAAAAGCAGGACGACCAGCACGAACATAAATTCAGCAACTATGTGAGGATACAGGATGTTGTCCAAAAGACCTGCCTGAGGATAGGAAAAAGTGGCGAGAGAGTGTCAGGGATATCCGTGCTTCCAGCACGACATGATGATGATATATATATATATATATATATATATATATATATATATATATATATATATATATATTCTATTGAGGTACAAAATTTTATTAAACAAATAAGTTAGCGACCATGATGATGATATATATATATATATATATATATATATATATATATATTCTATTGAGGTACAAAATTTTATTAAACAAATAAGTTAGCGACCATAGTCGAGGGTGACCCGAAGGCTCCCTTTTCGATAGCTACTACACCAAGGTGTAGGGGAGGGCGCTACTCCATTCCCTGGATTGCTCCACTTTACCCTTGAACCGTACCTTATAATGCTGAGTGTTAAGCAAGGTGGTATCAAGTTCCATTTTTAAAGTCTTTGGTATGACTCGACCTGGGATTGAACCCAGGTCTCTCGGGCCATTGGCGAACACTCTAACCGCTAGGCCAATGTCCGGTAACCGTTTTCAGTCCTACCTGGTCACAGTTAAACTAGAACAACGATTAAGAAAAAAGAGAGGAATTAGACTCTGTAATGTTCGAAAAAAATATGACGAAGAGGGGAATATTAAATTGTAATCAAATCAAGAGTCAATAAACATTCCCTCTGCTTACAGAGGGACGGTTTATGGGTCAAAGTATGTATGGTCTCTAACACTTTAAGGTAGAAATGTGAGTGGGACCTGCTTAAAATAGTAAACAAGTCCGCACTGTAGGACGAGGCACAATCACGGTTATTTGTTAGATGTTCAACAATAGAAGACCCGTATGTATTGTTGATATGGTCAGCAAAGTAGTTTCCTAGCCGTATTTTCGTGGGCACACGTTGTTTAATTTTTGCGTCCAATCGTTGATCGGGAGAACAAATCAATTTAGTCTTTTTTTGTTTAACATATTTATATATATGTTAACAAATTTACCACCTTTATATATAAAAAGCCTTCTAACATTAATCCTTGCTCCCTTAATTTCCAAGGGTGGGTCCTCGTGGTGTAATGGTTAAAGCGATGGACTGCGGAATCGTAATACGCGAGTTCGTACTCCAATCGTGCTATTATGTTCACTTTCGGGCAAATACCCTTGGGAAAGGTATGAACCCCCTTATCCTCCCAGCTATGGGTTAAATAGTACCACTACTGTTCTTCTAGGAGAATGGCTTTGGCATTAAATAACCTACAAAGGTTAATATACCATTAAACAAAGAAACCAAACTAAACCTTAATTTCTATAGTGAATGCCCATACCATAATAAAATAACCATCATCAAAACACCAACTTCCAGGACTAAACTAATCTCTTTCACTCGACTAATTATCTTTAATGAACTTAAAAACATAAAACAAACACATATTAATAATGGGTTTTTTCCAAATATGTTGTTGATACTGAAATTAAACACCTCATTTGTAAAACTGAACAACATAGTACCTTAAACCATGAACAATCAATAAACCTTTGCTACAAAAACCAATTTCATAGTGATTATAAGATGAATGAACATATATTAAAAAATGTTCTCCCTACTGATCCTACCAAAGAAATTCGACTTTATTATAACAAATTTAAAACTTACAACCTAATTATTTCCAATAATTCTTCCCCCTAAATGTCTTGATAGGACAAACGGCGTATATATATCTAAATGTCTCTTGGGAGACGGCATCTCAAAGGAAAATGATACGTATGTGGGTTTTACCACTACAACTATTTCAAGACGTCTTACCATGCATCTTAACGATTATATATATATATATATATATATATTGATATTGATATTGGAATACGTAAGAGTTATATATGAAGAGTACTTAATATTGCAGAGAAAAACTCTGCCTCTCTCTCTATCTACCTCTTTATAAAGATATTTATATAAGTCAAAATAACGAAGACATAGATTGAATGGCGTTTGGTCACTTTCAGTTAATTCGTTTACGTGAACATAAAATCTAAATTATTAATATTTTATCCTGAAGATACAACTCAAGCACGAACTTTATTTACTTAAATGTTTACATGGAGAAAAACAACTCGAACTTCAACCTAAAAAAATACCCAACTCAGTGTAACATAGAGACCCTAGCCAAACTGTTAAAATAGGAAATGCACCTGTGTAAATAACAGGTGCATCCGGTCGAGGAATATCAGGATATAACCTTGACCGTGGACGGGTTGAATTGAGTGCGAAATTGTGACGCTCGCAAGAAGAAGAGTGGGCGTCAAATTATCATATAACTCGGTGCACGGGAAGTTTAGTCAGTTGGGGATCAGACGAGTTGGAGAGAATATATTGGAATGAGGAACATGTCCCAGAAAGGCTGGGCCCCCAGGCCCCCGGTTGAGCAGCCCAGGAGAACGGGAAAGAAACGCTGTTATGGCCATAAGAGTGTGGGTCAATATGTTGCAGTTCTGTTCAGCCTCCAACTCACCTCTCACACGGTAAAACCTTTTGTAACCCTTTCGAACCATTTCAAATAAAGTGAGCGATATATTTTTCTAAAGAAGTGCCTTCGCTCGTCCTTATTGTGTTGAATATGTTTCTGCATGAATATGTGTATGTACGACATGTGTATGTTGTGGCTGTACGACATCACCACCTATCTCATATTGGTCAGATGATGTTATTGGCGAGAAACTATCACCGATTTCATTAACTCTATATCTTCCCTAATAAAGAATTATCACACACACACACACACACACACACACACACACACACACACACATATATATATATATATATATATATAAACCTATCCCCGCTGCAAGGAGCAAGATACAAAAAGAACAATTTTTAAACGGAGCTTAGCGGGTTTTATTTTCCCGAATTTTTATTTCTGCAAGACCGGCTGAATATCCCAGTGTTCCATAATCATCATCATGTCGCACCATCAGCACGGATATCCCTGACCCTCTCTCGTCACCCCTCCCTATCGTCCATCGCTTTAGGCAGGTCCTCAGGGATACATCCCTTATCTACACAGAGCTGTTGTATGTAGGTTGTCGCTGGTCGTCCTGCTTTTACTCGTCCATGTGAAGGGGTCCACAGGAGTACATCACTTATGAGTTCGTCCCAACTTCTACATCAGTGTCCAGCATGTCTGGTTCGTCTAATTTTGATAGTTTTTGTGAAATGTGGTAGATGGTCGTACAGCTGCTGCTTTGTGGGGTGTTGCCTCCAGGACTTGTTCAATATTGCTCGCAGCATTTTTGTATAGTTGCCGTCAAGCTTTTTCTCCATCCGTTTTTTAAGCATCTATGTAGTGCATCTATATAGCAGTAACGCTACGACCGCTGCTAGGAAGAATCTGCGTTTCCTTTTATCGGTCAGGTCTGACTTCCATATATTCTTCTCTAATTGCTTGGAAACAAGAGCGATGTTCATATGCTCTTTGCGAAGGGCATCAAAACGCAAACAGTATTTGACCGTGATTCGTTGAGTCCATTTCGTATGACGAAAACTGCGACGCTATATGAGAATAATTTTTACTATATAAGATAGGTATAAACAGATTAAAATAGAACTATTGACAGAAAGGGATAATGTTATGTACATCAGATCAGACAAGCATAGCTGGATGGAATGTTACAATTATTGGTACTAAACAAATTTATTCATATAAGTAAAGAATTATAAACATATCTAAGCAGACTGACATAGATTGATTAAGAAAGTTTTCAGACAAAAATACTAGAGATTTAGAAAAATAAGTAAAAAAAAACAAAAAACAAAGAACCTAAAAAGAAAGCACACAATCAAACAAAATATTGGCTGATATGGATTAAGGGAAAAATAAAACATCTCGAGACAAGTGAAGTAAAATAAAAAAAAAAAAAAGCCAAAAAGAAAAGAAAAAATATTGCACTGGCATATGTAAAATACAGACTTAGAGAAAAGAATGTTTGAATTATATCTAACGTTTGTAGACTGAACAGATCAATACTAAAAGAAGTGAACAAAAGTTTTGGAAAAAGAAAGAAAAAAAACTAATAAAAACGAGATATACCTTTTTCCTGTATAATTCCATTTTGGAAATTTATAATAAAAGGTAACATATCTAATAATAAATCCTAGTCTATTGTATAACTTTACAATATTATATATAAACAAACTCCGAGAAATATGCCAGATATTAATATTTGATAAGATGAACCTGTTAAAATTCCACTTGCTGGAAACATCGGCTTTTCCCCCAAGAAACTGTTCTCTCAACTTTCTATAACCCGCACAGAGGAGTAACACCTTCATAGTGTGTCCTGTTATGATATTAAACTCTAACCCGGATTGGTCGTACCAGTTAGGATTTCATCTATGAGTCAAATGTGTGTAAAAATATTTTCGTATTTGATTGGACCGTGTGCAAAAGAAACTTGTTAATAAACAACAGCACAAACAATAAAAATGCGAACGTACAATGGACATGATTTCCAAATCTCTCCGCATAAAATATCCCTGTATGGATTAACATACCGTGCCAATCAATCAATCAATCATTTTCGCATCTTTTTTTCTCGATGTAATAAACCTTCTTTTCCCGCTTTTATTTTTACTTTAGGTAATTTTTATACAGTATATTTCTAAGAGAAAAATGTTTTTTACGCTTTTCAACACAAGTAACAGGGGAAGGCTGATTTTTTTTCCACATGTAATTGCTCTTCTTATTTTTCCCTTATTCGTTATCAATCTACATTGCCTACACTTATCAGGGTTCGTTTTCTATGCAGAAAAGAACAACAGATGTACATGTTTATCTCTTCTTTTATATATATATATATATATATATGTGTGTGTGTGTGTGTGTGTGTGTGTGTAAGAAAGTCATTCAAAACATTTTAAGCCTAAGCCAGAAAGAATAGTCATTGCTGAACAATTTGTGAGAACACATAACTACTTATACAACGAAGAAAACTAATTCAGATTCATGTCTTAATTTTTGTACAGATGAGGCCCGTTCAAAGGTGTGCGACGAATCTAAAAATGGGCAAAATAGAGCTGTCATATACTAACTGTAAAAGGCAAATATAACAACCACGAAAACACATTAAGATGGTGTACAGATACCAGCTGAGGACCCCCTCTTTCTAGGCAACTGTTGAGAAGCAGACTTTGGAATTTAAGCGTGGTAATGACAGCACAGAGCATGATCGTTGGTCAAGTTGTCTAAAAACCACAATTTTTACTGAGATCTTGGGTATGAGAAAGATGGGTCTTAAGAATGCTGGAACCAAAACTGAAAAGGGTGGACCTTTCCAGAACACTTTTGATTCGCTTCCTAGAAAACATCGAGAATTTCCACAACAGATGTGTAATTCAATAAAATCTGGATTCACCACTTCAGGTTTACATCAAAGATTCAAATCAAATAGTTGAAACACTGTTGTACTCTATCTCCAAAGACAGTCAAGGGAACAACATCTATTGGCAAGGTGATCGTCTGTTTCTTGTGGTTATGATGGCTTAATCATGATAGACTACCCGAAAAAGAGAAAAATCTATTACTGGACAGAATAATGCATTAAAATCAAGACAATTAATGGAAAGCAACGAAGTTGAAATGCATTGAGAAACCGAGGACAATAAGGATCACATACCTGTTTCTACTGCTAAAGTTACTGCCAAGTGTGGCTTTCACTTGCTACCCAATCCCCTTTCTCGCCAGACAAAGCTCTATCTTCTAAACTTAAACCCCACCTGCGTGTTCACCATTTTCGAAACAATGATCATGTCATATGTGCTTTAGAGAAATTTTTGGAGGACCAGGATGCTTCCATTGTCCCTAATAAAATTTCAATGCTTGAACATCATTGGACAAAGAACATTGATTTGAAAAATGGTAAAAAATTCTTTATTATTTCTTGGACTGCTTTTGGGTGAAGCTTAGAAGTTTTGAAGGATCCATTGGAACACACACACACACACACACACACACACACACACACACACATATATATATATATATATATATATATATATATATCATCATCACCATGTCGTGCGGCTAAAATATCCCTGACCCTCTCGCGCCACTTCTCCCTATTGTTCATCGCCTCTGGCAGGTCTTCAGGGCTACATTCCGTATCCTCACATAGCTGCTGTATGTATGTTCAAGCTGGTCGTCCTGCTTTTGCCCGTCCATATGTAGGGGTCCATAGGAGTACATCACTCATGAGCTCGTCCCTGCTTCTTCAGCAGTGTCCTGCATGTTTGGTTCGTCTAACTTGGACACGCCTGGACACGTTCAATATTGCTCGCATCATTCTTGTGTAATTGCCGTCTAGCTTTTTCCCCAGCCGTTTAGTTAGCGTCCATGTCAAATACACCCAACCAAGCTGAAACACACACACACACACACACACACACACACACACACACATATATATATATATATATATATATATATGGTAGTACCTGATAAAGCCCTATCTATGGGTTAAGTTGAAATAACTGCATGCGTATGCTAAACTGAATTGTTTGAATTAGAATTGTTTGACTGAACTGAATTGCTTGAAATAGAAATGTTTTAACAAATAAATTGTGTATTTACATCTAAACTGCGTGCTTATGCTAAGCTGAATTGTTTAAAATGGAACTCTTTTTTCACATTTAAACTGTACTTACACTAAACTGAATTGTTATATATAGAACTGTTTTGATATTTAACTGTGTGTAAAGAAAATTAGCTGAATTATAATTGTTTGAATAAACTGAACAGTTTGAAATAGAAATGTTTTTCACAGTTAAACTGTGTACTCATACTAAACTGAATTGTTTGAAATAGAACTATTTGTATAAAAATGGATTTGGTGTTAAATAACCTACAAAGGTTGATATGCCATAAAACCCAAACAACCAATCAACCAACCAAATCACTGACGTTATATTGTTACTGTTACATTGAAATACTTGAAACCATTCAACTGTGTATAAATGGATGACTTCAGGCTGGTTTACAAATGCATCTACAAAAAGAGTGAACAAATCATGTATATTTAATACACATATAAAAACAAGATTTGACATTAAATAACCAACAATGGTTGATATGCCATAAAACCCAACGAAGACCTATTACGTTTACTTTCTGACAAATACCCTTGGGAAATCAATGAACCCTCTTACCCTTCAATCTATGGGTTATATTGTAAAAGTAAAGTTGTCTCCCTTTAGTCGAGGGTAACCCGAAGGCTCCTTTTTCGATAGCTACTACACCAAGGAGTAGGGGCGGGCGCTACTCCTTTCGCTGGATTGCTTCACTTTACCCTTGATCCTTACCTTATAATGCTGAGTGTTAAGCAAAGTAGCATCAAGTACCATTTTTTGAGTCTTTGGTGGGACTCGACCTGGGATTGAACCCAGGTCTCCCGGGCCATTGGCGAACACAATTGCAATGATGTAAGTCCGGTAAGTAGGCTATATATTACCATTACTATTCTTAAAAAAGAATGGCTTTAGCATGAAATAATCTAGGAAGGTTTATATGCCATTAAACAAAGAAACCAGACCAAACTAAACTAAGGCATATCATTTGGGTTAAGAGAGTATGAAATCGCACTGAAAATTGTCACTTATTTGGACACATTTGGATTGTGCGTGTGTGCGTGTGTTTTGCAGTCCTCTTTAAGAAAAGTGACCAAGACAAAAAGACAAGAAGGAGAAGAACGGATAAAGATGAGTTCATGTAAGATAAATCCCATTCACTTCATCGTTGATGTCACAACTTACCTCTAAACCGATCTTTAAAAAAAAGGAAAACTGAACAAACTGCGCGTCCTACTCTGTCATACTCATAGTGACGAGTATTAGGACAAATCTTCCTTCAAGGAGGAGAAATGACCTGTTTCCCAGACATACAATACAGATAATGACAAATGTATTTTTATGACTATTTTCAACCCAAAAAGCAGTGGATTTACCAGCAAGAAATCCCAAAGTCGGAGTTTTATGGAAGAAAAGTTCAGCTGGGTGTATTGTGCAATCATCACACAAACTCTCAACAGACGCAACGTGTGCATGAAAATCGATGAAAGTGTCAACATATTGTGAATTGAGATGTGATAAGGTCGTTTGCTAATTCTCGAGTACTTTTTGTCCGGATTGCTTTCCACCCATTCTCTTGAACGAAATATTAAGAACTTCCTAGTCTGGGTTCATTTCTCTGTGACGATTTCGCCAGAACGAAACTTTGAAAAACCATTTCGAACTTATCATTCACGAATGGTACCTTGGCCATAAACACTTTAAATTTTCTTTGTGTGTCTGCAGTTTTGTTATTATTTGTAAACTCCCACAATATTACACGTCAAATATGCACTTTCGGTTCGTTCATTTTAGGAGCGTAATATCATAGATTAAATTATGATGAGAACTATTTCTCAACTGAAATAAGAATAACCGATAAAGGCACTCTTTGATCAGATAATTTCTGGCTGTATTTAAAACATTAGAAATTTGAAATATGTTATCAAATTCTGCTTTCAAGAATGAGAAATTATACCTACATATATATATATATATATATGTGTGTGTGTGTGTGTGTGTGTGTGTGTGTGTACAAACACATATAATCCCGACTTTGCATATTCCTATGAAGATGGCCGACAAAAAGGAATTGTAATCATGCAGGGAACTGCATTTACCCTGTGTCTATAGTTTATCGTATAAACAGGATTGAAACTCTACCATGAAATGAAAACTTTATATACGAGAAAATCAACAATAAGAATGTCCCTCTATCCAACTGGCGACCGACAAAAAACGCGAAAAAATAAAAAAAATAAAAAATAAAACAATAAGTTTTAATGAAAAAATATTAATTGCTGTGTTCTTGAAAATGACCAAAATAGCTGTCTTTTCCCGCCAAAATATTTCTAACGCGGACGCAATTTCCCAGGTGAACGGAAAAGCCCGTAATTGTAATGAGTTGTGCTGTTTTGCTTAACAATGGCTTATAATTTCCGGCATTGCGCTGAACGACAGCAATATGAATGTCCATTTTACACGAAGAACATTCTCTTTTCCTTCTTTTTTGTTTGCATTGCTCAGTTAATATCTACAAGCTTCTGCCCTTGAACAATTTCACACTAACGGCCTTTTTCAAGGGATTTTTATTCAGTCATTGATATTTCTATCTAGACATACAAATACTTAAACAGGTACGTATATTTATGTATTTATACATCTGCACACTCACGCACATGTAAACACACACACATACACACACACACACACACACATACACACACACACACACACATATATATATATATATATATTCAGAATTTAGAATGTTGCTATATTGGTCGGTCGGTTGGTGGTGTTTTATGACATCTCAACCCTTGTAGGTTATTTAAAGTCAAAGCCTGTTATATATATATATATATATATATATATACTAATCTAATATCTACCATCATTCACGGTACCAGAAAAAAAAAAGAAAAAAACCCCGCCAGGAACAAGAGATAAAAGTATCTCGAATCACCGCCCGGGGGAAAAAGAAAAAATTATGGGTCAAAAAGAAAGAAAAGGCCAACCTCGTCCGACCCCTTGAAAAAATCTAGGATACGCAGTCAGTTGGTCAAAAGAAACATATATATATATATATATATATATATACAAACATATATAAATACAAACATATATATATATATATATATATATATATATATATAAACCGGCTCATTACCCTAGTGGGTAGAGTGTTCACCAGTGGGCCGGAAGACCTGGGTTCAATACCAGGTTGCGTCATACCAAAGACTTTAGATATGGTACTTGATACATCCTTGCTTAACACTCAGCAATATAAGGTATGTATCACGGGTAAAGTAGAGCAATCCAAGGAAAGGAGTAGCCCTCTCCCGTACACCTCGTTGTAGTAGCTATTGAAAAGGGAGCCTTCTAGTCGCCCTCGACTACGGTCGCCAACTTATATATATATATATATATATATATATATATATATATATATATATATATATATATATATATATGTTTGTTTATGTATGTACGTATTTTTAATATATATGATTTGCAAAAGAATAATTTGTAGATAATATTATCTTACGAGTCAGAATCATTTATTTGCGTACGGATAAACAATTTCAAGTATTACTCTCGAACACTTTTACTTTTATTTGCACACAGTTAAATATTTTCAAGACTTGCTACGTAATTGTAATCATCGTATTTCACATTCCGTAATTTGTTTGTTCACAGTTACATGCTTTAAACTTTAGAAAAGTATTACATATTTTTATTTTGATTCATATATTAGGCCCTAACGGGTACTACCTGTATAGTTTAGAGTGTACCTGTGAATAATCGGAATGAAGAAGTACATCATATTCCTCAAATCTCCAGAAATAAAGCCACGCAATATGACGGTTTAGTGTCATATCCAGAACCCTAATTATGGGGTCTTACCCTTCTGCAGAGATGTTTACGTATTCTACATCTCCAGCCGTTAGACTATAGAGTTATATAATTTCCCATATTTATAAATAAACTTTACTTAATATCAGTACTTGATGTGGTTTTAGTTCCTTGACTACAATATGCATTTCTAGCGAGTTGTTTCATCAACCCTTTCTGTGCCCACGTTTCCTTTAAAAGACCCATAAAATCTGGATGACACAATCTATCCGAAACTTCTGTCTCTCATTTTAGTCATTTGGAAGAAGTTGCAAATCAAAGACAAAAAATTAACAAATACTTATTGAAACTCAATCGTGTAAAAATAATATATACATAAAATATATAAAGAGATTGCATTGCATTTTTGTGTTGGAGAAAAACAAGATGATGAATTTGGTGAAAATATCTTAGGACAAAAAATAGCATAGCAGTAATGCAATAAATAGATTTAAAAAAATAAGGAAAAACGAAAAGAAAAAAGAAACTGTTATTATAAAATACAAGAACACATTGATTTCTAAAATACGATAAGAATTTTTTTTCCAATTCGAAACAAAACTAAAAAACGAAAAAAAGTACTGGGTTGAGTGATAAATTATTGCCGATTTTTTAAATGTAATTTATTCATGAATAATTTTACAACAGATAATTATCAATTGTATATCCACAATTACTTTGAATCACCTCGTATTATTTGTCAGGTAGGGTTGATTCATCTCAAGTAAAATTTACTTGGTTTCGAGATCAAAAATTTTCCCACGAACTTTTTCACCTGATTTAATAGGGAATCTTTTGTGTGATCAGAGCATTTCGTTAACGACGTAAAAGACATAAACCAGTTGGGCAAGGTCTAGTTAATATAGTTGGATGGGACAGAACTAATCAGTTTGAATCTAATATTTTTTCCTTCGTGATTGGAGGTGAATTTGGTCTTACGTTATAATGGAGAAACGTACTGTTTCTTCAATTAACGAGTGCGGGTTGTTAGATTTTCGTGCACACAATTCAGCTTTTGAGAGAATGCATCGGGTGTGTATAAACTTAGAATGAATTATACCACAGTACAGCTACCTTATTGTCACAAAGAAAACTATGAATGAATTAATCTACGACTGAAGAAATCTACGACATCCCTCCGAAATTTTCCAACTTGTTAACCGGACTCTGAATTAAGTCTCCACAAATCACACCAAAATTTGCAAAAACTATCCCTTTATCTGTCTTTCCTTTTTTCTTGTTTTTTCCATATTAAATTTGCTATAGAATTTATTTGTCTTGCCTTGTCTTTTCATTCAGTGTCTGAACTTGAAAATAGCAGTAATTTCCCTTCACACTTTTAATCCCCATATATAAAAGGTGGTAATGTCTGTTTCATTCCTGACATTAGTGGGACTGTAGCATGAGATAATAGTTATCAAGAAGTTGCTATTAAATGTATCACACATCATTCTGGGTTAGATTTTCTCAATGCTATTTTGTGATTTTTATACACAAAGACTGAAAAGCTTTCTTATACCAAGTATTAACAGAAATTTTCCATGCAGATGCCATCACAAATATCTACCCATTACCAGAATCATGGTATTTTAGTTTTAGC
>OY757920.1:5439055-5444055 GCA_963585895.1 Sepioteuthis lessoniana
ATGTGTAATTCAATAAAATCTGGATTCACCACTTCAGGTTTACATCAAAGATTCAAATCAAATTGTTGAAACACTGTTGTACTCTATCTCCAAAGACAGTCAAGGGAACAACATCTATTGGCAAGGTGATCGTCTGTTTCTTGTGGTTATGATGGCTTAATCATGATAGACTACCCGAAAAAGAGAAAAATCTATTACTGGACAGAATAATGCATTAAAATTAAGACAATTAATGGAAAGCAACGAAGTTGAAATGCATTGAGAAACCGAGGACAATAAGGATCACATACCTGTTTCTACTGCTAAAGTTGCTGCCAAGTGTGGCTTTCACTTGCTACCCGATCCCCTTTCTCGCCAGACAAAGCTCTATCTTCTAAACTTAAACCCCACCTGCGTGTTCACCATTTTCGAAACAATGATCATGTCATATGTGCTTTAGAGAAATTTTTGGAGGACCAGGATGCTTCCATTGTCCCTAATAAAATTTCAATGCTTGAACATCATTGGACAAAGAGCATTGATTTGAAAAATGGTAAAAAATTCTTTATTATTTCTTGGACACCTTTTGGGTGAAGCTTAGAAGTTTTGAAGGATCCATTGGAACACACACACACACACACACACATATATATATATATATATATATATATCATCATCATCATCACCATTTCGTGCGGCTAAAATATCCCTGACCCTCTCGCGCCACTTCTCCCTATTGTTCATCGCCTCTGGCAGGTCTTTAGGGCTACATTCCGTATCCTCACATAGCTGCTGTATGTATGTTCAAGCTGGTCGTCCTGCTTTTGCCTGTCCATATGCAGGGGTCCATAGGAGTACATCACTCATGAGCTCGTCCCTGCTTCTTCAGCAGTGTCCTGCATGTTTGGTTCGTCTAACTTGGACACGCCTGGACACGTTCAATATTGCTCGCATCATTCTTGTGTAATTGCCGTCTAGCTTTTTCCCCAGCCGTTTAGTTAGCGTCCATGTCAAATACACCCAACCAAGCTGAAACACACACACACACACACACACACACACACACACACACACACACACACATATATATATATATATATATATATATGGTAGTACCTGATAAAGCCCTATCTATGGGTTAAGTTGAAATAACTGCATGCGTATGCTAAACTGAATTGTTTGAATTAGAATTGTTTGACTGAACTGAATTGCTTGAAATAGAAATGTTTTAACAAATAAATTGTGTATTTACATCTAAACTGCGTGCTTATGCTAAGCTGAATTGTTTAAAATGGAACTCTTTTTTCACATTTAAACTGTACTTACACTAAACTGAATTGTTATATATAGAACTGTTTTGATATTTAACTGTGTGTAAAGAAAATTAGCTGAATTATAATTGTTTGAATAAACTGAACAGTTTGAAATAGAAATGTTTTTCACAGTTAAACTGTGTACTCATACTAAACTGAATTGTTTGAAATAGAACTATTTGTATAAAAATGGATTTGGTGTTAAATAACCTACAAAGGTTGATATGCCATAAAACCCAAACAACCAATCAACCAACCAAATCACTGACGTTATATTGTTACTGTTACATTGGAATACTTGAAACCATTCAACTGTGTATAAATGGATGACTTCAGGCTGGTTTACAAATGCATCTACAAAAAGAGTGAACAAATCATGTATATTTAATACACATATAAAAACAAGATTTGACATTAAATAACCAACAATGGTTGATATGCCATAAAACCCAACGAAGACCTATTACGTTTACTTTCTGACAAATACCCTTGGGAAATCAATGAACCCTCTTACCCTTCAATCTATGGGTTATATTGTAAAAGTAAAGTTGTCTCCCTTTAGTCGAGGGTAACCCGAAGGCTCCTTTTTCGATAGCTACTACACCAAGGAGTAGGGGCGGGCGCTACTCCTTTCGCTGGATTGCTTCACTTTACCCTTGATCCTTACCTTATAATGCTGAGTGTTAAGCAAAGTAGCATCAAGTACCATTTTTTGAGTCTTTGGTGGGACTCGACCTGGGATTGAACCCAGGTCTCCCGGGCCATTGGCGAACACAATTGCAATGATGTAAGTCCGGTAAGTAGGCTATATATTACCATTACTATTCTTAAAAAAGAATGGCTTTAGCATGAAATAATCTAGGAAGGTTTATATGCCATTAAACAAAGAAACCAGACCAAACTAAACTAAGGCATATCATTTGGGTTAAGAGAGTATGAAATCGCACTGAAAATTGTCACTTATTTGGACACATTTGGATTGTGCGTGTGTGCGTGTGTTTTGCAGTCCTCTTTAAGAAAAGTGGCCAAGACAAAAAGACAAGAAGGAGAAGATGTATAAAGATGAGTTCATGTAAGATAAATCCCATTCACTTCATCGTTGATGTCACAACTTACCTCTAAACCGATCTTTAAAAAAAGGAAAACTGAACAAACTGCGCGTCCTACTCCGTCATACTCATAGTGACGAGTATTAGGACAAATCTTCCTTCAAGGAGGAGAAATGACCTGTTTCCCAGACATACAATACAGATAATGACAAATGTATTTTTATGACTATTTTCAACCCAAAAAGCAGTGGATTTACCAGCAAGAAATCCCAAAGTCGGAGTTTTATGGAAGAAAAGTTCAGCTGGGTGTATTGTGCAATCATCACACAAACTCTCAACAGACGCAACGTGTGCATGAAAATCGATGAAAGTGTCAACATATTGTGAATTGAGATGTGATAAGGTCGTTTGCTAATTCTCGAGTACTTTTTGTCCGGATTGCTTTCCACCCATTCTCTTGAACGAAATATTAAGAACTTCCTAGTCTGGGTTCATTTCTCTGTGACGATTTCGCCAGAACAAAACTTTGAAAAACCATTTCGAACTTATCATTCACGAATGGCACCTTGGCCATAAACACTTTAAATTTTCTTTGTGTGTCTGCAGTTTTGTTATTATTCGTAAACTCCCACAATATTACACGTCAAATATGCACTTTCGGTTCGTTCATTTTAGGAGCGTAATATCATAGATTAAATTATGATGAGAACTATTTCTCAACTGAAATAAGAATAACCGATAAAGGCACTCTTTGATCAGATAATTTCTGGCTGTATTTAAAACATTAGAAATTTGAAATACGTAATCAAATTCTGCTTTCAAGAGTGAGAAATTATACCTATATATATATATATATATATGTGTGTGTGTGTGTGTACAAACACATATAATCCCGACTTTGCATATTCCTATGAAGATGGCCGACAAAAAGGAATTGTAATCATGCAGGGAACTGCATTTACCCTGTGTCTATAGTTTATCGTATAAACAGGATTGAAACTCTACCATGAAATGAAAACTTTATATACGAGAAAATCAACAATAAGAATGTCCCTCTATCCAACTGGCGACCGACAAAAAACGCGAAAAAATAAAAAAAATAAAAAATAAAACAATAAGTTTTAATGAAAAAATATTAATTGCTGTGTTCTTGAAAATGACCAAAATAGCTGTCTTTTCCCGCCAAAATATTTCTAACGCGGACGCAATTTCCCAGGTGAACGGAAAAGCCCGTAATTGTAATGAGTTGTGCTGTTTTGCTTAACAATGGCTTATAATTTCCGGCATTGCGCTGAACGACAGCAATATGAATGTCCATTTTACACGAAGAACATTCTCTTTTTCTTCTTTTTTGTTTGCATTGCTCAGTTAATATCTACAAGCTTCTGCCCTTGAACAATTTCACACTCACGGCCTTTTTCAAGGGATTTTCATTCAGTCATTGATATTTCTATCTAGACATACAAATACTTAAACAGGTACGTATATTTGTGTATTTATACATCTGCACACTCACGCACATGTAAACACACACATACACACACACACACACACACACACACACACACACACACACACACATACACACACACACACACACACATATATGTATATATATATATTCAGAATTTAGAATGTTGTTATATTGGTCGGTCGGTTGGTGGTGTTTTATGACATCTCAACCCTTGTAGGTTATTTAAAGTCAAAGCCTGTTATATATATATATATATATATACTAATCTAATATCTACCATCATTCACGGTACCAGAAAAAAAAAAGAAAAAAAACCCGCCAGGAACAAGAGATAAAAGTATCTCGAATCACCGCCCGGGGGAAAAAGAAAAAATTATGGGTCAAAAAGAAAGAAAAGGCCAACCTCGTCCGACCCCTTGAAAAAAATCTAGGGATACGCAGTCAGTTGGTCAAAAGAAACATATATATATGTATATACAAACATATATAAATACAAACATATATATATATATATATATATATATATATATATATATATATATAAACCGGCTCATTACCCTAGTGGGTAGAGTGTTCACCAGTGGGCCGGAAGACCTGGGTTCAATACCAGGTCGCGTCATACCAAAGACTTTAGATATGGTACTTGATACATCCTTGCTTAACACTCAGCAATATAAGGTATGTATCACGGGTAAAGTAGAGCAATCCAAGGAAAGGAGTAGCCCTCTCCCGTACACCTCGTTGTAGTAGCTATTGAAAAGGGAGCCTTCTAGTCGCCCTCGACTACGGTCGCCAACTTATATATATATATATATATATATATATATATATATATATATATATATATATATATATATATGTTTGTTTATGTATGTACGTATTTTTAATATATATGATTTGGAAAAGAATAATTTGTAGATAATATTATCTTACGAGTCAGAATCATTTATTTGCGTACGGATAAACAATTTCAAGTATTACTCTCTAACACTTTTACTTTTATTTGCACACAGTTAAATATTTTCAAGACTTGCTACGTAATTGTAATCATCGTATTTCACATTCCGTAATTTGTTTGTTCACAGTTACATGCTTTAAACTTTAGAAAAGTATTACATATTTTTATTTTGATTCATATATTAGGCCCTAACGGGTACTACCTGTATAGTTTAGAGTGTACCGGTG
>OY757920.1:5449055-5529055 GCA_963585895.1 Sepioteuthis lessoniana
AACAAAGGATGAAAATAGAGTTGAATAACAAGCTTTTTACAATATTTTTACAAAATAAATATTTATTAGTCTTGGAATTTATTACACTGAGGTTTATTGAAGTATTTAACCTTACAAAAATGATTTAAAAATTAATAAATTTAGATCCCTACCGAAAAATTACGTTGATTATATTAATTACTCAATATAACTATTTTCAAAAAACTTTATTTAAAAAAAGCAAACAAACAAACAAACAACAATAAAAAAAAACAACAGAACACCTAACTATTTTCTTAGTAAAAGGAACGACGATTATTTCGAAACTTTGAATTTCAATCAATATCAGTTTTTCTTCGTTTCGATATTTGTAAGAAATCTAATTTGGCATTTGGCCACGTTCCGGGTCAGACGTGATAAATGTAGCCGTGAGACAATCTCAAATGACTTATGAGACAATTTTACGGGTCAGTGTATTCCGACGACCCCTTTAAGCACTTCATTTAAACATACATGCAGATATATCTATATGGACATCGATATTTACTTATATACGATGTAGTCACGTCTCTTCATTCCAATTTGTGCAATGTAAAATCCAATATTTTCTTAGTGAGTGTAGAAAGAATCAGATGTTCCTTTTTAAGGATTTCAGGGTAAAATAATGCAAAGTATTTCGGAAGAAAATTTATTTTATTTTGTAAGCTAAAAACTTCACCAATTCTCTTTCAAATAATCTCAGATTTTAACATCTTGGGCAGAAACAACCCAAAATTCTATGCTTATTTTTTTTTCAGGTATATATACTCCATTCACAGGAAAAATACTTGGGGTTAAAAATTATATATAGAAAAGGGAGACCATGCCGTATAATGGTAGATAGCAGCGTCGTTTTAAGAGAATTCAAACTCAAGTTTCTCTTTTATTATTATATTTCTTTTGGACTAATATCTTCTGGAAAGCTATGAGCCCCCTTATTCTCTCAGCTATGGGATAACTAGTACTCCAGCTGTTCGTCGTGGAAGACTTTGGCATTGAATAACCTGTGAAGATTGATACGCCATTAAATAAAAATAAACTACTCAAACAATTTAAAGTTGGATTTTGATATATTTCTCCAAATGCTGTCCAAATTTATGACCATTTGAACAAGAAAAGGTGAGGTTATTAGATGATGAACTGATCTAAGTTCTCCTGTAACACCCTCTTCTTGAAAAATTAAATCATTTTTTAAACACTTTGCATACTGAGGTGTGCGTAATTTTGGCATGATCAATAAACAGTCTTTTATATAAGATGAAATACTAAAGCCAGACACGTGACCAAATAAATGCAAGTCATTGATCAGATTACTAATTATATTTATACGTCGGTTCTTGATTACAGAGCAAGAAAACGAACCGATTTAAAAGAGAGTGTCACCGGTGAAAGTTCCAACTCTATTAGGTTCACTTTTGGACTAATATCCTTGCTAAAGGTATAAATTCCTTATCCCCTTCCAGCTGAGGGTTAAATAATGTTATATGATTAAGGTTATTATTAATTATAATAATCCTTTTTCGTTAATTATATTCTACAATTTAGTTAGGTTAGGCTTTGAACTACTCGATGTCTCTTGGTTCAGGTTTTAAAGTCCGACGGAGCACTTGTACGCCCGCGCAGAAAGGATTTGACAGTCATCATCTGTCAAGATAAACTCCCAGACAGTAAATGGGGCTGGGCGTGCAGTTGGAGTGAATTGTGTGGATGGATGACGTCATGCTCAGAAGATATGGCCTGAGAATTTTGGGATTTTGAAAAAGAGGGAGTTGAGTTTCGACCGTTGAAGCGGGTGGTTGAGTTTTTTGGATCAAATCAGGTCATATCAGTTTGGGTGTCGACCGGCAGAGATGAGCTGAGACCTTAGACACAACAAGTTGCACCGTTTATTGGGGGCGGTGTCAGCATTGTATGGTTAGCATAGGATCTTATGCATTGCGTCTCTCTTCTCGTGTCGCCAAAGGCTAAAGGCAGAAAGAAATAAACCCGTTCTTATCAGAGCCAGCCTTCATTATTATTAATGATATCATGGCTATACAACAATAGTATCTCCTACTTTTCTCCCACCGGGATGGCTTAGGCAGTGAATAGCTCATGAAGGCTGGTATGCCATGAATAAAAGAAACCAAACTAAGATACAAGTAAAAAAAAAAATGGCGCCTCATATGTGAGCTTAACGGTTAAGTTATCGATGGAAACTGCTACAAAGGTGAGTCCTTTCAGAGGGTGTTATTTCGAAGGGAGTTGTTGAGGGAATGTTATTTATAGCGGGGAGTTATTTATTTTGTTGAGTCTCGTGTATGAGTTTTCCTAACTTCTTTGCGACAAGAAGATCCGACATGCGGTTAATTTTTCTGAGTAGAGTTTAGCAAGTTTGAATTAAGAGATTTCCTTCTCCTAGACCGGTTACCATTTCAATGTTAAAGAGCTCGATCTTCTTCAATGTTTACTCAGAGCTAAGAGGGAGAATAGTTTGATTAATATATTTCCAAAGTGTATGGGCATTCTGTTCAATGAATTAAACATGATTAGAACTCATCTCGCCGGATTTGTTTCCTTTTAGAATAACCGTTAAGCAAATCACTTCTCCATGTGTACATGCGTATATCTGCGTGTATATTTATAAGTGAACAAATAAACAGATAGAAAGACAAAGACAAAAGGGCAAACAGTAGTAATCTGTCATAAAATTCAAACAAAGTTTAAGATTAACTGATAAACGTGCTCGATGCCTTTCAGAATCTTTTCACTCACTTTCTATGTTATCCTCATTCAATTCCCATTACTCATGCGCAAAACCATTTTTACCTCACCCAATTCTTTGACTTGGCCTCCGTCGTCCGGCCTCCACTACCGAGAGCAATTTCCCGTCTCCCAGACGCATACATCGAAGCAGTCATTTGCATAATGCAGCCTGTCACTTATTCACAGAGGACTGGTCTCTTAACGTTCAAAGGTGACTCGCTGCTTGGCATGTCTCACGATGCCAGCTGTTTTCTGTGTTCTCTACTAAAATCGCAATGCCTGGGACTTGCACTGGAGAGAAAACAGAACAGCCCAACCCACAATGTCGACTTGCTGTAAATGTAAACATAATGAAATTGGACAGACGAAGCCGGCTTGGATTCGATTCACTTGCCACTCGGTGGGCAAAAATTATACACCTCATCTTGTTGCTTTCTTCAAAGCTTTTTTTTTCTTTTCTTATTTGTCTCTTTGTTTTTTGTTTTTTTTTTTGTTTTTTGCTTTTTTTTTTTTTGCTTTTTGTCAAAATCATTCTATGTTAATAATCCAGGTCACTCAAAGAATACACTCCTGATACATACACACGCACGTACACTCCTGTATACACACAAACACACACACACACACACACACATATATATATATATATATATATATAAAGGTGAACTATGGCAGAAAGTACTTCTACAACCACTGAAAAATTATGTGGACAACCTTCATTAACAATTCACGTTACTCACCCGCAGGTAAAACTTTTTTTAAAATAAATAGTTAATAAAAGACTCTTGTCTGCCATTTAATCTAAAATGTTGATAAAAAAAGTCCCTCTCTCTCTCTCTCTATATATATATATATATATATATATATACCCATAGGGCAAATGAGCCGACAAAGTGTTCGCCTTCCCCTACATCTCGGTGTAGCAGCTATTGTAAAGAAAGCCTTCTGCTCACCCCCCGACAACGGTCGCCAACTTTACAACTTATATTTATATATATGATAGAGGTTGATCTGTAAGTTTGTAGTCTGTCACAATATTTTTTTGTCTGGAATTTTCGCTGTAACATGCCCAATCCATGTGATTAAATTGCGTTGACTAAGAAAGGATATGATGTTGAATATAATTATTTGATATATGAATTAATCAATTTTTAGCGTTATAAAGTGAAATTCTTTCTCTCTCTCTCATTCTCTCTCTCTTTCTTTACATGTATATGTTTACGTGTGTGTATGTGTGTGTGCACGCACGCGCGTGCATGTGTATGTGTGTTTGTGTGTTTGTATATGCAGAAGTAGCAGAAAATATCAATCTCATTCATTTAAGTATGACGAGAATAAAGTGTTTGAATTGACGAAATTATCTTAATAATGGATCATTAACTCTCGAAAGCCAAAACTACAGGTGATAAATAAGAAATACCAAAGAACATGTCATCAAGTTGATTTTGCAGTTCCACTGACCAACAGAATAAAATTAAAACAAATCAAAAGATTGTCAAATACCTGGAACTTACCAGAAAACTGGAAAAGCAGTGAAACATGGCGGTGATGATGATCATTAGACGCCCATTGAATGATCCCCACCAAAATCTTGAAAAGAGTTTGAGGTAAATGGATATTGGAAGACGAATCGAGACCATCCAGATCAGACCATTGTAAAATTGGCTAGAATACTAAGAAGAGTCCTTGAGACCTGAGAAAATTTGGTGTTTAACACTTCATAGAAAAACCACAGATAAAATTGGTTTGAAAAATTCCTTTATAATAATAATAATAATAATAAAAGTACCACGATCTTGCTAGAGAACTGAAAAAACTATGGAACATGAGGGTGACGATAGTACCAACTGTGATTGGTGCTTTTGGCGCAGTAACTAAAGGATTATTAGAGGGCCTGGAGGACTTTGAAGTTGGGGTTGAGACCATCCAAACGACAGCTTTATAGAAAACGGTCAGAATACGGAGAAGAATACTGGAGACTTGATGTCACTCAAACTCCAGTGAAAAACCATCAGCTAACGCTGATGTGAAAAAACTCTGAAGGAATAATAATGATAATAATAATAATAATAAGTTCCTCGACCTTGCCAGGGAATTGAAAAAACTATGGAACATGAAGGAGACAATTATTCCTATCGTGATTGGTGCTTTTAGTACAGTCACCAAAGGATTATTAAATGGAATGGAGGACTTAGAGGTTGGAGGACGAATGAAGACCATCTAAACAACAGCATTATGGAGAACGGCCAGAATACTGAGAAATGTCCTGGAGACTTGAGGAGACTTGCTGCCACTCAAACTTCAGTGAAAGACCATCAGCTAATACTGATGTGAAAAACTCCAAGAAGTACAAACGGATCACTTGATCTCGACCAGAAGACCAGACCATATAATAATCAACAAAAAAAAAAAAGGAGAGAATTTGCAAAATTGTCGACTTTACTGTCCCGGCAGACCACAGAACTAATCTGAAGGAATGTGAAAAGAAGTATAACAACCTCGACCTTGCTAGAGAATTGAAAAAGCTGTGGAACATGAAAGTAACGATTGCAACAATTGTGATTGGTGCTTTTGGCACAATAACTAAAGGATTATTAAAAGGCCTGGAGGACTTGGAAGTTGGCGAATGGGTAGAGACTATCCAAATGACAGCTTTGCTGAGAACGGCCAGAATACTGAGAAGAGTTCTGGAGACTTGAGGAGACTTGCTCTCACTCAAACTCCAGTGAAAAACTATCAGCTAACACTGATGTGAAAAACTCTAAAGACGAAGAAGAAAACTAAGGAGCATGAAAGTGACAGTGGTACCAATTGTAATTGGTGGATTTGGAACAATCCCCAACGGATTGGTAAAGCGCCTGGAAGACTTGGAAATAAGAGGGCAAGCGGAGACCATCTAAATTACAGAATTATTTAGATCAGCCAGAATATAGAGAAGAGTCCAGGAGATTTGAGAAGATATGCTGTCACTCAAACTATAGTGAGACGCTATCAGCTAACGCCGGTGAGAAAAACTCTCAAAAGAATAAAAAAAAAATTGTGCTAGAAGTCTCTCTTGTAAGATACTCTGGGTCATTCTAAAAATGGACAAAAAGCATGCAGAAGGGAACCAGAGGTACAGGAGAACTAGTATATATAGATGAACACATCCTCAACGAGAGTAAAACGAAAAACGGAAAAATCTAGCAATTGCCTGGATTGACTTCAAAAAGGCTTACGATATGGTACCACAAATCTGGATATTAAACTGTCTAAAACTGTATAAATTATCCGACGAAATCATACAGTTTATTGAGAAGACCATTGAAACCTGGAGAGAGGAGGAGAAAGCTTAGTAGAGGTAAAGGTCCAGTGACGGATATTCCTGGGAGATGCTCTATCACCATTATTATTTGTAATAGCGATGATGTCACTCAATCACATTCTCAGGCAATGCACGGACGGATACAAACTCAGTAGATCGCAAGAAAAGATCAACCTCTGAATGTACATGAACGACATCAAACTGTTTGACAAAAACGAAAAAGAATTGGAAACCCTAGTAGAGACAGAGAGAACATACTATCAAGATATAGGAATAGAATTTGGGATACAAAAATAGCCATGCAAGTAATGAAAAACGAGAAACGACATATGGTAGAAGGAATCGAACTACAAAATAAAGAAAAAAATTAGAACGGTCGGAGAAAAGAAAACCTACAAATACCTGGGAATACTGGAAGTTGACACCGTTAAACAAGTGGTGATGAAAGAAAAAAAATAGAAAAGAGTATTTCAGGAAAACCAGAAAGTTACTCGAGACAAAACTATATAATAGGAACCTTGTGAAAGGGAAGCCCTTAAACTAATAGACCAGAGAAAAAGAAAGCTAATGACCATGCATAAGGCATTGCTTCCTAGAGATTACATTGACAGACTGTTCCAAGAAAAGATTGTGGAAGAGAACGAGCCAGCATTGAAGACAGCGTTGACGCATCGAAACAGCGACTTGAAGACTACACAGAAAAGCACGGAGGAAGACTGATCGCAGCCACCAGAAACAATATTGATGACACGAGGTCCAGCAGACCGGAAATAACCAGAAAACAAAAATGGGAAGATAAACATATCTATAGACGTTTTCAGCGACTAACAAACGACATCTCACACGAGAAAAAGTGGACGTGACTAAGAAAGGAAAACTATATCAAACCAAGAATAGATAAGACGCAACAAAATAACAAACGCAGGCTATGTGGGGATAGAGACAAAACGATCAATCTCATAATAAGCGAAAGCAGCAAGCTAAGATAGAAAGTGAATAAGACTAGATATGACTGAGTGGGCAAGGTGATCCACTGGGAAACGTGAAAGAAATTTAAATTTGAGCATACGAACAAATGGTATTTGCACAACTCAACATCTGTTCTGGATATTTGGTAAAATACATGAAGGTTTTACAGATTTTTTTGTTTGTTTTACTGTAATAATATTGACAAAGTGCTAAATATTTTTAGTTTAACAGCTGAAACTTCTGCCTTAATAAAATATTACTTAGAGATACTAGATTAAATTGTGTAGTGTCATGTTATACATTTTATTGGTAGCCATGTCATCATCATCATCATCATGTCGTGCCGCCAGCACGGATATCCCTGACCCTCTCTCACCACTTCCCCCTATCGTTCATTGCTTCTGCCAGGTCCTCAGGGCTACATCCCGTATCCTCGTATAGCTGATGTATGTAGGTTCCACCTGGTCGTCCTGCTTTTGCTCGGCCATATGAGGGGGTCCATAGGAGCACATTACTTATGAGCTTGTCCCTGCTTCTCCAACAGCGTCCTGCATGTCTGGTTCGTCTAACTTTTATAGTTTCCGTGCTGGGAGGCAGGTAGCCGTAAGACTTTATTATAGAGTAAACCATATTGAAAAAAAATGAAACGTTCTTGTAATTTGCATTCCGAAACCAGCAGCCTAGATATGAATATAAATTGAGATTTTTTAATCCAGAATGATTGATTGATACAAACCAGTAGATTAGATTTAGTCTCTGGGTAGAAAGATTTGGAAATAGATGAGAAAATAGATTATCGCTTTATATAAAATAATTAAGTGAAACAAAAATAAAAATAAACTTTTAATAAATATCTTTCCTTTGCTAAAGAACAGGAAATTATAGAATATGAAACTCACATTTATACCCCATTTGCATAATCAGAAAAATTTTTACAAGTCGGAAGAGGTGTTTAAAACGATGGTAATGAATGGAAAGTTTAAGGGTGACTGTAATGAAAGAAATGTTGATATCAATGAAAAGAAAAAAGAACGCTGATGGTTTATTAGGACCCAATGTCACCCGTTCTCCAGTAAAAGACCCTGAGTATCATTGCAGTGAACCTAATACACACACACACACATATATATATATATATATATATATATATATATATATATATATATATATATATATATCAACAATGATTTGCGTACAGGATATTTAAGGATGTCACCTGTGGTGTAAGAACTTATAAAAGATTATTAATGATATTGGAAAGGTATGAATCCAATTATTCTCCCTCCAGCTATGGGTAAATAGTAGGACAGACTGGTTCTTCAGCCTTGGTGAGGCAACTAATCTAGGAGAAGGAAAACTCTGAATTCAAACCTGTTAAGCTCCGCTTAAAAATTGACCTTGTGTCATATCCTGCCCGAGCGGAGGTGTTGGTAAATAGGATTAATGATATTGAAGCAATTTTATTTCATTCCTTGTGAGTTTTGCTTGGCACCAATTTTCACGGTTAGTTTTTCCCTGGAATCTGAGTGACAGCAAGTCTCTTCAGCTCTTCAGGATTCTTTGAGGCATTCTTGTTCATTGGTGAGGTTGTCAGTATTATCTCTATTCTACTTTTGATCCCGTCTCTTTTTCAGACCATTACCTGTCTTTTCCAAAGGCACCTGTCTTTTCCAAAGGCACCTGTTACAATTGGTATCACCACAACCTTTATGTTTGATAGCTTTTTCAGGTCTGGCAAGAGCCAAGTATTTGTCTATCTTCACTTTTTTCTTTTTCACTTTATCATCTGTGGAAAGGGCAAAGTCAACTAGTTTATAAGTTCCTTTTTTGTAAATAAAGACAACATCCGGGCTTCTGTATGGAATTAGGTGATCTCTATGTATCTCCAAATATCAGAGAGTTATATACGTTTGATTTTCCATGAGAAACTCTTGATTGTACATATACCATTTTGTAGTTGGGTCAGATTTAAGTTTCTTGCACAAGTCCCTGTAGATCACCTTTCCCACTCATTCATGCCTTCTCTTTCATTTTTCATGCCAGTTTGCTGCATTCGTTAACTAAATTTGCTTTTTTTTAAATTTCTGTTAAAAGGTAACTGAAAATTAATTTGCCTGTGCGTATTATCAATATTTGATTCGATGTAATTGACAACAGTTTTCCCCAAATAATGCTCTTTGGGGTGTCCTCGTGGTATAATGGTTAAAGCGATGGACTGCGGAATCGTAGTAAGCGAGTTCGAATTCCAGTGGCGCTATTACGTTCACTTTCGGGCAAATACCCTTGGGATAAGTATGAACCCCTTATCCTCCCAGCTATAGGTTAAATAGTACCACTACAGCTCTTCTAGGAAAATTGCTTTGGCATTAGATAACCTACAAAGGGTGATAGGCCATTAAATAAAGAAACCAAACCAAATAAAGCCCTTAACTTGGTTTAGTTTAGTTTCTTTGTTTAATGGCATATCAGTATTTTTGGGTTATTTAATGCCGAACCTATCCTTGCTGAAAGGACAGCAATGGTACTTTTTTAGCCTTATGCTGGAGGGATAAGGGGGTTATACCTTTCCCAGGCGTATAAGTCCGAGAGTGAAAGTAAAAGTTCGACTGAAGTTCGAACTCGCTAACTTCAAGGCTGCAGTTAGCATTTTAACCATAACGCAACAGTCACTCCCCCAATATTTTCCTTAATATTCCAGCTAGTTTTTTTTTCATAGAGATGTAATTTGAATTGTTATCATTCCTTCTATCTATTCTGATCGGTTCACCGTCAACTTGAATCTATCTTCTCGAAGTGATCAGTCAAAGAACCATGGGCGCTATCATTGTCTTCACTTCTCCTATATGCTTTAGATATTTGTCTGGATTTATATTTTTCGAGCACATAGGTCTGCTGGTTTTCACCGGGATCATGGGGTAGCATGTACAGATATAACTCAGGCAGTTCCTGTAGCACTTGTGTCCACCGCATCACATCTTAGTTGGAATGACAATATTCTTAATTTGACATTATCTCTGTACCTAGATTGCTATGATTCTGCACGGTCGTCTCAAGAGGATGCGATTGTCTGTTTAAATGTCATACTTTTACTTTTAAGAAAAGGTTGGACAACCCCCCCCCCATTGAACCGCTATACTTAATTTGTCACTTTTGATCTTGTATTCCTCATCGTCCTCTGACTTCATTCATTGATTATCTGTCTTTTTTTTTCTTACTCCAGCAAGAAGACAGCTGCAATTTTTATGGTTTGACAGTTTCAATCTAGACATAATCGAATTCTAAGACTCTGTTTCATTTTATATGATTATCGATAGGTTTTCTCTCATTAGATGTCCCCACTGTAAAACATAGCTTAACTATATTACTATAAAGAAAGCTTTGGTATTAAATATCCCACAAAGGTTGATGTGCAATTAAACAAACTATATTTGACTGTTGCAAATTAGTCTTTGGGTAAAATATCACTTAGAATTTATTGAAGTGTCGTTATTTTGAACCGAGGCCGGTTCTTTGGGTAATTTGTTTGCTTCTAGATATTTTTAGACGCCTAGTTTTTTTTAAAGGCATTATCTGCAACTTTTCAGACCTCTTTTATCAAATGATGAATTTTATTTTATTTTATATTATTATTGCTGACGATAATTGGCTTTCCTCGAGTTGTTTTAATTATCCATAAAAGGCTCGACTTCATAATTTTTTTTATTTAATAAGCTAGTTTTATTTGTTTTGTTTGCTTTCTTTATCTTAATGGCATATCAACCTTTTCGTCTTAAATAATGACAAATACGTCCTGGTAGAAGTAGAGTAATGATACTATTCATCTCATATCTGGAACATATCGCTTTTCTGGAGGTATTAATCCGGAAGAGAACACAATAAATCTAGAATTTGATCTCACTTACTACGAGGTTGTAGTCCAGTACGTTATCCAAAATGCCGTCGGATTCACCTTCTTTCTTTTTCCAGAATTTTTTTCCTTTTCTACTCCTGGGGCTCCTATGTGGACACTTTTGTTATCTCCCCGCCGCCAACTTTTCTTTATCAGTCACCACGGATTCCTAATTTTTATTCAGCTGTTATCCAAAATGAACATCATTATAGATCCCAACAACTGCGTCTAACCCTAACCCTATCATGCTCGTTTAGGATCTTTATATCGTATTTACAAATGACTTTCAGTATATTATTTTTAAAACAATTGCTTCTTTTCTAAATTGTCTAATTTTAATATAACATAATGTATTTAGCATTTCAGATTAATTGAAAGTTTTAAAAGTCCACAAGGTTTGTTTTTTTTTTCATATTTTGTGTAGAGCTGAACGATTTGCTATTTCGACACTGTAATTTGTTCATGTACTTGGCTATCAATATATATTGATCGATTATTCGGGTTACTCGTTTGAGGGCGTTTTCATTTTTTTTAATTATTTGCCTATTCAAATATTTCGGCGTTAATTGAATTTGTGCAAAGTCATTGTGCTATTGATTTATATATCAATTATCATCACGAAGTCGTGCTGATCGCATGGAATTCTCTCTCCCGAACAGTCCCTATAATCCATCACTCCTGATAGATCGTCTCAAGCACATCCAGTATTCGCACAGAGATGATCAGAGTAGGTCCGTAAGAATCCATGAGTGAACGTCAGTTATGAGTTGATTCAATTCTCCAGCATATCTTGTCTGTCTTAATTTGATAGGTAGTGAGACTGGAGGTAGATGGTCGCACAGTTACAGTTTTGTGTGTTGCTACTTCCTTCTAGCTTTTGCTTTATGTGTTTCGTTTTAGTCCAAATGGTACATTCATTCAGTAGTATTGACACAGCCAAAGAATATATTTGTTTTATTATATACTTTTAAGGATTTCATATAAGCCTCTCTCTCTCTCTCTATATATATATATATATATACATATATATGTATATGTATGTATGTATCCACAGACAGACTGTTTCATTATACCACAACTCTTCAGTGTGGCTAGACACGCAGTACTCTTGAAGCTGGGATCGAAAACCACCTAACTTTACGCTAGACATGTTATCTAACCGCTCAGCCATTTTGGCGACATACATAAGCTTAGGATTTATAATGCATATATATTGTGAATGTGATAAGGATTCACATCGCTGTATAAAGACACGCTGTTTGCTTTTGGTTTGGTTTGGTTTGGTTTTATGGCATATCAACCCTTGTAGGTTATTTACTTCCAAATTTCCTTATTAGATATGATTTCTAAATTCATTTTGTAGATAATATTTTTAATCGAGCTTGAGGTAATTTTTTGCACACAGTTAAATGGTTTCAAACATTTCCATCAAGCATAAACAGTTCTATTTACAATTTATCATTTGTAGGTGATTCCATTTTTAAATAACTATGAAGTAATTTGTTTGCACATTAGAACTGCTATTGTTTCTAAACAGTTAAATGGTTTCAATAATTGTTATCTAAGAGTACAAGTTTCATTCGATATAATCAATTGCTTGTATACACTGAAGTGATTACAAGCATTGCTATTTAACACTAATGATTCTATCAAAACTAATTATGTTTTTACTCGCAGTTAAATGGTCGGACCTATTGCTATGTATCACAAAGTATTCAATTAAACATCAGTAATTCTTTTACACAGCTAAATGATTAAACAATTCTACTTCTTACAATTCAATTCAGCATTAGTTATTTGTTTGCAGAGAATCTGAAGATCAAACAGTCCAGTTTAACCCATTGATAGGACTCTATCAGGTAATACCATTCAGGGACATAGTGAACCTTTAAGCAATGAAGGCGTACTTCATATTCTAGGGCTGGAACCTCGCCATCAGATTGTTCAGTGTCACACTCAGTGGTGGGTTCTAGACATGCAGTCGATGTATTTTACAGCCCCAGCAGACTGTGCAATTTGCTTTTGGATAAGGTTTGTGTACTTATTTTGTAAAATCAAATGTTACATCTGGTATTCGGTGAGATGTCTGCGATTGCCTCACCATCTTTGAATATTTGATTTCTTCTTATTGCAATCCATTTGTATTTTATCATTCCTCATTAATAGCAAGTCGTCATCATGGTAAAGGCCAAAATCTTCTTTAACGAAAATATACATAATTTTCTAGAGCATATCTATACCTACAAACTCAGCAAATTTGGCGCCAAAAAAACAATCAAACTACCAATTGTTACGTCGAATATGCATGTTACATAGCCATATACACGAATATGGCCATGTGCGAAATGGGTGAAATGGACATCGAATGTTCATAACGATAGAACATATAAAGAACATAGGAATCCCGGAATTCGAAAACACGTAACGACTTCTTGTTCAGGTACGAAACCTTTTATTAACTTTGAGTTAGTGGTTTCGACGTAAGGAGGAGAGACACAATCTTCTATGCTGTCTTATTCAGTTGGCCCCTGTCTCGTGCGGCCCTCATAGGGAGCAAGTTCGCCTCGCGTCAGCGAGCTCCAAAAGCCTCATTCTCAACTTTTGGCGTCTAATTCTCAAATCACACTTTCTTCAAATCTCACACAAACCTCCGCGCGCTTCCGAATCGTGACGTCACCCGCACCCTGTGACCGCGTTTCGTCTCGGACTATTATGACATCTGAGTGACACCTCCATCCACCCGTGCGCGCCCGCGTCAACACCTGCCTCAATGTTGCACCTAACTAACCTATGTGCTGAGCCGAAAGTTTCTCAGCCTAACTAAACTCAAAGGCATGAACCGAAATCCCTCGGCTATTATATAACATGCTGTTTCCCTTCTTTTTTTCGTTCATAGGTCCCCATGATAAATTAACAATTGGATATTAAATCACAAAAACACGTAGTCTTTCTTGTTTGAAATATTATTAAAACAATTAATGGCCTCCTTTGAGTTTTCTTATTGATTTAATTGTAGGTTTTCTGCAATTATTTTCCTACAAGAGTTTGGTTTTTGTTCAGATCGATCAATCTACATTATAGATTCCTTTCAAAATTGGCCTTCGTGGAGTAACAGTCATATAAACAGAATGCTAATACCTCTGGGAAAATTATGAATTGAATTATTCTAATTAGGGTCAAATAGTAGAGTCGACTGAGCTCTTTTACCTTTGTATAACAACTGATCCATGAGAAAGAAATCTCCAAATTTAAAACTGTTGTTCACTGCTAAAAAATTGACCTCGTTTCGCATCTCGCTCTTTTGGAAATTGACCTTAAAGTTTCTATAGCGTAACAAAGACTCAGGGTTTTTTTTTTCAATTTTATTGATTCAGTTATCGATGCTGAGTTTAGTCGGAATGTTACTGGCTTTCGAGTTTAGATTATTCTCTCAATTCTAATCCGCGATTTTATGCGTTTTTCCATTTGTTTACCCCAAGACTTTGTCTAAATTCAAAAAACAAAAACAAAAAAACTTGCCTGTTTTTGCATTTTAAATCGGCTCTGTTCGGAACGACATAAAGTATTTTAAAAATAATGTCCAAGTCGATTTGGGGCAATGTTTTCTCCAAAACATTTATATTTTATGAGGGTCATTCAATAAATAAGACGATTGATTTTGTAAAAGGCAAAATATCCTTTTTATTCGAAATTTTTTCTATAAATATAAATTATGCATTGTTTGAAATTGGTTTATACCAAAAATTATTTAAATATTTATTTTGAGGCTAATAAAAGTGGCAGTAAATCAAACAGATCGCTCCAGGTTGGAACAGTGGTCTATCATCAAATAATTGGTAGCTAAGAAGTTCAAAACATGTGGAATTTACTTTAGAATGTGTGTGGTGTATGAAGAAATATGTTTTAGTCAAACATTTTTACAAATAGGCTTAACATGTGTTTATCACAACGAGCCAGAGTCGGAAGTATAACACAATGATTAACTGGAAATGGAATTTTTCCGGGGAACGTGGTCTATAAAATAGACCATTCTAACAGTCTTTTGAGATACGAAAGCATTCATCACTAGTAATTTCTTTGAAAAAGATGTATTTATAAACGGGGCTTCTTACTGTTGACTCCTTTGGGAATATTAAGCTTATTTACTGAATGAACCTTGAGAGAGATACAATTATATCTATCTAATTATAAAATATATGAGAAGGACGATATATATATATATATATATATATATATATATATATATATATATATATATATATATGCACGAAGTATTACCCCTAAGTTATATTCCTGGTCTTTTTAAGTGGTAAGGAATACACTCATAAAATATAGTGTCAAATGTCACCAAATTAACTCGGTTTTTTCCCTGTTGCTTCAATGCAATATATATATATATATATATAGCGAGAGAGAGAGAGAGAGAGAGGGGGCGAGCGAGAGAGAGAGAGAGAGAGAGAAAGGGGAAAGAGAGAGAGGGGGGAGAGACGCACATACACACGAGGTATTACAAAGTCATAGTTCTGGAATTTGATCCTTAATAAATTACTCTGAGACCAAGTTTCTATCATCTTTTTCAAGAAGCCTGCTGTGACAAATTTCATTCTATATTCTGTTTGTACTCTTAATTTCCTGAATATTTCCGGAATATCCCCTTTATATCCTTCTCTCTGTCTCTATCTCTGTCTGTCTGTCTTTCTCTCTCTCTATATATATATGCATGTATATATAAATATATATAAGCATATACGCGTACAAATGAATATAAACGTATATGCACACCAATAAACACACACACACACACATATGATAAGGTAAAAGAGGAGCACGTCACCGATTACACGCAGAAAGAGAAGGATGCAAGGTTCATGAACCATGTTCTTGTGTAAAGGTCTTGACTGCCCAAGCGAATACCATATGAGCATGCACACTGCTTGTGCATAAATGCGTTTGACATTTTGTAAAGAAAGATTATTTCAGAAGGCCCCAACAGAAATGTCAACGCACGCTGGGGGCCAAGCATAAAATCTAATGATTTATTTCATAAGCGTAGAAATTTCCTGGGTTACTCAACTAAGCACTGATTTCTATGGACATCTGTATATTAATATTAAAGATGAAGCGATCTATTTATCGATTCTAAGCTGTTTGCGTTTAATTTTTTTATATCCGAATTGTCTATTGTAAGTGTGATAATACGTCCTTCCTTTTCTTTCGTTTTCGTTTTTGCTTCATTCATTTTAAATCTGAGTGTCGTTTGCAATGTTTTTGATGTTTTTGCTAAATAGAAATACATAGAAATAAATGAAAGGTTTTTTTTTCCTTTTTGAAAGTTCACTTTACACATCCTTCATAACAGATCTCTGTTAATACATCTTTGACTGCTTAGTTTTATGGACTTTTCTATAATACAAATATTTGTACGACGGAGTTGTACAATCTGAGATGAGTCAATATTACATATTTGTATTAAGTAAAATTCAGGATATTTCTAGAATTGTTCTTTCTTTGACTTTTAAAACCCGATGTCTTTTGCTTTTTGTTTTTTTTTTATGCAATCACTTAATGACTGTTGTGATAATTTAATGTATGTCTACTTACTGAAGACAAATGAAAGGTTTGGATTTGAATTCTTTGTTTAATAGCATTTAAACCTTCGAGGTTTATTTAATGACTGGTTGGATTTTAAGGAATATCATCCCTTGTCGGTTAATTAATGCTAAATCCTGTCTGTACACAAGCATGTTAAATATATATGAATTATAAACGAAAAATTTATCGGTAACATTTTAAACTAGCCAAAGCTCATATGTTGGAACACAGTTAAATGCTTTTATGCATTGCTATTTAACATTAATCATTCTACTTAATATTAATCAGGTTTCAAGTATTCCGATCAAATACAAATGATTCTATTACTATTAATCATTCCTATGCACGTGGTTACGAGGTGCATACGATAAGTTTCCATACTTTTTTCGTATGGGCACTTTTATTGATAGTACACACATGAAACTCTAGTCTCCTTCGAAGGAATCTCCTCCGACTGCAATGCACTTATTGTAGCGTTCCAACAACTTCTCGAAGGCCCTATGGAAGTCCTCTTGTGTGAGCGTGTCAATGACCTTCGTCACAGCCACTTTCATCTCCTCAATTGTCTCATAAAGACAGCCTCTGAGCTTAGGGAATAAGCAAAAGTCACAGGGAACAAGGTCTAGACAATAGGGAGGCTGAGGAACTGTCTTGATACCCATCTTGGTCAAATAGTCTGTGACAAGGATGGAGTTGTGGACCGGTGTATTGCCCTGGTGGAAATGCCACTGAGCCGATTTGAAGAGTGCTTGCCTCTTCCGACCGAATCTCTTTCTGAACTTCCCTAAAACCTCAACATAGTAACACTAAACCTAATCCTAACCCTTTGGCCAATCAACTTGACATTCTTACTCCTCCCACACCTCTCATCATCCCTCACTGACTCACTACCTTTCTTGAATCTCTTATGCCACTAAAAAACTAATGCTTGATTCATGCAAGATGGTCGAAAAGCAGTCTGAAGCATTCCATATGTTTCTGTGGCATTTTTTAAAGTTTAAAACAGAATCATATTGCTTATCGTTCATCTAAAGTGTCAGATTGCATTTTTGAAATTCACCGGCTGTGACAATCAGGCTTTAGTAGGGTGTATTCCAATTGTTGCTGTAGCTGTTCATTTGAACGTGAAATCATAAAAATTGGTCAGTCATCTTATAAGATGTATAGCAATAACGTATTGATTTTTCAAAAGTCAAAGCCAATTTTAAATGCCCAGACGACAAACAGTTTGGAAACTTATAAATGTAAATGTAAATGGTTTCAACTATTGCTTTGTAACACTAACAATTCAAATCAACATCATTTATTTTTGTGCACACAGTAAAATGCTTAAACAATTCTATCCAGCCGATAGATTGTACTCTAACAGACACTACATCTCCGAGCCAGAGTGGACATAGGAGTAATGGCAATAAATTTGAACTCTACCCATCAAAGCTCTGGGACTGGGGCCTCACTCTCAGATGCAGTTTAGAGTCATACACAGGACACTAGTTCTATTTGACCCATTGATGAGATCCTAACAGATATGACTGCTCCCGGTCAGGGGACATGGGAGTTATGGCAATGAAGGTGTATTCAATATTTCCTAAAGTTCCAGTACTGAAGACTCACTTTGAGATATCTAATCATATCAAGTACTCTCGTTGTGGGGAGTTACCCCTTGAAAGTGATGCAGTCGACGTATTCTACAGTCCAAGCCGACAGGGATTGGTTATTTAATGCCAATTCCCTCCAAGTAAAATAACAATACTGATGCTATTCAACACATAGCTTGAGAGAAAAAGGGGCTTCATACCTTTTTTCAAGAGTATTAATCCAAAAGAAAAGTTCGAACTCGCTTACTTTGATGGTACAGTCTTGCATGTTAACCACTACTCCACAAGGACTTTCCTTGAAATGCTTTGCCTAGTTGTCTGGGGCTATCGAATACCCCGATAGTACCTTTGCAGTGGGGTAAGATCCCCTCAAACTAGTGTCCTGTATATTGCACTAAACAATCTGATGCTGAGGTTCCAGTGATGCTGGAGTTTTGGGGAATACGGAGCACCCCTTCATTGTCATCGCTCTCAGGTCCACTCTGGCCCGGAGTAGAAGAACCTGATAGGGCCCTATCTATAGGTTAAATAGAACTATCTGCATGTTTATGATTAACTGTATTATTTGAATTAGAACTATTTGACTAAACTGAATAGCTTGAAATAGAAATGTTTTTGACAATTAAACTGTACTTATATTTAAATAGCGTGCTTATGCTATTGTTTGAAATGGAACTGTTTTTGACATTGAAACTGTACTTACACTAAATTGAATTGTTTGATATAGAACTGTTTTGACATTTAACTGTGTGTAAAGTAAATATGTACGTATACTAAACTGAATTAGCTGAATTAGAACTGTTTTGACAATTAAACTGGTTACTCATGCTAAACTGAATTGTTTGAAATCGAGCTGAATATTGGCATAACAATGGGTTTAGCGGTAAATAACTTACACCGGTTGATATGGCATAAAAACCCAACCAACCAACCAACCCAGAATTGCTAGGCGACCCGACGTTTAATATTGCAAAATCACAAATAATTATAATAAACAACAATGAAAATTTAATTTCAGAATTTTTAACAACGATGCAAAGTTTGAAGAGATGGTATTATGTCCTGATCACCCGTTTATTTTATTTCTAGCAGACGGTGTAGGTCCCTCCCCCACTAAAAAAGGGGAGTCCTGGGCATGAAACTGAACTGCATCTGATGTGAACTTTCAATTCTGAATGACTAGAGAACACCTTCATAGTTTTTTACTCCCAGGTCCACTCTGATACGGATTGGTAGAAATGGTAAGAGTCCATATATGCGCCAAACAGATGTTTAAAAATTATTAGTGTTTGATTGCAATGCTTGAAACTATATAATTGTGAGCAAATAATTCGTATGCTGCAGGGGCCTTTGCTTCCAAATTGTTGTATACTATATTACGCGTATACAATATACACGGGATATAATCGAACATTAATGACGACTTCAATGAACGAACGAACACACTTCTTTATAAAAATATATCTCTCACACTTTATTTTTCGAAAGGGTGATGTTTCTTGTGTGTGAGAGGTGAGTTGGAGACGGGGACAGACTGCCACTTATTGACCCCAAGTTCTTCTGACCATAGCAGCACTTCTTTCGTATTCTGGCTAGGCTGCTCAACCGTGGGTCACAGAGGGCCCAAGCCCTATGGCTGGAGCTGGTTCTCACTCTGCTGGCATCCTATATCCAACTGTCCTGATTAAATTATTATTTGACGTCCACTGCTTCCGCTTATTTACACGGGTGCCTCTTTTGATTGACTGCTCAGTCGAGGGTCGATATGTAAAACACATATAATTGTAAATCCTTTGTATTAAGAAACACTTCATTTAATCTAAAATTTAATCTAAAATTGTCTATTAAATAATTACTTAAAAATAACAGTTACTTGGTTGAAATGCCGTTAAAATTAATTAATTACCCACCTATTTGTAGGCTTTTAAATCCGGTCCTAAATCAACAAACTCTTTCAAAAAAATTTTTTTCTGAAGCCATGTCAGTTATAGTAAAATGTAAAGGGTTTTATTTTTATCCACTCATTTATGTATTTTTGTTTTGGGGTACCCTAATATTTTTTCCTGTGTAAAATGACTATTTTATGACGTTTAGCAACCGGAATGGTGTATTAGGGAGCTCTAGTTACTGTTGACAGAAAAAATGTATGGTGGGTTTTGTCTTCGAAATATTTTCAACCACTAATGTATCTATGAACTAAATATATTCATCTACATTTGATTGTTGATAAACTTATGTAAAATATATTTATCTTCCATCAAAATTTGCTAATATCTTTGGGTAATTCACCGATGCCTTCAGTCATTGAGAAACTGGTAGTTATCGTTAAACTGCATTCAGTAAATAAACCGATCTTGGAATCTGGAGTCAGATTTATAATGTCAGAATTTAGAAACCAAGTGACTTTGTATTTATGCAATTTTAGATTTATGATAAAATGTTGCATCAGCTTTACATATAGATAAACATATTGTAACTTTATTTTTACCATATACCACCACATCTTTGGGATTTAGAATCCTTTCAATTCCTCTATTGAAGATGTTTGGTTTGGTTTTATGGCATATCAACCATTGCATGTTATTTAAAGTCAAATCAATTTTTATACATATAAACAGTTCTGTTTCAAACAATTTAGTTTAGCATAAGTACAGTTCTTTTTGTTTAAACACAGTTAAATATCAAAACAGTTCTATTTTAAACAATTCAGTTTGACATAAGTACAGAGTTTACTTCTATTTACCCATAGATAGGACCCTATCAGATGCTACCACACCGGGGTACGAGTGAACATGAGAGATATGGCAAAAAAGGGGTACTCCGCATTCCCCAAAGCTCCAGCGTTACTGTAACCTCACCATCAGATTGTTTAATGTCATATATCGGACACTCATTAGAGGAGTCTTACCCCTCTGCAGAGATGCAGTTGGTGTATTCTGCAGCCCTAGCTGACTGGACCTTACTGAAGAGGTGTATGATCGCCCTAAAATAGAGTGTTCCTCTATGACACTGAACTGAATCTGATGATGAGGATCCAGTTCGGAAAATCTGGGGTGTGTGTATTATAGCTACATTGTTATAACATCTAGGTCTACATCTATCCGGATTGTTTATACCTGTAAAGGTCCCGTCTAGGGTTCAAACAGACATGTTGAAAAATTATCAGTATTTTTAGAAGTACTCGTAACTATACAACAGTGTGCAGATGATCCGTATTCGACTGGAATACTTGATGACATATCACTGTGATTTATTTGTTTTGAGAATAGTTACTTGAAGCTAAACTTATTTACAAAGGATTAATACTATTCATTCACCAGGCATTGGCATAATGGTTAGTGTGTTCGCCAATGGCCCGGGAGACCTAGGTTCAATACCAGGTCGAGTCATATCAAAGACTCAAAAAATGATACTTGATTCCTCCTAGCTTAACACTCAGCATTATAAGGTACGGATCAAGAGTAAAGTGGGTCAATCCTGGTGTAGTAGCTATCGAAAAGGGAGCCTTCGGGTCACCCTCGACTACGGTCGCCAACTTATTTCTATTTATAGCTTGAAACTATATTGTTCTTTGTAATCATATTAAATTGAAAAAGTAACATGAAATTATATAAGCGTACTTAAAATTTTAGTTTCAATTAGGAACACTTGATATCATATAACTATGCAAAAAAAATTTCAGAAATATTTACAAAATAATGTAAATATAAACATACAATGTTTGTTTATTTGGGTTTATGGCATATCAACCTTTCTAGGTTATTTAATGCCAAATCCATTTTTATACAAATGAACTGTTCTATTTCAAACAATTTAGTTTAGCATAAGTACACATTTTAACTGTCAAAAATATTTCTGTTTCAAGCAATTCAATTTAGTCAAGTGGTTCGAATTCAAACCATTCAGTTTAATATTTGTACAGATTTTGTTTACACACAGTTAAATATCAAAACAGTTCTATTTCAAACAACTCAGTTTAGCGTAAGTACATTTTCAATGTCAAAAACAGTTGTAATTTAAACAGTTCAGTTTAGCACAGAAAAACATACCATTTTCAAACGATTCAATTTAGTATAAGTACTTAGTTTAAATGTCAAAACAGTTCTATTTCAAGCAATTTAGTTTAGCATAATTATACGGTTTAGTTCTATTTGACCGATTGATAAGACCCTATCAGGTGCTGCCACTCCGAGCTAGGGTGGACGTGAGAGCTATGGAGGGGTGCTCCGTATTCCCAAAAGATCCAGGATTACTGGAACCTCAGCATCAGATTATTTAGTGTCATATCCTGGACACTCGTTGGGGGATGGGTGTTACTCTTCTGCAGAGATGCAGTCGGTGTATTCTGCAGCCCTAGCCGACAAGGCCAACATACAATGTATACGACTCCTTATTATCTAGGCTTGAAATAACTCTAGACGAGTTGACATGCTGTTATACTCACTCAATCAATCAAGTTATCTACTATATATATCCATATTTACTAACCCCTCCGCTAGGGCAGGATATGACACAAGATCAATTTTTATGCGGAGTTTAACAGTCTCGAATTCAGAGTTTTCCTTCTCCTAGACTAGTTGCCTCACCAAAGCTGAACAACCCAGTCTACCCAACTGTTTACCTATACTGTTTTCTCTCGATAAGAGATCAGGAGAATATCGTGTATGTTGAAGAATCTCATATTCCAAGTTAGTGAGCTTCCGTCGTATCATTCTGGCAACATTTGGCCGAGCAGTGTCTTCCGGGCAACATATTGCCGTGCATTATCATGGAACAAAATTATGACCAAGCTTGAACCTATGCAAAAAAGTTTATGTACTTCTATTATTATGTTCATGATTGGGGACATACAACACTCAAAATGAAATGCTGAAAGAATTGATAAAAAATTAATACAGACACTTTAATCAACAGGAATATGAATCTTTAATAAACCTACTCTTAAGAGAGGAGGTGTTCTTGTGGCCTAATTGTTATATACTGCGGAATCGTACAATTAAGAAAATATATTCAAACAAAAAAAAAAAACGGATGGTATTTTCCGAACAAGGCAATATATTCTAGCGTAAGTCGCTACATGTGTTGGTTCGTGTGAGGTCTAACAGCCTCACTACACATTGTGTCTTCTTCCTGTGTCTTTTCCACTTTTGACTGTTACATTTTACTTAAGCAGTGTCCTTCAAATTTCAGAGATCACGTAGATTAATCGTAGGACAAGTTTTTTTTTCACTGTTATTGAAATGACCATTGCTGGTCAGGTTGATTTTGGTTGATATCCATTAAATTTTCCCATTTAACATTTTTCACTGAGAGTGTTTAGTTGATGTACTGTGAGAATAAATATTGTCAAGTGATGATGCCAATTTTTTTGTCGCACGAAAATATATAAGCTCACACTAATTACGAGAATATGTCAAAATGAAGAGATATTATAATCAGGTATCGGAATATTTAATAGGACAATTTATTCGATATACATATATATATATATATATATATATATGTATGTGTGTGTGTTTGTGTGTGTGAAGTGGTCGTACTTCATAGGGTCCTATATGTGGGTCAGATAGAACTAGACTGTGTATTTATGCAAAACTGAATTGTTTGAAAGAGAAATGTTCATATCAATATAAATAGATTTGGCATTGAATAACCCAGTATGGTTGATATGCCATGAAACCAAACTAAACACACACACACACACACACACACACACACACACACACACACACACACACACACAATATCGCTCCCCCATGGGGGTTGAACACTCTGGCGAAGGAATTTACGGCTGCCGCTCGAATAATGCAAAGCTCTTAGGACGAATTGAGCACTTTGTTATCCGGTAAAGTATAAAATGTAAACAAACGAACGCTACTACTTAATACCTTATATTTCCCTAGCTGACGTGGTTCGCTTGTTGTCCGAGCGGTCTGATACTGAGTCTAACGTAAAGTTGTGCGGGTTTCGGTCCCAGCTTCAAACGACCTACGTGTCTAGCCACATGGAAGAGTTGAGATACAACGAAACAGTCTGTCTGTGGATGAAAAAAAAAAAATATATATATATAGAGAGAGAGGCAGTATTTTCTCTTTTAACCATGTTTGATTGAATAAGATGGACACTTCGTGTCTGCCTCTTTTTTTGACCTTTGATCCAGTTAAATATGGGGCTGAAAGTTCTTGGGAAATACATGGCACCTTCTTAAAATCATTCCATCCAAAAGTCAAACGACCCATACTAAGAAAGGAACAGATGAAAAGTAACATAGGCAGACGCGTAATAGCTGTCCTATTGAATCAAACAGGATCAATAAAGAGAAATGCTGCCTATATATATATATATATATATTGAGAGAGAGAGAGAGAGAGAGGGGGGGTGTATGTGCGTGTGTGTTTGTTGTTACGAAGAATTTTTTAACCCTATATTCTTTAAGAGATTATGCAACTGGGAGAAGAACAATTCTGATAAGATTACTAGTCATCTTGTGGTTGATAAGATTACTAGTCATCTTGTTTCTGGATCATAATCACAAGGAATTTGAGAGTGATATATAAGTTGTATAAATGTTGACCACTATAATACTATGATGCATATTTATTCCCTTTCAATCATTTCATCTATAAATAGTTACGGACGTGTGGTTATACATGCAGACCTGACAAAGTTTGAAGCATGCAATTACAAGCCTCCACATGGACAGCAAGATTCTTATCCTAGCATTTTTGTGTCCTCCTGTGAGAGTGACTGACCCCGGTGAAGACTTGTGCCTGAGCAGCCCTGTTTAGGAGATCACTGCTCACCCTGAGGAAGGAATGCTGTTGATTAGGGGGCGAGATTATGAAGGACGACAAAGATCTCTAAAAGATTGTGCAAATGCCATATATACACGTAAAAAATCTTACACGTAAAATCTTATCAACTGAGAGTGATACCAACAAGCGCCAATCGAAGGTGTTGACCGTTGTTGACAGGTTATCGATCATATGAAAATCTGATATCTCTGATTAAATAAAAAGGGATTTCTTCTAAGATGTGGGTGTGTCAGCACCACATGGACGCTAACGAAGCGTATGGAGAAAAGGCCACGCGGCAACTACACAACAATGCTACGTGCTCTTTTGAACAAACCCTGAAAGCAACACCCCAGAAAACAACTGCTATATGGCCACCTACTTCCCATCTCATAAAACACAATCCAAGTCAGATGATGCAAAAATCCTGGAGAATTAAAGTCAATATCATAAGTGCCGTTCTTCTATGGACTCCTACGCATGGACACACCAGTGTTGACCGACCAGCAAAGACTTACAAAAGCTCTATGCAGATACCAGGGATGATGCATAATAATGACGGATGGTAAAAAAAGGTGTCAGGGAAATCGGTGTTGTCAGCTCGACCTGATGATGTATATATATATATATATATATATATATTACATAGTAATTCTAATGCTTTTGTCACTTTGGTGGTCTAAAGTATAATGAAAGTCTTTTATATCGACAAGGCGACAACACCCCACAAGGCATCAACTATACGGCCACCTGCCTCCCATCACGAAAACTATCCAAGTTAGACGAACCAGACATGCAGGAGACTGCTGGAGAAGTAGGGACAAGCTTATAAGTGATGTACTCCTATGGACCCCCACATATGGCCGGGCAAAAGCAGGACGACCTGCTCAAACGTGCATTCAGCAGCTATGTGAGGATAGGGGATGTGGCCCTGAAGACCTACCAGAGGCTATGAACGATAGGGAGAAGGGGTGAGAGAGGGTCAGGGATATCTGTGCCTGCGGCGCGACATCATGATGATGATGATGACATTGGAATGTTTTGTTTCGAGAAGGGATTAGGTTTCTTCTTCATCAGAAGGTAACTTTTGATATATTTCTCAACGCACACGTCTTGCTAGGGGGTTCCAATTCGGCACTGCCTAACAGCCATTGTTAATTCTGACATCAGACACACCAAGGGACAATCTGACCGAACGGATCTAAATGTCTTAACTGTATTGAGAATTGAAATAATTATTTACACAGACACTCGGGCTTATGAAATGACTTTAATTAGGGAACTCTGTCCTGAGGTACTAACATTATAAATAGTAACGCTTTCTTAATTACTCACTACGTTACTTAGAACTCAGGCACCATATCAGACCCTTTCTAAATATTTCAATGCAGAAGGAATAAATAATATTAAGAGATTCTTGAAATTAAAATATCACCTCATCACAATTTCGACAGGGAAACATATTTTCTATAAATGAGATTTAAATGATTTCCCCGAGATATGGATTTAAATAAAGTAACTTCCTTTGAAATAAGGACATATGGATCTGTCCCTATTTCGAAGGAAGTAAATTAATCTTGAATTAGATTTTTACTGATTGTAATTGCAATAGTATAAGAACAATTATCTCCATAAAATCTCGCCTTTTCGGTAGAGCTTAAAATTCGCTTTGCTGAGGGATAAGTTTCCTTTTATGGAGGCGGGCAAAAAGGGAGTCTCCTGGATATGAAACTGAATTACATATGATAGTGAGGCCCTCGCTAAGGACTGTAGAGAACCTCTTCATTTGCCATTATTCTCAGGAGGTCTACATTGATCCAGAGTTGTAGTATCTGTTATAGTCATATCTGTGGATCAAATTGGTTGTTTAAGAATTTTCCGTTTTCGATAGTTGCGGTAAAAGGCTAGAAAAATGCGACTTCCAGTAGGATTTGAACTCACTAAAAATTGTTTGCAAACAATTTCACTAAGTGAATCTCCCAGTCTCCATTTGGTAAACTTGATTGGATTAAGGGTCCGAGGTAACTCAAGCAGTTTATTTCCTTTAAATTTTTCCTTTTCGCTATTGAATTTTTGTTCAAATACATATAAATAACACACTAATTTAGTAAAGAGATAGAATATATGATATCAGGTTGATTCCATAACTATTTTTTGCCTAGTCGTCTGGGGCTGTAGGATACACTGACTGCACCTCTGCAGAGGGGTAAGATCCCCCTCCCCCAATGAGTGTCCTGGATATAACACTAAACAATCTGATTTTAAGGCTCCAGTAATGCTGGGCTTTGGGGAATGCGGAGCACTCCTTCATTGCCATTGCTTCCGGGTCCACCCTGGCCCGGCGTGGTAGCACCTGATTGGGCCCTATCTAGGAGTTAAATAGAACTAACGGCATACTTACACTAAACTGAATTATTTTGGCAAAACTGAATAGCTTGAAAGAGAAATGTTTTTGACAATTATACCGTACTTGCATTTAGACTGGGTGCTTATGCTACCCTGAAACCGTACTTACATTCAAACTGCGTGCTTATGCTAAACTGAAACCGTACATACATTTAAAGACCGTGCCTATGTTAAACTGAATTATTTGAAATGGAACTGTTTTTTGACATTGAAACTGTACTTATACTAAACTGAACTGTTTAATATAGAACTGTTTTGACATTTAACTATAGAACTGCTTGACTAAACTGAATAGCTTGAGATAGAAATGTTTTTCACCTTTAAACTGCCTGCTTATGCTAAACTGAATTGTTTGAAATAGAACTGTTTTCATTAAAATTGATTTTGCGTTAAATAACGTACAAAGGTTGATATGCCATAAAAATCAACCAACCAACCAACCAACCAACATCCATAACTATTTTCTTGCATTCATTAAGACTACTCTTATTGATCGATCTTTCAAATTAAATCCTAAATTCCTAAAATGATTGATTGATTTTAACGTCTTGTCAACACCTGTAGGATTATTTTATGCCATGGAGTTCGTATCCATATTTTTGTATAGTTGTCTTCACTCTTAAGCGCCCAGAAAATTGGAGTTTCACCATGAGATTCAGTTTAGTATTGAACCTAAGACACATCTTTGGTAAAACTTATCATTCGACAGGGCATAAGTAATTAAAAATGGCGAGCATAGTCGAGGGCGACCCTAAGGCTTCCTTTTCAATAGCTACAAGACCAAGGTGTAGGGGAGGGCATTACTCCTTTCCCTGGATTGCTCCACTTTACACTTGATCCGTATCTTATAATGCTACCGTTAAGCAAAGCAGAATCAAGTACCGTTTTTTGAGTCTTTGTTACGACTTGACCTGGGATTGAACCTTGGTCTCGCTTTGCGAATACTCTTACCACTTGGTTAACGGGTTCTAAACTCTGCTTTTTCGGGTAATCAAATTCTTAGAATATAGAAAAAATATTTTCATTTCTATCGAAAAGACTCGGATTCAGAATTTTAAAAATATTTGCTCTGAAAAATTTGCCTAAAAATAAACTGTATCGTCGGAATTAAAATAGAATAAACGATCATTCTCTGATATTTGACTCCAGTGTATTCCATTATGTAACTAAGAATTTATTGCATAATCAATGTGTTGATGTTTCTTGAATTGGATTTCTTATTCTGATCTTGTGATTATTCAAGGAATGAACACTTTGATGAGTTGATAATATTAATACCAGTTTATTTAAATTGCTTTACGAGGATGAGAATTACCAATCGATCCAACCCTTCGCATACATTTGTCCAGAAAGTCATTATTCTAAGAAATCTCATTCACATGGATCAAATGATTTTATATAAATCTAGTGCATTGAAATGTTTCAACGTCTTTTCTACACTATTCGATCATTTTTCTAAATTTTATTCACTAAAATCGAAAAACATTGCATTATTTTATGATATCTACCAACCCCTCCGCTCGGGCAGGATATGACACAAGGTCAATTTTTTAAGCGGAGTTTAACAGGTTTGAATTCAGAGTATTCCTTCTCCTAGACTAGTTGCCTCACCAAGGCTGAAGAACCCAGACTGCCCTACTGCTAGAGGGAGAATAATTGGATTCATGCCTTTCCCAAGGGTATTAGTGCTATGTGAAATGCAATCAGTCTCGTCCTGGATTTGAACTCGTGTCACCGTGTCCATTTCCTACGACGATAACCATTACACTACGGGCGCCTCCATTGCATTATTTTATGACCACTAATTATTTCTTCATATACATACACTAAAATACGTTTATGTCGCTCAAGCTATAAGTAATATATCATCATTGCTATTGAAAACATTTCAACATAATTTCAAGTACTGTGAGGGTAACGTGTGGAAGCGCTATTGGGGTAATGGTTATAGTCGTAGGAAGTAGACTCAATTACCCGATTAGATCTTGAATCTGTTTGCATTTCATGTTACGATGGGGTTATTGGATAAGGTGCCCTTCAGCTATGAGTAAACAGAGTGACAGATAGGGCTTTTTAACCTGAGTAAGGCAACCAGTCTAAGAGAAGAAAAACTCTAAATTCAAGTCGCCGTGGTGCGACGCAAATGTGCTGGACTGCGATATCGTAGTAAACGTGTTCGAACTCAAGTCCCACTATCATGTTAACTTTCGAAAAAATACCCTTGGGACAAAAAAATGGACCCACTTATCTTTTCGGCTAATCTGTTAGAATTCGCTGGAAAAATGACCTAGTGCCACATGCTGCTCGATCGGAAAGCTTCGTAAATCCAAGGGAAGTACTGAGTATACAATTAAGCAGGATTAGTTGAAAAACTGGTTACCATTATAGGACAGTGATGCACCAAAACCAATAAACTATAGTTACTTACTATATATTCTTAGTCTGGTACAAGGCCACAATTACTGAGCTTCCAGTGAATCTAATATGTGGTATCATCCACACCGAACGACGAAGGACCCAATCCGTATATATATATATATATATGTAATTTTTATTTTACAAAATAACGAACTAGCATAAGAACTTTCAAATCATAGTTTTACAGTGACGAAGTATTATTCAACACACCTGATTTTTGTTATACTTAACTCAACAAATATGTACTTTTTAAGGTCACGTATCTCTTACGATGTTGACATTCTAAATCATGCAGCACAATAAGGTGCTGTATAACAAAGTTAATATTTGTACTTGTCTTTAATTGGAATCATTTTGAGATGAGGCTTCTGTATCTGAGAATTGACTTTTTTTTATTTATTGCGGACTTTTTGTCCTCATCTTGGTAGTTTTTGTGTTGTTTCTTCTTTACTTCGGATAGAGGTCGCAGTAAATCACCTGAAGAAGGCCAGAGGTGAAATGTGGCCGAAACGTAGTGAAAGAAGAAACAACACAAAAAAAACTACCAAGATGAGGACAAAAATCAGCAATAAATAAAAAAATAATTCTCAGATTAGGAAGCCTCATCTTAAAAGGATTCCAATTAAAGACAAGTACAAAAATTCGGTACGGACCCAACTATGGAAGACCAGATAAGGATTTATAAGACCAAAAAATCCATCCTTGATCGCCCTTCGGGGCCCGTGGCGCAGCGGATAGAGGCGTTGAGTCTCTACTGTTCCAGGAGTCTCTACTGTTCCAGGAGTCTCTACTGTTCCATTGTCAGAAGATAGCAGTTTCAAATCCTACCCAAACCGGCCAGAGGTTTACTTGGTCAAAAACGTGGTGCGATAGACAACAACTATGGAAGGCAGTAATTACTGGGTATTCGGTTACAAAACTCAGCATTCCTATCCGAGGTCGCGGTAAATCACCTGAAGAAGGTGTCACGGGGTATCACTGAGACGATAGAAATAAAATTACTACTATCCTCGTGTTCGAATTAACAGTAGCAAGCCGTCAAAGAATGACCGTTAAGAACAGATGTTTGTACTCGGTGACCTCCTTCGGGTCGCCTGACACGGGAAGGAAGAAGGTAGAAGCCAAATGATTGGCTGGGACCTTCTTCCCGTCAGCGAAAAAAGGAAAAGAAAAAGTGATTTGTTGGACAGTGTTCGTGAACCAAAGAACCGGGTAAAAGAAGACGAAGAAAATCTCGGACAAGAAGAAGCCGTATCTTCAAGCCAGTACTTAAAATAAGATAAAGTCTGTCAGCCGTAAAAGAAGAAAGATTCTCCACAGGAATCCATCTAAATAAGCTAAGTAACTTTGGGACTGTTTTTCCTTATACCCAATTTTATATACCCTCTCTCTCTCTCTCAATTTCAAGGAAAACGAAAAAAAAAGAAAAGAAGAAAGACATTTAGACATTTATCATGGACTGTTCATTTATGATATATTTGACACGTTGAAGGTGTATATCTATGTGTAGTAAAAGATTGATATATTTTAATGTTCCCACGTGGTCGAAGTTGTTATTTGCAGTGTCTTCTACAAGTTTGTTATGTCATATTTCTTTTCCAGCTATAGTATTTATTCGCCTTATGATATGCTCGCTTAAAACTGTCCTATTAATTCCTTTAAATTCTTATACGGGGAACCGGAGTTGCCGACGACTACAATTAATATTATTACGTCTAAACCTAGAGGGTCCATATCTTCCATTGTTCTAGGGGAGGAAGTTTAGCGGCCTTGGTGGGTGTGTGTATAGTGTGAAATTTGGAACCCCTTGCCAGCGGCGGTCAGTCTAGCCCTAAATTAATCCCCCACATAATATGTCAGTTCTTATATGCCTGAGAAAAAAAACTCTGAACGAGGACTTATTCTACGAGGGATCAAGTGCCAACCTGCCCCGTCTTCACACGTGCGAAAATAAAGTCCCGTTTTGGGATTTTAAAGAATTTGCCGTCACAAAGGCCAGAGGTGAAATTTGGCCGAAACGTAGTGAAAGAAGAAACAACACAAAAACTACCAAGATGAAAACAAAAAGTCCGCAATAAATAAAAAATCAAAGTTAATATTTACTTCCATGGCGACATTTAGCTACCAACTTCAATCTTTTTTTTAGCAAATGATTCGAAACAGGAAAATTTATTATATGTAATTTTTCTCCAAAGCACAATTTTGAATTTCTCGAGCCCTAATTTCTAGAATACTAATTTTATTGGATATATATATATATATATATATATATATATATATAGTGCAATTAAAAGGAAACTCAAACCTGGTTAAGTTGTCATTATGAATTTTGTTTTGCCGGAGAATATTATTATAATCTCCGTCTCGGCAGATGACATTTTACATGTTAGACTTGAGGTTGCGGAATAGCAAATGTGGAATTACAGTTCATATATGTACGAGAAAGAAAATAAATAAAAACAAATAAAAATGAATAAAATTTAAATTCTCAGGTGAGGGCAAAGAGAGTCAAAATAATACGTGTCTTCCGACACTGACTGAATATTACTAATATATATATATATATGTGTGTGTGTGTGTGTGTGTGTGTGTGTGTGTATGTTTGCACAAGGAGTTATCTTCAAGACCACTAAAAATGAGTGCGGTTTGATTTCATTAAATTATACCAGCAGAATGCTAGATTAGGTCGATAACCATGATTCGATGTTCAGGTTTAAAAATAAATGATTTGCATTTACTGATCATAACAGTGAATTGGTGTCTATTAAAGGTGAGAATATTTTAAATATATTTAAAAAGTCAGGTATAACTCACCTGCGTTTCGTCATATGAATATTTTATTAGGGAGAAATAAAACGAAAAACTTTTAAAATTACATGTATCAAGTCAACATATCTATCGGATACATCTGCGACGTTCCTACATATATCTTCCATGAAAATGCAAAATGGCGTCTAACAAAATGGCTGCACTTGTTAATGTGTGTTTTTTTGTGTTTTTATTTTTTTTCCCTAAGTTTTATTTGTGATCGACTTGATGTTATTTTCGCAGTTTCCATTATTCGTCCCCTTTCTTTCTTCATTGTTCTATTTTTCGTTTATCGACATTTTGGTTACGAATGATGCAAATTTGAACTTGTTAAGATAATTCCATTCCTTGAAATAAGACGGAGGTCTAAACTAAAATTAAAATATTCATTGATTTAAGAAAAGGGAAATAAATTTTGATTATGGATGTTGGTCTGTTTTGCATTGTTCCTATTTGTTTTAATTTTCATCCATTGTTTTTTGAATTTCATTCCGGCGTTTTCTTCTGGTCTTCATACATTTTATTTTAATAAAGAATTTTTTGTGCAAAGTTTTTGTACCCTCATTTATGACTTTGTTGGATTGCTGTCACTCTCTATTTCAATTTTTCTCATTAGGTTGTTCCCTTTTTCGTTTTTATTTAATCTTTGTTATATATACTTCAACATTTTCTTCCCGTTCTCTCTTCTTTCCACAAAGATAATCTGTTCCTTCTTCCCTTGATATGATCATATTCTATTTTTCATCTTTTAAAGATATATATATATATATATATATATATATATATATATATATATATATATATATATATATAATTTTCTTATGTCTATTCTTTCCCTCCTATTTAAAAAAAAAAAAAAAGTTTAATGATTATTATCTCTGTTTATTTGATCTTACTTTCTTTTTGTTTCTTCTCTTTATCTTTTTCCTTTTATTTATTTCCTCCACTTCACATGTTAGAAATTCTCTCTCCCTTTCATCATGTAATCATTCATCTTCTTCGCTGATTCAATTATCTCTATATTTTCTTTCGTTCTTTCTTTCTTTCTCCGATTTTTATTTATTTCTTTTCCCATCACTCGTCATCATTTCATTTTTTTATTTTCTTCTAATTTGCCAATATAATCCAGTTTATCATTCATATCTTCTCCCACATTTCCTTTATAAACGACTACGACTACTTCTACAGGAACATCCGTGGCATAGTGGTTAAAGTGCTGGACTAAAACATCGTAGTAAACCAGTTCAAACTCCATTTGAGCTATTACGTTCTCTTTTTGACTAATACTCTTGGGAAAGGCATGAACCCACTTTTTTTTATTAATCGCTTATTTCTTGCAGCAGTATTTATTATTCTGTTTATTCCGTTTTCGTTCCAATTTGTATTCCGTTTTCTTCTTATTCACTTCCTCCTCCCCCTCCTCATCCCTCTTCTCAATAAATGTTTATAATTCATATATTCCGTTTGCTTTTCTCATTTATATCTAACATTACTATTACTCCTACAACTATAAGTATTGCTGTTACTGATACAATAACTACAACAATTAATTCTACTAGTACTATTACCATTTCAACTATCATTATTATTGTTACTGCTATTACTATTCCTACTGTGACGATTATTATTCCTGTTACTACAACTAATATTATTACCATTACTGCTACAACTATTAATATTATTGTTAGTACTGGTAGTTTTCTTACTGTTAATATTTGTTGTTGTTTTTGTTGTTATTTTTGTTGTTGTTGTTGTTGTTCTTCTTCTTCTTCTTCTTCTTATTATTATTATTATTATTCACTCATTAGAGCTTTTCCCATTAACGTTAGCCAATAGTTTTTCACTGGAGTCTGAGTGACAGCAAGTCTCCTCAAGTCAGGACTCTTCTAAGTATTCTGGCCATTCTCAATAATGCTGTCGTTTGGATGGACTCCACTCGTCCGCCAACTTCCAAGTCCTCTAGTCCCTTAACTAATCCTTTAGTTACTGTTCCAAACGCACCAATTACAATTGGTATAATTGTCACTTGCATGTTCCAGAGTTTTTTCAATTCTCTATATTATTATTATTATTATTATTATTATTATTATTATTATTTATATGATTTTTTTCTCTTTTTTTCCTTTTTTTTTAGAGTTCTAAAATATTTTTTCGCTTCTATATCTTATCGTTTTTTCCCCTTATTTTTGTCTTTTTCCTTTCTCTTCCACTTTTTAAATAGATTGCTCTGCCCTGATCATGAGGTCATTTAAAAGTAGAGATATCGTAAAATGAAAACGGTCAATAGAGCTCATATACCAGCCAGGGCCTCATGTGACTATTCAGTACCAAAACATTAACCTATATATATATATCTATATGTGTGTGTGCGTGTGTGTATGTACGAATGCACATATATATATATATAGTCATCCACAGACAGATCTGTTTCGTTCTATCAGAACTCATCAGTGTGGCAAGACAGTAGTTTCCCGTAGCTTGGATCGAAACCCGGTTGACTCAAACGCCAAGCCAAAGCCTCGAATCATTCAGCCAAGAGGAGCCATTATCTGCGAAGTAAATTTTAAACGGTTATGAATCACAATTACTATTGTTTACATACATCCGTTCAAACGGCTGCCGAGACCTCAATATATATATATATATATATATATATATATATATATATATATGTTTGCTAAATGCATCAAATTTTGTCTCAATACTCGAATGTTGTCATCTGATGTAGTTGCTGCCCTGTAGATTGTACATTCTCTATCCCTGTCATTTTGGAGAGAATATGATCATCATATATAATGGCCTCCTTTCACCAAAGAAGGAGCCAACACGTTGATCCGATGATCCATTAGATCTCTGGATCAATCAAACAGTCAACAACTGTTACTACGTGGTCAATTACTACCAGTCCACGTATATTTGAAAAGAAAGGGAACAATGTGATCGACTCTACGCCAGAATTCCATCAAGGTCTTATATGGCTTCTCACTATCTGCCTTGGAAGGAGATAGCCACTACACATATATTCATACATACAAATATGGACCCCTATCTGCATGGATAAAAAAGTACACGTTAGTATAAAAGTATATTTTGCCAATGAATGCTTGTACTTATACACTTATTGGTATAAAAACATTACATTGAATACTATTCGTTTGAGTTTTTTTACCTGTCGTCCATTGAAGAATAATCAGTTAGATACAGTAATAAAAGTTGCTCCAAATATTGAGGTGTGGGAGGAGTAAGGAAGTCAATAGACAAGAGTTGATTGGTCAAAGGGTTAGGGTTACTATGTTGAGGTAATCAGTTAGATACAGTTATTAGAGTTGCCCCAAATATTGATCAGATATTTTATATTTATTACCTTTGCAACTCAAATTATGAACCAAACAGTATAAAAAGGATTCCCATCTTTATCAATATACTTAATTCAGGTAAATATTAATAAGTTTTTTTTATATCATTAAGGGTTTTCGGACTATTGTTTTCATCTTTATTTTCATTTCTACAACGTTTCGGCCGATATGTCCTCCAGTCTTCTTCAGGTGTTTGTCGAACTCGGAAACCTTCCCGAATTACGTCTTTTTTTGAATCCACGGGGGTCGCCTGTTCTGATTCCGTTAGCCAAAACCATAAAGTGTTAAGTATTCTTGTATTGTTACTCGCCTGTAGTCAGGATTGAACCTTCAGATGATAGTCTCCTTAGAAACTTAGGGAACCAATGTCTATTACCGTTACGCCATGTGTCCTGCTGGACAATTGAGAGTGAATTTTTGGGACTTATAAACTTAATTTTCTTACTTGACTAGAATTACCTCTATTATGTATGATTTTTTTACCTGTGCTCATATTCAGATTTTTTTTTTTCATCTCACCTTATTAATTATTAATAACACTTATTAAACATATACTAAAATGATTTTGCTTATAAGTGTGTTAGATTAGTCTTAACAGTTCACCCTCGTTGATATAAAACAATCACCAATGAAAAAATAAATAAATATAAAGTTAAGGACTTTTATCGAAAGACATGAACAACCTGGATTAGAAAAAAACACATTTAGCCCTGAGACGCCAACAGTAAATAACACACTAACATTAGAGCACAGCTGTTCGAAATAGCTTTAGATATCAAGCATTTTTCCAGTTATATATCGAATTTCCTTTTTTGAGAGAATACGTGCGATGTTACCTGACAAAGAGCCGAGGAACTACATTGTCAAATGAAAAATGATTCTCTCATTTTATATAATTATTCGGGTTAGTTAAAAATAGATTGAATCTATTTCATAGATACTCACAGAGCTATGTAAGTAGAGCCAATTCTTCATTTATAAAATTCTAATAAAAGTGCGTAGATTACAATATATATATATATATATATATATAATGGAGAATGAATATATAAATACATATTGTCATCTACAGACAGACAGTTTCGTTATATCACTACTCTTCAGTGTGGCTAGACAGGTAGGACGCTTGAAGCAGGGGTCGAAACCCGCCCAACTTTACGTCAGGAAAGTATTATTATGCCCCTCGTATATATATATATGCGAAGTGCATATTAATACTATCCTGACACAAACACCAGGCTGTCCCCAGATGACATTAAAAGTTAGATACTTGCGCCCGGATTATTCATATTTTTGCTTGTATACATAGTTTTCTTGTATAAAGAGTTTGCTTGAATAGTATACAATTTGATGGCATATATAGATTGGTATTTGTATAAATAAAGGTCGGTAAATATCGGTGATCGAATATATATAGTTCTAAGATAGCTTGGCGTAGATGAGACACAGAGTCAGTGGTGCTTGATAACTGTTAGATACTCGCTGATGAGATCATCAACTTAAGTATATATATATATATATATATATATATATGTATATATATATATATATATATATATATATATATATATGTTTCTGTTGTATATATATATATATATATATATATATATATATATATTCTACCGGATTATATATATATATATATATATGTCAGCAAGAAAAGTTGGCGACCATAGTCAAGGGCAACTCGAAGGGTCCCTTTTCATTAGCTACAACGCCGAGGTGTAGGGGAGGGCGCACCTCTTTCCCCTCGATTGCTCCACTTTAATCTTCATTTATAGTGCTGAGTGTTAAGCAAAGAATCATCAGGAACCATTTTTTGAGTTTTTCGTATGACTCGACCTGGTATTGAACCCCGGTGTCCCGTGTTATTGGTGGACAATCTATCCACTTCGGTAGCAGGAAGCGCATGACATGGTTCTCAGTATTAATTTTAGTATTATCTAAACATTTGAGACTTAGCGTCTTTGGTTATACCTCATTGACAGGATCATAATATCCGGGATGATTTTTATTGTCGCGCATCAAATTCATTCACGTAGTTTCATGTTTTTGTTAAATTTGCTCTTTATTCACTTTTTCTTCATCGTTGTCTTTCTTTATCGGACTGATCATGTGAACATTTCAAAATACGATATGTAAAAGGAAAACCGTAAATGAACTTCGTATACTAGCCGAGGTCTGGTGTGATTATAAGTGCCAACAAACGAATCTATCTATCGTTTCGTTGTATCACAATTCTTAAATATGGGTAGACACCCTAGAAGCATTAAGATGGGATAGAAATCCACCTAACTTTACGCTTGACCGATATCGTACCACTCAGCCATTTCGACGACTTATGTCAATATGGAAATTTAACGTATTTTCGTATAAACTTTCCCTTGTTTACTTCTTGCGCTATTGGCTGCTGGTGTGCTCAATTCGTTAAAAACTTTTGCATAAAGCTAGTGGCAGCCTTTATATCCTTTAACCGAGTGACGCACACACACACACACACACACACACACACACACACACACATATATATATATATATATATATATATATATATATATTCTCTGTACTAAATGGCTTACCTTTTGTCTTAATACTGCCATATCTGGATTGTTGTCATCAGAACTAGATAATTTCCTGTAGATTAATCAATATCAGTGTCATTTTGGAGAGGATCTTGTATGCATCAATGTCTTTTTAAGCGTAACCATCACATATTACAATGCTATATCCCGATAAGTCAACGACATTAAAGTCAAAATTTTAACTATGTTTAAATATTGTATAAGTACATTGATTGTGTTATTTACTTTTACAATTAAGAATTAGATCATTTTATACCCGATAAGTGTCTGTGAAAGATCCAACGACAAATTTCACTAATAAACAACATATTTTGAGGATAATGAAATATAAGGCACTATCTTAAATTTTTCAGCACAAAACCTCAACATTTGATGGAAAATATTCAAAATTCTTGTCACTAAGATAAAAGCTTAACTCAGAAAATCACTTGAAATAAATGATATTTTGTATGGCAATGTGGCCATCAAAATATTTATCTTCTATCGATTAAACTGAAATTATATCTTCGGGATTTGACTACAGAAACGAATTTTAAATAAACTTATTATCTACAGCCTGAAAGGAAAGTAGAAAACTCGAGAAAATTAAACGTATATATCATAAATAATTAACATTAGAAGAAAATCCTAAGCCGATGTCATTATGAAAATATTGACAATGCCCTCAGGTTGTAAAATTGGATTTAAAAAAAAATAAAGAAACAAGAGTACAAAAATGAAATTAACTTAACAAACTAAAAATTCTCATAATTTTGTACTTTGAAGGAATAAAATTTTTTTTATCACAGTTCGATAATGGAACGTCAAGTTTATTAGTTCGTGCTAACAATCGAATGATCAAAATCGACGCAAATGTTGGAGCAATTTTGTTGGATGTTAATTATTCTGTTCTCAACAGTTGCTCCTTATTTGTAGCCTTGTGCTTTTTTGACCGATACTAAGTAACACACATTGTATCACTCATAAACACTTTTTACATATCAATTATTCAGTAAAGTTGGTTTAATTGTCCCAGCGTACTCCACTGTTGTGGCTTTTGACCCAAAAATAAAAACACTGAGAAAATAAAGATATCTGATTTATTTATTGATTTTATAAGCATACCAACCTGTGGTGGGTTATTTTATGCTTAGAAGTAAAGGGATCGCATTCTTTGTACATTCATATTTGCATTTTTTGCGTAGATTTGATTTTCTTTGTTTTAATGGCATATCAGTCTCCGTGGATTATTTAATATCAAAGCCATCTGTGTAGAACAGAAGAGGTAATATTTAACCCTTAGCTGGAGAAATAAATAGGTTCATATTTTTGTCAAGAGTATTTACCTGAAAGTGAACGTGGTAGCGTAACTTGAGTTTGAACACGCTATTTACGATTTCACAGTCCAACAGGTTAACCTACGGAATTCCCACTCATGTGTTGATATTTCTTAATGGTTTTCACACGATCCTATCGAATACGGATATTCTTAATCCGATCTATTTGACCAATAAATAGAACCCCAAAACGTACAATCATTACGAATGAGAGAGGACCCTTGAGTAATAATAATGAAGCGGTACTCCATATACTACATCTTTTGAATTGTTATCTTAGCAACATATGCAGTTTAGTGTCCTACCCAGGACACCCCCGTTTTTGGTAGGAGGTTCTTATTATTCAGTGATCCGGTAGCTTGGCAAACTATGATCTAGTAAAAAATGAGTGTTTAAATAATTGAATAAAACACAGAAGATACAAAATGAATATTTTGGGCTGTAGAATAGACTGATTGCACCTCTGCAGAGCGGTAAGACCCCCCTACAACGAGTATCCTGGATATGACACTAAATAATCTGATGGTGAGGTTCTAGCAGTGCTCGAGCTTTGGGGAATCCGGAGTACCCCTCCATTGCCATTGCTCCCAGGTCCACTCTAGCCCGAAGTGGTAGCACCTGATAGGGCCCTATCTATGAGTTGAATAGAACTAACAGCATACTTGTGCTAAACTGAATTGTTTGAGTAAACTGAATAGCTTGAAATAGAAATGTTTTTGACAATTAAACCGTGCTTACATTTATACTGCGTGCTTCTGCTTAACTGAATTATTTGAAATAGAACTGTTTTTCGACATTAAAACTGTATTTACACTCAACTGAATTGTTACAAATAACTGCTTGAATAGTTTGAAATAAAAATGTTTTTGACAAATAAACTGTGTACTTATGCTAAACTGAATTGTTTTAAAAAGAACAGATTATTTACATAAAAATGGATTTGGCGTTAAATAACCTACAAAGGTTGATATGCCATGAAACCCAACAAACCAAACAAAATGAATAAATCTTATTTCTTTAACTTTATTGAAAATCTGACGAAAAACAAAATGCACAGTGTATTTTCTTGTAAGACGAAGTAGTCTTAGTTAGGGGGTAAATATTCCCAAAATTGATATCAGAAGAAATAAAATTTTAAACATTAGATTTAACTGCACTGTTTAAAATATATTTTATGTGCGTATAGAATATCTTTATGTGAGTATGTCAGTATGAAGGCTGGAAACAATATTTATTCTCTTGAAGCTAATAGCTGAATAAGCTAATCTATTGGGATTTTCCCAACTTTATATGGTAACAATATTACGATGTCGGCGTGGAGGTGCCCGTGGTGTAATTGTTATCGCCGTAGGAAATGAAGACGGCGACACGAGTTCAAATCCTGGACGAGACTGATTGCATTTCTCATAGCACTAATACCCTTGGGAAAGGTATGAATCCAATTATTCTCCCTCCAGCTATGGGTAAATAGTAGGACAGACTAGGTTCTTCAGCCTTGGTTTGGCAACTAGTCTAGGAGAAGGAAAACTCTGAATTAAAACCTGTTAAACTCCGCTTAAAAAATGACCTTGTGTCGTATCCTGCCCGAGCGATAATAGAATATTACGATGTCGGCAAGAAGAAAGAAACGCAACACGGTTTTAAATGTTATAAAAAACTTATATTTACATAGAAAGAGAGGAAAGAAAATATTGTTCAAGCAAACAGTTGGTTTGGGGGAAACTTTTCCGTAAAAGGCGTCCTTTTAACAGTTTATATTTCCTGTGTCCTTTTGGTTGGGTTGAAGAAAATAGAGCCTTGTTTCTTGTGCTTCAGTTGCTGGAAAAATCCTTACACGTGTATTGGCGTCTAGAAAACTGAGAGAACGGGCGGGCACGTGTTGATTCTGAGGAATCACACAAGCAAAAGAGGAAGGGCGTTCGTAGGAAACGCCCTCATAGGGGTTTGGAGAGCATCTAAAAAAAGGTAGCCTGTGATTGGCTGTTTTTAATCCAATCACTGAGCACCCAGTTAGCGACTCCGTAAATAATTTCAATAAATCAGTTGCAAATGCATTTATTTAATATCAGCATAACGAAGTAAATGAGAGGTTTTCGCACATTAAAATAATTTAGTGATGTAAAAAGTAAATACATTTTCAAAGGTATAGAATGTTAGATTTTTATTCCTGGGAAATAAAGACAAAAATTTTGATTAGAAATATAAATGAATTTATAATCTATAAGATGTTTATCTATTTCATCGATTATTAAATTGATATTGGCATCACATTAGATAGAAAAAGTAGAATAATCTATCAATGATTCTAGTTGGTTAAAAATGTACTTTTAACAATCATAGTAAGTAAAGATTTCCTAAATTATATTGAATTCTGATCCTTTGAAATTTGCCAGGATATTCAAATGTTATCGTCTGTGAACTCAAAGAAATAAAAAAAAAAGTGACGTCACAAAGGAAGGACAATGATTGGACAATAAATGTAAAAACACAGATACAATAAGTACAGCTTCTTAAACTTATTTTTTTCATAAAAATTAATACTTTATTTTAGTATGAAAGTCATTTCGTTTTCCATGCCATAATTTGATAATAAAATGCCAGTTTATTGACTCTATGCTTAAAAAAGAACTGGAAGATGCAGGAGTATAGTTGGGGTAGTATGGAGGTTGTTACGGGATATGCTTACCGAGTCGAAATTGGAAGGTAGTGAACGAAATATTTAAGGGAAAGGAAATTTCAATAAAAGAAAACAAACAGTTAAAGTAACACAGAAATTTGAGTCGCAACAAAATTTTCTTTTACACACACTATTATTATTATCATTATTATTAGTATTAGTACTAGTAGTAGCAGTAGTAGGAGTATTCAATTTACGACATGTTTCAAAGATGTGGTAAGCTTATTAGAACTGATAGCTTTCGTCCGTGTGTTTCTAATGCTCCGTCTCTGCTACTAATTTAACGCTGTCGTCTGCCCTTCCCAAATGCTCTTCGCAAGATCTTTCCTCAAACCTATCTTTTTAATTTTCTTTAACTCTTTTCTTTTTCCCTTCTCTAATTCTACCATATTTCTCAATTTATTCATTACTGTTAAAGGTTTTTAAATTAGGAGTCAGCGCCGGTCACATCCGTCCATGATAAAAAAAAAATGACTACCTATAAACCATTACACATTAGTACTTGTAGTTTAATAATCTATGACTAAGAGTTAGAAGACGAATACAACTAATCGTTTCCTTATTTGAAATGTGAGAAGACATAAATAGCAAGTTGTATTAGCATAATGGTTACAGTGTTCGCCACTCGTCCGGGAGACTCAAAAATTGTACTTGATGCTTCCTTGCTTAATACTCAGCATTAAATGTACGGATTAAGGGTAAGTGGAGCAATCCAGAGAAAGGAACTGCACCCTCCCCTACTCCTCAGTGTGGTAGCTATTGAAAAGTAATCTTTCAGGTCACCCTCCACTACGGTCAACCAGTTAAGTTATATCCCTTTAGTTCCTTTGGCTCGGTCGATTGGCCCTGTAAAATACGCCGACAGCATCTACGTCGCGCGATAAGAGCACCTCATGCACTAACGTATGTTCTGGATATGACCCTTAACTATATGATTGTGAAGCTCCAGTTTTAGACTTTTGGGGATTATGGATTACTTCTTTATTGCTATTACTCCCATGTCCACTCTGAACTGGACTGGTAGTATCTGTTAGAGTTCAATTTATGGGTTAAATAGAAATATATAATCATTTTCTAAACATGAAACCTTTTAAATGATTGAAATTAAATTCCTGATCTTAAAATGACTTATTCGTTTTACGTAAGGAAGTCATGGAATCCTTTAACTGTGCGCAAATAAAATTACTAGTTTTAGATAGCAATATTTGAAACCATCTAACTTTGTGTAAGCAAAGGAGCTTGTTTAAAAATGTTAAGAATAAAAAAAAATGAGCTCTGGTTTATGTATAAATAGGATTTGGTATTACATAATCTATGATGATTGATATGCCATAAAACACAAAAAACCAACATCAAGTTCCCTTGCAACACCAATTTTGTCAGGGATCTTCAACATTATTTGCAAACATGTTATTGACCTGTAATTGAATGGGACTATTTTTGGCGTTTCTGGATCAGAGCAGTTTTTCATTATTGGTATTATTAAATTATTCCAAGCAAGTTTTTCACACCCACATTAGCCAATGGTCTTACTCTGGAGTTTGTGTGACAGCCTGTCTTCTCAGGCCTCCAGGACCTTTCTGAGTATTTTAATCGACCTTACCAATGCTGTAGTTTAGATGATCTCTCCCAGTCCTCTGACTTCTAACTCCTTCAGTCTTTGAAGATTGTTCAAACTGCACCAATTACAAGTGGTATTTCCATCACCCCATGTTCAACAGCTTTCTTAATTCTCTTGCAATGTTTAAGAATTTGTTGCCTTTCTTAATTTAAATTTTCTTTTTCTTTGCAGTTGGCCGGGATGGTAAAGTTCACTATTTGGCAGGTTCTCTTTATTTATTTTTAAAAATCTCACTAGGTCTTGTTTTCTTACCGAGATTAGAAGAGCTCTTTGTATTTCAAATTCCAGAGAATACGTGTCTTATTCTCTAGGATGGATTCTGATTTGTAAATACATCATCTGGCAGTATGGTCAAATTTCAGTTTCTTGCACAATTCCAAGTGAATCACATTCCACACCCAGCCGTGTTCAGTCTTGTATTATTATTATTATTATTATTATTATTATTATTATTATTATTATTATTATTATTATTATTATTCCTTTAGAGTTTTTCACATCAGCGTTAACTGATGGGTTTTCACTGGAGTTTGAGTAACAGCAAGTCTCATCAAGTTTCCAGGATTCGTGTCTGTTATTATTATTATCATTATTATTTATTCATTAGGGTTTTTCACATCAGTGTTAGCTGATGGTCTTTCACTGAAGTTTGAGACACAGTGTTGTATACTCATCTACAGCATCACAACGACACAACAATAAAGACAGACGCATGAATTAAGGACGCAGGAAGGAAGACGCAAGAAGGAAAACGACGCAAGAAGACTTCTTTACCAATATATTTTACCTCTCACTTTATTGCAAGGGTTCGAAAGGGTTTTTCAATGTTTGCATGTGAGAGCGTGCTGGAGACCGAACATAAACTTAATATTTTGACCCCACTGTTATGACCGTCACGTTGTGTCTTTCTTGTTCTCCTGATGCTGGGGTCCACTCCCTCGGGGGTGTCCAAGGGCCCCCTCGGTCGGGTGTGGCTTTCCCTACCACATCTGGTCTCTAGCTGTCTGGAATTCTACTGGCAACTGCTTCTTGGACTCGAACTCAACTGAGTTAAATAATAATTCAACGCCCACACGATCGCCCACTGGATCTTTGAAATGGAATGTTTAATCGTCATCAAGCGGAAATAACTGTCATGCAGTTCAGAGGTTACTCTCTTCCGGTGCATCACTGTAGTGGCAGCGTGGGACCTTCACCTTTTCCCATATTATAAGCCTTAATCCGCCCACGCGATCTCTTTCGATTACTGGCCATTGGAATGTGTCACTTCCCTCCGGTGCATCACTTTGGAATGGCATGTTTGGCCGGGTCGAAGGTCAATATACAACATAGCAAGGTTGTGGTATTTATCCTTCTTTTCACATTTTTTCAGTTTTATTCTGTGGTCAGCCGGGACAGCAAAATCGACAATTTCGCTAATTCTGTTTTTTTTTTTTTTTTGTTGATTTTTATAAGGTCTGGTCTTCTGGCCGAGATTAGGTGATGCATGCGTATGTCAAAGTCCCAGAGAAGCTTATATGAATCATTTTCTAGGACAGGTGCTGGGTTGTGCATATAACATTTGTTGGTATGGTCAAATTTCAATTTATTGCACATTTCCCAGTGGATCACCTTGCCCACCCAGTCGTGTCTTTTCTTGTATTCTTTCTATGCTAATTTGCTGCATTCGCTTATTGTTATATTTTAACTGAAGTTTACGTGACAGCAAGTCTCTTCAGGTTTTCAGGACTTTCCAAAGTGTTCTTGCTCATTTAAACCGAACTTTATTTTGGATGGTTTTAATTCTTTACCTGATCTCGAGTTACCTCAGTTCCAAGTTCAACAACTACGATTTATATCAGTGTCACCTTTACGTTCCATGCCTGAAAAACTGCTTCCGCAAACGTTATCAACATATTTCACTCGGTTAAACTAATGAAATGTCACAGGTGTATTTCTTTTTTTACGACAGGGTATGCCTAATTAATTTACTGGTTTTAAACCGGAGTTCTCTATGAACGAGAATATTTAGACACATTTAATAAGAAATTTGAGTAATGAATAGCAGTAAATTTTTCTTTTAAGAATTCTTAGCTGAATCAAAAGTTTTGCAATATTTTGGGACGAGCAAGTTTGTGCAACGTACACCATTCGACCAGAGTATTTCAAGCTGCGGGGGGTGCCCATATGTGTTTGGTAGTATTGTACTCATATTTACCAACCCCTTCGCTCGAGTAGGATATGACACAAGTTCAATTTTAAGCAGAGTTTACCAGGTTTGAATTCAGAATTTTCCCTCTCCTAGACTAGTTGCCTCACCAAGGCTGAAGAACCTAGTCTGCCCTACTATTTACCCATAGGTGGAGGGAGAATAATTGGATTCATGCCTTTCCCGAGGGCATTAGTGCTATATGAAATGCAATCAGTCTCGTCTAGGATTTGAACTCGTATCGCCATGTCCATTTCCAACGACTATAACCATTAGACCACAGGCGCCTCCAAAAGTATTGTGCAAGTGGGTGCGCTCACACGTTGAGCATTGCTTCACTCCGTGTGGGATTTGACAGCCGCGCAGATAAACATGCAATACTGTCTAAATCGAGAACTTATACTTTTCGTGTTCCAACTAGGCCGCAATAACGAAGCCATTAAAGTAAGTAGAGGGTTGAAGAAATTTTGCACAGGTTGCAAGGACCTCGACGATCAGACCATGCGAGACAGGTCTAAAACCGTGCATTTTGAAGCTGTTCTTTACGATATAGGGGGTGTCCTCGTGGTGTAATTGTTAAAGCGATGGACTACGGAATCGTAGTAAGCGAGTTCGTACTCCAGTCGCGCTATTACGTTCACTTTCGGGCAAATACCCTTGGGAAAGGTATTAACCCCCTTATCCTCCCAGCTATGGGTTAAATAGTACCACTACTGTTCAGGAGAATAGCTTTGGCTTTAAATAACCTACAAAGGTTGATATGCTATTAAACAAAGAAACCAAACCAAACCATCTACGATATAGAGGTAAATCTGGTGAGTAACACACGGTGAGTACCAGGCAACCCCGGCATCTCACCGTCAAGTGTGGTTTGTTACCTTCACGACATCGATCAAGAAATCCCAAATTGCGGAATTGTACCTTAACTTTTCCAAAATATTGCAAAAATTTTGAGGCACTCTTGTACCTTATCATAAAAGTGTAATTGATGAATACATTTTCTTTCTTTTTCATTCGTTTTTTTTTAATCAAATCAAGAAAACAGCAGACGAAACCAAAAAATTTGTACAGTTCAATTTTACGCCTGTGTAAGATTTTTTTCTTTTTGTAGATAATCAGTAAATCTTGAATGTAACGGGTTATCTCAGCCAAATAAGTAGTCTTCAACGGTATCATTAGTTTGATTAGTAAACTTAGAAATACTTGTTTATTCGTCACTCAGCAATTTTGGTCTAATCTCATTTGAGTCAATCTGATCCAAATGCACAATAGAAAATTCAAACGACAATTCTATAATTTTTCTCATCTCTACAATTTCCAAACCCACAGCTCCCTATGTTTTATCTTTTCATATTAAAAAAAAAAAGATTTTAAGTTTTAATGGGGTTCGAATACATTCGTGTAGGTTTTTTAGTTGAATGTTGTTTTTTTCAGGTTGTGTATCAGTTTATATAGAGGTTACAGTGATGTGTTAGATTTCTCTTCCACTTCCTTTCTTTCCCTGTCTCAGAATGTGTCTACGTGTCTGTCTTGTTGAGTATATTATCCTATTATTCTATATAAACCGATACAAAACCTGAAAGAAAAAACATTGGACTAACAAATCTACACGAGTCTCATTGGATGTTCTATTCACATGGCCTGCTGCCACATATATTCTCTGAGGAAAGCAACCAGCTGGAAATACACACGTGTGTAAGAGCGAAATAAATAATTCTTAAACAATACAAATCTCTTAGTGGACCTAATCATTTAAATAAATAAATAAATATATATATATATTTGCAAATGGATAATTTGATGGTAACTTTATTTTAAGGCTCGTAAGAGAAAATGTGTTGGCACACAGTTAAATGGTTTCGTGTATTGCTATTTATTTTCCCGATAGTTTCAAGTATTTCTATCAAACACAAACAGTTCTATTTTCACTCTGTGAAATGTTTACAATTATTACAATTTAACTTTAATAATTCCGTATGATATTAATCCCTAGTAAAAGATTGAACGGTTCTATTCGACTTATAGACAGGACCCTAAGAGGTATACTACTCTTGATAAGACTAGACCTGAGAGTTATGATAATGAAAAGGTACTCCATATTCCCCAAACTCAAGGATTGATAAAGTTTAACGTAAATAATTCCAAGTTTTACTATATAATAACTCAATTTAAGATTAATCATTTGTTTTCACACCCATAAATAGTTTCAAGTTGTCTGGATTATCAAATCGTCTTATTTTATTCGTAGATGGGACCTTAACAGGTGTTACGACCAGGGTTTCGCTGGGACTGCGATAGCTGACACGTAACGAGAACAATAATAAAAAATATATATATAATAGCGAGAATGCCCAAGATTCGATAAAAAAAACAGGCGAACAATGGGAAGGGAATTTCTCCAATCGAAGACTCTCGGTAAATCACAGCGGAATAAGCGGCAAGCACTTAAAAAACCAACATAACACAATTTGAAGATTCAACAATAAAATTCATTACCAAATTTACTAGGTAACTAAAGAAAAAAAAAGATAAAAAAAGGGTTTAAGAACAAAAGGGTATGGAAAAATAACGATACTATTTATATCTAAAATCCGAGACGAATCACAACTCAAAGATTTGCAAGGTAGACACATAAAGGCAAAAAAAATATGAAACTCACTGAGGGTTTAGGGCTTGTTAATAATCTTATCTTCTTTGGGGTTTTTTTCTTTTGTAAGAGACGATTCAGCTTGAATATAAGTAAGTGCCACGAAGAGTTGTCCGATTTCTAAAATCTGTTTCTTGGTCACATTTTGGGTGGACTGGGACGAAGGTCTGAAGACTTCTGAATAGATGTTCACGCCTCGAAATCAGGACTGCTACTAATCGTTTTGCCACTCTGCGAGTGCACAAAAAAAAAGGGGGGTCTCCGACCGATTCCTAGGGTTGGACACGTGGCTGGTAAGGTCACTTAAAGTTTACTCTAAGAGTTCAAGGCTTGCTGAGATGGGTAAATAGGGGAAGGGATTGACTTTCAAGTCCATTCCTTACTGTCTTCTTTTTTTCTTTTTCTCCTTTGCCCTCGTGAACTATCGAGCGAATCAAGAGTAACGAGAAAGGATACGCTTGGCGCCTCTTCTTCTCCACTTCTTTATTTTTCGTCTCGGAATAATAAGTACAAATAAAACATATTTGTAATATATATAAAATATATATTTCTCATTATTCATCTATTTTCTACCCCACGTAACACAGGTACTACGTTCGGATCAGAGTAGACCGTGGAGTAATGGCAATGAAGGGGTATTTCACATTCTCAGAATTGGAGCCTCACCGTTAGATGGTTTAGTGTCATATCCAGAACACTTATTTGGAGGTGATCTTACCCCTCTGAATTGTTGTAAGCGGTGTATTCTACATCTCCATCCTACTGGGCTTTTAAGAATAGAGAGAGACAAATATAATATACTCTTACTCTCTTGTATATTGGCTTTCTCATAAGGGTAAAGATAGGTTTAGTGATGTCAAAACGGTGTTAAATTTCAAACTTTCATGCAATTGAGAGGTGTGTCCTCGGGGTGGAGGAGGGTCAAAATATGTAGAACCAAACCCACGTCGATTTTTGAAGACCGAGAAGAAAAATATGCAGTAAATTATTGCAAATTTAAAGGTCGAACATGTACCCTCTGACCTGATATTTAACAACTTCAGAGGAGGTTAACGTGTGATATATGGTCAGTTGATCAAAGATCTCTCATGATTACCATTGTACACTTTCTCTGTGACCTTTGTTACAAAGGTCTCGTACTGAATCGACTCTCTCCCTTGCTAGTCTGGATCAAGTTTGTTTTGGTCTATATAGTCTGTGTACCACGCAAAGATGAGAAAACAGAAAAAGTTGAACGGATACTATTCTCTAAATTCAAACGAAAACGCAGGCAGAGGAGTCCGGTTACTTGACAGTTTGGGAAAGCCTCAGATACTCTTTAATTCTAGCAGACTAACAAAGAATGAAATAAAAAAGAATATCCCACTTTACACAATATATATATATATATATATATCATTTGTTTTGTTATATTGTACAAGTGGTCAATATTGATAACTGAGCACACACACACACACACACACACACACACATATATATATATATATATATTTCGTTGAGATCTCTATGACAAAATACCGGTTGATAATGGGGTCAAGCAGGGTCACCTTTCTGCACCCATGCTGTTTACTTTCTTCTTCGTTGAAGTTTTCCTTGTGGTTTTCTTTGAAAATCCGGATGGAATCTAGATCAGATATCGAATATATAGTAAAGTATACAATATCTGTAGATTTTTTGCTCACATAAAGGTCTCCTCCTCTCTGGTGAAAGAGCTACTTTATGCCGATGACCGTAACGTTGTCAGACATTCTGAAAATAAAATGCAAGTTTTTATGAACCGTTCTGAGCATGCATCTAAAAGCTTTCGTTTAGAAATCAATCCAAAAAAGACTTTTCATGCACAATCCAGTGCCTGGATTGGCCTTAATAGAACCAGATATTTACGTTGAATAGAAAAAAGCTGGACATGGTGCAATTTTTTATTTATTTTGGCAGCACGCTTGTTGAGAGATGCATTTTTGACAACTGCATTTCTTTGTGTATTGAAAAAGATTTTGGATCCTTTTCGGGTTTTGAAAAATGTGTTTGGACACTGCTTGGCATCAAACTTGCAATAAAGGCCATGGTTTATAAAGTATTCGTTTTGAAGTCCCTCTAGTATTCAAGTGAAATGTTGACGTTGTGAATCACCGACTCTTGAACGCTTCCATCAACGATGCCTGCGACAAATCCCTTGAATTAGATGGCAATCCCATATCCCAGACACAGAAGTATTAGAGAGAGCTCGGCTACCAAGCATTGAATCCATGGTAGTGAAGAGTTATCATCGTTGGGCTCGTCATGTCGTTCCAATGGATGACAATCGCCTGGCAAAGCAACTGTTTTACGGTGAAATGTATGAAGGGAAGAGAAAGGCAAAGAAAAAGACTTAAGGACTATGTAATATTTTGCCTAAGACAATTTAGCATATCTGTGAACCAATGGGAAAAATAACATTGAATAAAACTAAGGGCCACAAGCTGATTCAGGTGGGCAAAGTATCCTTTCAGAATAGCCGTACTCAGTATGCCGCTTGCAAAGGTTCAGTTTGGAAGGGCGAATTAAGACCAGGACCAGGTCCACAAAGTTACCATGACAACTGTGAAATACGTGGAAATTCTGTCTCTCCCTTGCTGTTCATAAAAGCTTTATGCTCAAATACGTACAACCTGCTGCTCTGCACCATGGCATTCGCGAGGGCCAAAGCGATCGACAATGCCCAGTTTGAGGTAAAATTTGCCGTAATTTGGCAAGCTTGAAAAGTCATCTACAGGTGCATACAACCTATAAAATAAAGAAGTGCGAAATATAAGGGAAAGGAATCACAAAACTCAATAGGAGGTCACACTCGAAACCGAGAAGACAGCTTATATATATATATATATATATATATACAGAATTAGGATAGCATAGACACAGAGCCACTGGAGGGTGGCGACTCTTTGTTCCTCAGCGATGTAATTGTTGGGAAAGTCCTGATCAATTTGTTACCTATGTGTCTACCCTATACAACTTATATATATATATATATATATATATATATATATATCATCTACATTGGGTAAGTGTATAGAAGACTATGGGTATGGAATATTCCTATATAGAATATATGGAAGATTTCATATAATTCTATTGGATTACTCGATGCGTGGCTATAATTATCTATGTATTTAGGATATACGAAATGCCTTCAATAAGTGTCCTGACTTTTTTTCATACAGGCATTGAAAATTGTTGTAGACTCTTAAAAATTCAGTATCTTATTGCTATACATCTTATAACATGCCTGGCCAATTTTTATAATTTCATGTTTAAATCAACAGCTACAGCAGCAATTGGAATATACCCTAGTAAAGCTTGATTGTCACAACTGGTGAATTTCAAAAATGCAATCTGGACGATAGAAGAACGATATGCAATGAGCTTCTGTTTTAAACTTGGAAAAATGCCATAAGAGATATAAGGAAGGCAGGGAGTCTGTGAGGGATGATGAGAGGTGTGGCAGGAGTAAGGAAGTCAGAACAACAGAGTTGATTGGCCAAATAAAGAATTTCATGGATAAGCATCGTCGTGTGTCTATAGAGACAATAAGTTCACAGTTTGATGCCAGTGTGGGAACTGTGTACAAAATTATTCGCGAGGACCTGAAGATGCGGAAGATTTGCGGGAAGTTTGTTCCAAGGGTGCTCAGAGAAGATCAGAAAGAAAGACGTTGTCATGACAGCAGGGAGATGGTTGAGCTGATCAATTTAGATCCTGCTGTTCTTGATACCCTGGTGACCTGCAATGAAAGCTGGATCCACTGTTATGACCCAGAGACCAAGAGACAGAGTTCCCGGTCGAAGCATGCAGGCTCTCCCAGACCCAAGAAGGCCAGACAGAGTAAATCAACCCCCAAACATTTGATGAAAACTTTTTTTGACAGGACTGGCATGATCTACATGCACAGGGTTCTCACTGGACAGACAGTCAACAAGGAATTCTATGTTGAGGTTTTAAGGGACTTCAGGAAGAGATTAAGTCGGAAGAGTTCAGCACTCTTCAAATTGGGTTAGTGGCATTTCCACCAGGACAGTGCACCAGTCCACAACTCCATCCTTGTCACAGACTAATTGACCACGATAGACGTCAAGACAGTTCTTCAGTCTCTCTATATTGCAGACCTTGCTCCCTGTGACTTTTTGATATTCCCTAAGCTCAGAGCCTGTCGTTATGAGACAATTGAGGAGATAAAAGAGGCTGTGGCGAAGGTAATTGACACGCTAACACAAGAGGACTTCCATGGGGCCCTCCAGAAGTTGTGGGAACGGTAGAACAAGTGCATTGTAGCTGGAAGAGATTACTTCGAAGGGGACTACAGTTTCATGTGTGTACTATCAATAAAATGCCCATACGAAAAAAGTCTGGAAACTTACTTAATGAGCCTTGTATATGAAAAACCCAAAAAGAGCGACCGTCTGTAAAACGAAGACGGAAGAAAACTCAACCACAGTGATATTACGATAATAAATTTATTTCAATAGTTTCATCAGATGGCAAATATACATTTTGGGAGTGAAATAAGCAAATAACGTTTTCCACACACACACACACACACATACACACACACACACACACACACACACACACATATATATATATATATAAAGGAATGGAGATGAGGAAAAGGGAAGAGAAGGAAGAAAAAACACAAGGGAATGTAAAGGAAAGGAGAGGGAGAAGAGAGAACGATCTGGTGAATAAGGGAAGGTAGTAAGACAAAAAAGACATAAAAGATTCCTCGGCCCACCCACAATGTCACCATGGGTGGTCACAGAGAGAGAGAGAGAGATAGAAAGAGAGAGAGAGTCTATCAAATTTGAGTACATAGGTAGCAGCATTTTTTCAGATACACCATGAACTGATTAGGCAGATATAATAAAGTGACTTTGTTCTCGGCACTCAGTATTTTCCATCGGTTTGAGATGTTCTCTCAAGATATCTGACGGTGAGACAGAAGGAAGTGAAATGTGAACATAAGTTTTCTTTATACACACACACATACAAACACACACACACACTAGGATTACATACATATATACACATATATATATATATATTGCTCATTACCACACATACACTCACATACTCATATATATACGTATGTAAATGTAATGTTTATTGGTACGGAAAATTGAATCGCTGAAGCGAGTTAGAATCTGGCTGGGACTTTTCTCCTAAGGCACTAATAACTGGAAAAGTTGTAAGTTGATGCACACACACCTCAACCCGAATATATATATATATATATATATATATATATATATATATATATATATATATATATATATATATAATTATTCTTGTTTACCAAGTCCTATATCAGACACAAGTCAGACTATTACCGTAATCTTTGCTCCATAGTTTCTCTCATACAATCTTCTTGGTTTAAAGACGGCTTTTTTTTCATGTGATTATTTTTCTGCGACAAATATGAATTTTCCCAACGCTCCAAAAATGGATTATTTATGCGATAACTATAATGAATAATTTTCGATATCGCAGACAGTTCCTCTATTTGGAAAGAACTTTCTGTAGCCATGAGATTATCGCTTAGATCCCATTTAGAATCTATTTTTAATCAGATGGGAAGAATTATTGTTTTTGTCTACCCATCGGAAACTTGTCTTCTTTTTGCCTGGCCCAACGTTCAATGTGTGATCCTGTTAGTTTATTTTCAAAATAAATTAAAAAAAACTTAAAATGTCCAAAAGAAGTCTCATGTACAAATGTTAAAAAAGAATTGTGTCTAACTTGTAAAAAATCTCCGGAGATTTCATAAATTTGTTCTGTTTCTGCATCTTAATTACTAAAAGTCTTTCTTTCTTCTCTCGATTCTGTCTCGGTGCACATAAATTTATTGATACATGTGAATGCAGTGCATTAAAAAAAAGTGACATTTTTAAGAGTTACGAAGATGAATAAGTTTCCAAACTTTTTTTCGTATGGGCACTTTTATTGATAGTACACACATGAAACTCTCATCCTCTTCGAAGTAATCTCCTCCGGCTGCAAAGCAATTGTACCGTTCCAACAACTTCTGGAAGGCCCATGGAAGTCCTCTTGTGTTAGTGTGTCAATGACTTTCGTCACAGCCTCTTTCTTCTCCTCCATTGTCTCTTAACGACAGTCTTTGAGCCTAGGGAATGACTAAAAGTCACAGAGAGCAAGGTCTAGACAATAGGGAGGATGAGGAACTGCCTTGATGCCCATCTTGGTCAAATAGTCTGTGACAAGGATGGAGTTGTGGACTGGTGCATTGTCCTGGTGGAAATGCTACTGACCCGATTTGAAGAGTGCTGACCTCTTCCGACTTAATCTCTTCCTAAAGTCCCTTAAAACCTCAACATAGAATCCCTAACCCTAACCCTTTGGCCAATCAACTCTGGTCTATTGACTTCCTTACTCATCTCACACCTCTCATCATCCCTCGCAGAATCTCTGCCATCCTTGAATCTCTTATGCCCCTCAAAAACTGATGTTCGATTCATGCAAGATGGTCGAAAAGTAGTCTGAGGCACTCCATACGTTTTTGTGGCATTTTTTTCAAGTTTAAAACAGAATTTTATTGCATACCCCTATTTTAAAGTGTCGTCACGTCCAAATTGCGTTTTTGAAATTCACTTGTTGTGACAATCAGGCTTTAGTAGGGTATATTCCTATTCCTGCTGTAGCTGTTCATTTGAACCTGAAATTATGAAAATTAGTCCCTCATCTGATGTATTACTGAATTTTCAAGAGTGTACGACAATTTTAAATGCCTGTACAAAAAAGTCTGGAAACTTATTGAAGGCGCCACGTATTTTTGGATATAATTTTATAGTCTCCAAATTTTCCCTTCTTTTCAACTGATCGTTAAAATATTTACCAAGGTGTCTCTGTAATATTAATTCTGCTTTTCGTATAAAGATAACCCCATAGAAATATTTAAAAAATTTTTACCACCTTTGGAGATTCCGATAATCTGTTAAGAAGAAGGATCAATGCGTAGAAGCAGTTTGTAAATATATCATCACTTTACTCTCATAAGAATGTTAACATATTTTAATCATCCTGTTCATCGTTAGGGGCGTTTGGCATATTCCTATATTCATGTGACATGACCATCGTTGGTGAAGTGCTCAGGTCCAGCCTTAAGTTAGTCTTTAACAGTCATAGTAAAGCTTGAAAGACATCAACGTATGGATACTTATAACCGTGCTCCTAACCCATACTTTAGCAAATTCAAAAATTGATAATAATTTACTTTCCTTAATTCCTCCCACCCAAAATCTTTGTTGAAGGTACTATTTACCAACCCCTCCGCTCGGGCAGGATATGACACAAGGTCAATTTTGAAGCGGAGTTTAACAGGTTTGAATTCAAAGTTTTCCTTCTCCTAGACTAGTTGCCTCACCAAGGCTGAAGAAATCAGTCTGTCCTACTATTTACCCATAGCTGGAGGGAGAATAATTGGATTCATACCTTCCCCAAGGGTATTAGTGCTATGTGAAATGCAATCAGTCTCGTCCAGGATTTGAACTCGTGTCGCCGTGTCCATTTCCTCAGACGATAAAGACTACACCACGGGCACCTCCATATACACCACGGGCACCTCCATAAGCACCACGGGCACCTCTTTGTTGAAGGTGGATTGTTTTGGGGGGGAGGCTTTTTATCTCATTCAATCGCTGTAATAGTTTGGAACATCGTACATCAACATTCAGTCCTTCATTTGAAGTCAGTTTCTCTTTTCTTTCAGAGTTTCCTTAGCTTTGTCTGTCTACCTGGCAGATTTTAGGGCTCTCGGTCAACCTGCAGCTTATCAACCAGGTTTTTACAGTGGCCGCTCCTTTGTGTCCGGAAGTTTTTAGATTCTACGACCAGGGATTTTTGTGGAGATCTTTCTTCGGAAAAACGTAGTACATGACCAAGCATTGAGGTTGTACCATTTTTATTGTTGGTTTAATGGTGTTTCACTTTTTGTACAGAGCCTTGATAGAGATTAGGTTGCTTGACCATCGGTGTGTAGGGATCGTTCTCAGATGATTGCGATGACAGGTATCAAGATTATTCATAAGTGCTTTTGGATCAGCCCATCTGATATTTATATCCTTACCCTAACTGAAATGTATAAAAGAATCAGCTGCCAGCTTAGTAGGAGTGTAAAATATAACATCAACCACAGGCATTAAACTGAAGATGCTAAACTAAAAAGAATGACTCTATACAAAGAAAGTGTATATATAAAAACACCCCAAGTCGAAGTTGCTTACCTTAATATATGATGCAATATCAATTTTTTTCTAGGATTCTATTCATTGTTGGATCTTCTGTCTTGTTATTTAATTGAACATTTGTGATTTTCTTGAATCTCATTGAAACTAAAATAACCCTGCCCGAATCAAAATTTGATTATCAAGGATATAATCTCTCGTGCAGTTCCAGATTTCCATTTTTTTATCAACAGACATACACCGATTATGTAGACCTAATTAAACAAACTATGTATTTAACACACCTCTCCAAACAGGCAGTATGTGACACAATGTCAATTTTAAGAAAGGTTTATCAGCTTTGAATTCAGAGTTTTCCCTCTCCTAAAATGGTTGCCAATCAAAGGCTAAATAACCCAGTATGCCTGACTATTTACCATAGTTGGAGGGAGAATAATTGGATTCATACCTTTTTCCGAGTGACTTAGTGCAATGTGAAAAGCAATCAGTCTCGTTCAGGTTTTAAAACATGTTGTCGAGTTCATTTCTTACGACAGAAACTTTACACCACAAGCAACGAAAATGAAATACTGAAAACATATTGTCATTAATTCGGTTCCTTTTTTTAAAACCAATTGTATGTTATATCCTGGCACCAAAATATATATTATATCCTGGCACCAAAATATAAATTATATCCTGGCACCAAAATATATGTTATATCCTGGCACCAAAATATATGTTATATCCTGGCTCGAAAATGTATGTTATATCCTTGAACCAAAATATATGTTATATCCTGTCATCAAAATATGTTATATCCTGGCACCAAAATATAAATTATATCCTTACACCAAAATATATGTTATATCCGGGCATCAAAATATGTTATATCCTGGCACCAAAATATAAATTATATCCTGGCACCAAAATATATGTTATATCCTGGCACCAAAATACAAATTATATCCTTGCACCAAAATATATGTTATATCCTGGCACCAAAATATAAATTATATCCTGGCACCAAAATATATGTTATATCCTGGCACCAAAATGTATGTTATATCCTTGCACCAAAATATATGCTATATCCTGTCATCAAAATATATGTTATATCCTGGCACCAAAATATAAATTATATCCTGGCACCAAAATATATGTTATATCCTGGCACCAAAATATAAATTATATCCTTGCACCAAAATATATGTTATATTCTTGCACCATAATAGATGTTATATCCTGGCATCATAATATGTTATATCCTGGCACCAAAATATAAATTATATCCTGGCACCAAAATATATATTATATCCTGGCACCAAAATATATGTTATATCCTGGCACCAAAATATATGTTATATCCTAGCACCAAAATATAAGTTATATCCTGGCACGAAAATGTATGTTATATCCTTGAACCAAAATATATGTTATATCCTGTCATCAAAATATGTTATATCCTGGCACCAAAATATAAATTATACCCTTACACCAAAATATATGTTATATCCGGGCATCAAAATATGTTATATCCTGGCACCAAAATATAAATTATATCCTGGCACCAAAATATATGTTATATCCTGGCACCAAAATACAAATTATATCCTTGCACCAAAATATATGTTATATCCTGGCACCAAAATATAAATTATATCCTGGCACCAAAATATATGTTATATCCTGGCACCAAAATGTATGTTATATCCTTGCACCAAAATATATGCTATATCCTGGCATCAAAATATATGTTATATCCTGGCACCAAAATATAAATTATATCCTGGCACCAAAATATATGTTATATCCTGGCACCAAAATATAAATTATATCCTTGCACCAAAATATATGTTATATCCTGCAACCAAAATGTATGTTATATTCTTGCACCATAGTAGATGTTATATCCTGGCATCATAATATGTTATATCCTGGCATCAAAATATATGTTATATCCTGGCACCAAAATATAAATTATATCCTGGCACCAAAATATATGTTATATCCTGGCACCAAAATATATGTTATATCCTAGCACCAAAATATAAGTTATATCCTGGCACGAAAATGTATGTTATATCCTTGAACCAAAATATATGTTATATCCTGTCATCAAAATATGTTATATCCTGGCACCAAAATATAACTTATATCCTTACACCAAAATATATGTTATATCCGGGCATCAAAATATGTTATATCCTGGCACCAAAATATAAATTATATCCTGGCACCAAAATATATGTTATATCCTGGCACCAAAATACAAATTATATCCTTGCACCAAAATATATGTTATATCCTGGCACCAAAATATAAATTATATCCTGGCACCAAAATATATGTTATATCCTGGCATCAAAATGTATGTTATATCCTTGCACCAAAATATATGCTATATCCTGTCATCAAAATATATGTTATATCCTGGCACCAAAATATAAATTATATCCTGGCACCAAAATATATGTTATATCCTGGCACCAAAATATAAATTATATCCTTGCACCAAAATATATGTTATATTCTTGCACCATAATAGATGTTATATCCTGGCATCATAATATGTTATATCCTGGCACCAAAATATAAATTATATCCTGGCACCAAAATATATATTATATCCTGGCACCAAAATATATGTTATATCCTGGCACCAAAATATATGTTATATCCTAGCACCAAAATATAAGTTATATCCTGGCACGAAAATGTATGTTATATCCTTGAACCAAAATATATGTTATATCCTGTCATCAAAATATGTTATATCCTGGCACCAAAATATAAATTATACCCTTACACCAAAATATATGTTATATCCGGGCATCAAAATATGTTATATCCTGGCACCAAAATATAAATTATATCCTGGCACCAAAATATATGTTATATCCTGGCACCAAAATACAAATTATATCCTTGCACCAAAATATATGTTATATCCTGGCACCAAAATATAAATTATATCCTGGCACCAAAATATATGTTATATCCTGGCACCAAAATGTATGTTATATCCTTGCACCAAAATATATGCTATATCCTGGCATCAAAATATATGTTATATCCTGGCACCAAAATATAAATTATATCCTGGCACCAAAATATATGTTATATCCTGGCACCAAAATATAAATTATATCCTTGCACCAAAATATATGTTATATCCTGCAACTAAAATGTATGTTATATTCTTGCACCATAGTAGATGCTATATCCTGGCATCATAATATGTTATATCCTGGCATCAAAATATATGTTATATCCTGGCACCAAAATATAAATTATATCCTGGCACCAAAATATATGTTATATCCTAGCACCAAAATATAAGTTATATCCTGGCACGAAAATGTATGTTATATCCTTGAACCAAAATATATGTTATATCCTGTCATCAAAATATGTTATATCCTGGCACCAAAATATAAATTATATCCTTACACCAAAATATATGTTATATCCGGGCATCAAAATATGTTATATCCTGGCACCAAAATATAAATTATATCCTGGCACCAAAATATATGTTATATCCTGGCACCAAAATACAAATTATATCCTTGCACCAAAATATATGTTATATCCTGGCACCAAAATATAAATTATATCCTGGCACCAAAATATATGTTATATCCTGGCACCAAAATGTATGTTATATCCTTGCACCAAAATATATGCTATATCCTGGCATCAAAATATATGTTATATCCTGGCACCAAAATATAAATTATATCCTGGCACCAAAATATATGTTATATCCTGGCACCAAAATATAAATTATATCCTTGCACCAAAATATATGTTATATCCTGCAACCAAAATGTATGTTATATTCTTGCACCAAAATAGATGTTATATCCTGGCATCATAATATGTTATATCCTGGCATCAAAATATATGTTATATCCTGGCACCAAAATATAAATTATATCCTGGCACCAAAATATATGTTATATCCTGGCACCAAAATATATGTTATATCCTAGCACCAAAATATAAGTTATATCCTAGCACCAGGGCAAAGATCCAACTGCATATTGTGCATAGTTCTAGGTTGTAAGAAGCAACAAAACAAAAATATTAAAAAAACATGACTGATATTTCATACAACATAATATCATGAGCAGTTTCGTATTCTATAGAACAAAAAAAAAACTCTTTAGAAACAAAAAAAAAATGTAATTATAAATGTATATTATATAATGAATAGATTCTTAAACCACGAGGCATAAAATAATCCTGGAGGGTTTGACATTCCATTAAAATCAATCAACCAGTCTTAAAAGTGTAGTGCTGTTGACCATAAGAAAAATTACTTCCCAGTGATATTTTCACTTTCTTTCAAATTATTCTTTACTGACATGCCCACTTTCATTTATACGATTCCCTGTTTAATAAAAGTAGTGTAAATGTAAGGGTTACATTCGATGTGCACATTGTATTCAAATTCTCTGAACAATTAGAATTTGCAATGATTTACTGAATATGAGAGCATTACTAACCTCGTATCGGATGTTCTCAAAAAGCTACACATTTAGATAGAACCAAATTTCAAAGACTCTCACTAACACTACAACGTGATATAAAATGACCAATACAATTCTGACGAAAGCATATATAAGTTTAAAAAAAAATTTCCTTAAAAAATTATGCATTCCAGGAAGGATACATTTCAGATGTAAAACTCATCTTCGTGTAATTCTACCGATTAGAACCTCGTTCGATTTTGAGGCCGCACTATTGAAACTCAATTGATTTCCATACTAGAAAAATGTTAATTTTTATGCCAAATTGGCTCCACAAACTATAATTTTTATACTTAAACGTTTTAGCATTTAGCAACTAATCGGTACATTCACGCTAGGTTTAAAATTTCGATTATTTGACTTGACACGAAAAATTTGAAGGATCAAAACCCAAAATAATTTGAGAATCTAGATTAATAAACATTCATTTTTAATCCTATTAGATTCATTGATAAATTATCCCCTTTTTTAATTTAGTTTCCAGCCAACCTCAATGGTATAAATAAGCGATGAAATAAAATTCATACCTACATACAGTTGAGTGAGTATAGACAAGTCTATACTTACTCAACTGTCCGTAGGTATGAATTTCATTTCAGAACTACTCAATTTTTAAGCCTATTTCTATTGTATAAAAATATAACTTTCTTTTCTTACAAGAATGCATTTTAATTTCCTCATCGTTTAACGTAATCTAGATTTCTTTTTGAATTAGAAATATTCGTATAAATATTTCATCTGTCACCTGCTGATAGAAAATTTCAACAGCAACAACATTAGTCTTTAAGGCTTAAATACCCACCTCTCTCTCTTGCTCTCTCTCTCTCTCTCTCTCTCTCTCTCCATATATATATATATGTATCTACACAAAGACACTTTCATACAAGGATTTTTTGCACACTCAAAATATATCCCTTTCGATTAGTTAAACAGAAAATATTACATTTCTATTTCTGTCTTGAAAATATTTATAAACTGTCATATATTACTTAAAGGCAAGATAATGGAATCGTGTCTGTTCTCGGAATTGTCAACTGTATCTTGTGTAGTAAAATATATTTCCTTATCAAACAACTTGATGTGTTTTCCTTCTTTCTCTTTTCACTTAAATAGACAAGATACAGCACGATCTAACTAACATTATCTTTTCTTATAAGAAAACACTTTGTAACTTCTGCTTTTTCAGCAAACTTTTCATTGAATTTCAAAAACAATTTTTTTTCAAAATTATCAGTTTGTTGATCAAAGTTTTCTTGAATCATTTACATCTTTCTAGGCTAAACACAACCGCGTTGCCCGTGGTGTAATGGTTATCGTCATAGGAAATGAACACGGCGACACGAGTTCAAATCCTGGACGAGACTGATTGTGTTTCACACAGCACTAATACCCTTGGGAAAGGTATGAATCCAATTATTCTCCCTCCAGCTATGGGTAAATAGTAGGGCAGAATAGGTTATTCAGCCTTGGTGAGGCAACTAGTCTAGGAGAAGGAAGACTCTGAATTCAAACCTGCTAAACTCCGCTTAAGAATTGACCGTGTGTCACATCCTGCCCGAGCGGAGGGGTTGGGTAAATATGCTAAAGGCAACCGCACTTTTTTTTTCACTTTTGATCGCGTTAAATGCCTAGTATATTTCGGACATTGTCGTCCAATCCGTTAAATGATATGAAATCCACGGTCTTTTCGAGGTGGATATTAATTGATTCTTAATATGTAAACTTGTAGTACATCGATGAGAATACGTAAAGGATTTATTAATATTTATAAGTATCCCGTACAGCTAGGATTTGAGGTTATAGAGCCAACTTAGCACTTGCTGTAATAGCAACACAGAAAAGAGAAGGCGTTCTAAGAAAAGTCGGATATTTCAACAGAGAGACAGAAAAACTTATAGAGACTAGTTCTTTCTTCATATACAATGCTCATTAAATAAGTTTCCAGACTTTTTTCATATGGGCACTTTTATTGATAGTACACACATGAAACTTTAGTTCCTTTCGAAGTAATCTCCCCCAGCTTCTGGAAGGCCACATGGAAGTCCTCGTGTGTGAGCGTGTCAATGGCTTTCATCACAGTCTATATTATCTCGTCAATTGTCTCATAACGACAACCTCTAAGGTTTTCCTTGAGCTTAGACAATAAGCAAAAGTCACAGCAAGGTCTGGAATATAGGGAGGCTGAGGAACTGCCTTGATGCCCATCTTGGTCAAATAGTCTGTGACAAGATGGAGTTGTGGACTGGTGCATTCTTGGGTCTGGAAGAGCCAGCATGCTTCCACTGGGAACCCTGTCTCTTGGTCTCTGTGTCATAGCAGTAGATCCAGCTTTCATCGCTGGTCACCAGAGCATCAAGAACAGCAGGATCTAAATTGATCAGCTCGACCATCTCCCAGCTGTCATGACAGTGTCATTCTTTCTGATCTTCTCTGAGCACCCTTGGAACAAACTTCACGCAAATCTTCTGCATCTTCAGGTCCTCGCGAATAATTGTGTGTACAGTTCCCATACTGACATCAAACTGTGAACTTATTGTCTCTATAGACACACGACGGTGCTTATCCATGAAATTCTTTATTTGGCCAATCAACTCTGGTTTTCTGACTTCCTTACTCCTGCCACACCTCTCATCATCCCTCACAGACTCCCTGCCTTCCTTATATCTCTTATGCCACTCAAAAACTGATGCTCGATTCATGCAAGATGGGCCAAAAGCAGTCTGAAGTATTCCATATGCTTCTGTGGTATTTTTCCAAGTTTTAAACGGAATTTTATTGCATATCATTCCTCTAAAGTATCCTCACGTCCATATCACATTTTTGAAATTCACCAGCTGTGACAATCCGGCTTTAGTAGGGTGTATTCCAATTGCTGCCGTAGCTGTTCATTTAAATCTGTAATCATAAAAATTGGCCAGTCATATTATGAGATGTATAGCTATAAGATACTGAATTTTCAAGAGTCTACGACAATTTTAAATGATTGTACAAAAATGTCTGGAAGCTTATTGAAGGCAACTCGTAATTCGAGTATAGCTTGAATAGTGATTGTTGTACCCAGTCAGACAAATAATTGTCTAAAATACTGCGACATTGTAGTAAGCGATTTCCAACTGCAATCGTGTGATTACGTTCACTTTCGGACTAACTCCATTTTGAATGGTATTCATTCGCTCATTTCCTCAGCTCCGGGTTAAATAGTAACAATTCTGTAGGTCAACAATGAAGACGTTGACATTCATTAAGTGACAAAGATTGATATACCTTTAAACAGAGAATCCAAACTGATTCATTGATTGGTTAGTTGACTCATTTTAACGGCATGTGATATATCAAAGATTATGTAGAGGTTAGGAAATTTCATTTAAATTTACATCTTTTTATTTTGTTTTTTAAGATTTTCTTTTTTACGCTGTTCGATGGGATCAAATATTCCTATCTTATCAAAAACAAATAGCTCAAAATCGTATGTTTTCAAGTAGATATATCAAACATTAATAATTGTACAGTTCCTGCAATAAATTTCGGTATTGTGGAGGTGCCTGTGGTGTAATGGTTATCGTCGAAGGAAATGGACACAGTGACACGAGTTCAAATCCTGGACCAGGCTAATTGCATTTCACATAGCACTAATACCCTTGGGAAAGGTATGAATCCAATTATTCTCCCTCCAGCAATGGGTAAATAGTAGGGCAGACTGGGTTCTTCAGCCTTGGTGAAGCAACTAGTTTAGGAGAGGGAAAACTCTGAATTCAAACCTGTTAAACTCCGCTTAAAAAATGACCTTGTGTCATATCCTGCCCGAGCGGAAGGGTAAAAAATGGGGGTGCCTGTGGTGTAATGTTATCGTCGTAGGAAATGGACACAGTGACACGAGTTCAAATCCTGGACCAGGCTAATTGCATTTCACATAGCACTAATACCCTTGGGAAAGGTATGAATCCAATTATTCTCCCTCCAGCAATGGGTAAATAGTAGGGCAGACTGGGTTCTTCAGCCTTGGTGAAGCAACTAGTTTAGGAGAGGGAAAACTCTGAATTCAAACCTGTTAAACTCCGCTTAAAAATTGACCTTGTGTCATATCCTGCCCGAGCGGAGGCGTTGGGTAAATATGATAAATTTCTATAAAATTTGTAATCATTTGCTTGTACACAGTTATATGGTTTCCAGTTATATATTGTCATCCTTACTGAATATTTATAACCTCAAGTATCTATTCCCGATGCAGACAATCTGGATGCCATTGTAAGGCATTCCCATCAAATACCAAACATTTTTAAGAGGTTAGCTAATAACGTTCATTGCACGTTACTATTGAAACTTTTTCTGAATTTTTTTCTTAGATGTTTTTTTTTTCTTTTGTACACGTTCCTATCGAATACGATTTATTTTTAAGCTTTCTCTCCTGATGACCCTAATACGATTCTTCGATAAGAAGAGGGTTAAAGCTAAAACTTTTATTCCACGAAGAAAATTCCATTATGTAGAGTTACTCTGTGGAATGTCAATGGCAAGAGAAGCATTTGTGTCTGCTCACTTTTTGGTGAATATCAATTTGGTGAGAGTCAATTAAGGTTTTTGGGTGAGTATCAATTAAGACTTTTTTTTTCTTTTCTGCGTACGGTCCTATTGAACACGATTTATTTTTAAGATTCATTTTGATTTATTTTTGATTTATTACAACCATTTATTATGAACATAAAATATACTTATTTATTATTAATACAAATTATCCCCCTTTTATTATTATAAGAAAATAAGTTAATTATTTATTCATCATCATCATCATCTTGTCCTGCCATCAGCACGGATATCCCTGACTCTCTCTCGCCACCAATCCTTATCATAATTTCTGGCAGGTCCTCTGGGCTACACCCTGTATCCTCACAGAACGGATGTATAGAGGTGCGAGCTGCTCGCCCTGCCTTTGGTTGGCTATGTGCAGGGGTCCACAAGAGTACATCACAAATGAGCTCGTCTCTACTTCTCCAGCAATGTCCTGCATGTCTGGTTCATCTAACTTTGATAGTTTTCGTGATGGGTGGTTGGTGGCCGTACAGCTGCTGCTTTGTTCCTCCAGAACTTATTCAATATTGCTCGCAGCGTTTTTGTGTAGTTGCCCTCAAGCTTTTTCTCCATCCGTTTAGTTAGCATCCATATAGTGCATCCATATAGCATTATCGATACGACCGCTGCTTGGAAGAAACTGTGTTTCATTTTATCGGTCAGGTCTGACTTCCATATGACCGATAGCCTATTGTTGCTGCCCATGCCTTTTCTAGTCGCGTGTCGATGTCCGTCTCACTTGATGAGACACTACTTCCTAAGTAGGTGCACTTGTTAACTAGTTTCAGAGAGTTACCGTTTAGTGTGGAAATAACGCCTGTTTGATTAAAGCACATATATTCCGTTCTGTGTGCATTAACATGGAGGCCAATGCCAGCAGCGACTCATTCCAGACTATGCAGTAGGGTTTCGGCTTGGACAGGTACATTTGCCATAAGCGCCGTGTCATCGGCGTAGTCGGCGTCGGTGATTGTTTTTGCGGGGTAACCTCTGCTTCTTTTCTTTGTTAGCTTGAAACCGTTTTCTTTGATTTTATTAATCGATGTTCTAAGCACGTAGTCTAGACAGATGATAATGAGGTATGGGGCTACTGTGTCCCCTTGCAGTACTCCTGCTACGATGTTGAAGTAGTCTGTGTCTCCATCCGGGGAACGTACTTTCACTTTGATGTTTCTATAGAGAATCATTATGGCTGCGACAGGTTTTTTTTCGGTAAGCCGAATGCGAGTAGAATTAGCTCCATCTTCCCCCTGTGGATGGAATCGAAGGCCTTGTTAAAGTCGATGAATAATATTGTAGCCTGTAGGTTTTTTGCCCGTACGCCTTCAAGAATTCTACGGATGGTCAATATTTGTGAGGTCGTGAATCTATTTCTCCGGAAGCCATTTTGGTTCTTCCAAAGAATTTTGTCAATTTTGGGTTCTATGCGTAGTTGGGCATTGTATATTTTGGCTTCTATGGACGTAAGTGTTGCACCTCAGTAGTTCTTGGCTAATCCGAGGTCGCCCTTTTTTAGGGAAAGGGAGTATGTATCTCTTCATCCATCTGTCTATCGGGTTTTGATTATAGACTGCATTACAGTGTCGGAGCAGTATATCGACGAATTGCCTGGTTTTCCATACTTCTGGGGGAATTTCATCAAGCCCTGCAGCTTTTCTATTTTTAATTTTTCTAAGTACTGAGTCGAGTTCTACTAGGGTAAATAGTCCTAGTTTGATATCTAATTTCTTACTTATAATTTTCGTGATTGGTTCACGTGTAACTTTCGGTGGGTTTCCTTGTAGATTCTCGAAATGCTGTTTTCACAGTTTTATTCGTTCTTGTTGATTGGTAGCTTTCCGTTTAGCTTTGGTAGTGCTCTTCCTTCCGCTCACTTCGTTTAGCGTTTGGCATGCTATCCTAGATTGCCTATCTTCCACTGAGTCTCTAATCTTATCTTTTTGATTTTGTATGTATTCTGTCTGTTCTTTTAGGTATATGTTTGCTAATTCATTTTGTGCTGCTTGGTTTGTTCATTTATATTCACATTTTCTGTGAAGTTGTTTCTTTGAGAATTTTTTCTGCACACAGATAAGATATCAAGTATTTCTATCTAAAACAAATATTTTGCAATTTTTTTAAAAAATTTAAAAACTTGAATATTATTTATTGTTGTGTTCTGGTTAGTGAACACAAGTAGTAGTAATAATAAGACAAACCACGATATATATTCATATGTGATTTTTATTCATATTTCACATTTAACATTATACATATATATTCAACACAAGTGATTTTTATTCATATTTCACATTTTACATTATATATATATATATATATATTAAACACATGTGATTTTTATTCATATTTCACTTTTTACATTATACATATATATTCAACACGTGATTATTATTCATATTTCACATTTTACATTATACATATATATTCAGCACATGGGATTTTTATTCGTATTTCACATTTTACATTATACATATATATTCAATACGTGATTTTTATTCATATTTTACATTTTACATTATACACATATATTCAACACATGTGATTTTTATTCATATTTCACATTTCACATTATACATATATTCAATACATGTGATTTTTATTCATATTTCACATTTCACATTATACATATATAATCAACACATGTGATTTTTATTCATATTTCACATTTCACATTATACATATATATTCAACACAAGTGATTTTTCTCATATCTTACATTAGTAAGTTGAATAATTGTGACACAATTTAAATGTTTTTAAAAAATAAGCTAATATTCAATTATCATTATTTGATTATTTATTATTTACTCAAAATGTATTTATTTAACACGGTCCTATCGAACACGATTTATTTTTAATATTCATTTTGATTTGTCTTTTTATCCATTTGACCTATAAATAGATTTGGTTTGGCTTGTTTTTAATGCATATCTACCATTGTATGTTCTTTGATGCCACATCCGATTTATACGTATATATTAGGTATTTGTAATCAAGAAAAAGTTAAATAGTTTCAAGTATTCCTATATATCACAAACAATTCAATTATTAAACATCAGCCATTTGTTTACACTCTCTTAAATGATCAGTTATATTTCTAACTCTAAGCATAAGTGATTTGTTTGTTCTCAAGTTTAAGTGTCAAACAGTTCTAATTGACCCACTTATATCAGGTGCTACCACTCCAAGCCAGAGTTGACCTAGGAGTAATTGCAATGAAGCGGTACTCTGCATCCCCCAAAGTTCCAGTGCTGGAGCCTTGCCCTCATATCATATCTGGGACACTTTTTTGAGAGGTCTTACCCCTCTGCAGAAATGCAGTCGGTGTATTCCACAGCCCCCTTGTTGACTGGGCTCCTTAGATGGGACTCTAACAGGTACTACTGTTTTAGGTCATAGTGAACCTGGCGCTTTACCATCAGATGGATGTTAGTTCAATATCAAAGACTCCCCTCATTTTTCATTATTATTCTTTCTAACAAACAGCAAGTAAATAGACTTTCGTTTATGTTGTGTTCTGGTTAGTGAACACAAGTAGTAATAATAATAAGACAAACCACGATATGTGAGGAAAATAGTTATATTTACAGGAAAGAGTATTTACAAAAAAGAGACTGTTAGTAATAAGAACATAGGATTAGTGATAAAGTAATGATATGCTTCAACAATAGGAACGGCTCTTCTGGTCTGACTCGTAGGTTTATCCACAGACTGATCTCCGCTACTGCCATATATGGCAGATGGAACAGCTCATTATGCTGAAAAGGTAGGTGATACCCAACAGTTTACTTCAAAGATTTCCTGTAACTAAGTGGCCAAAATCAAAATGGAAACATGCTGATCAACTTAGCTTTATGCCTGGGTTTCAATATGTCCAGCGTTTAACTTACTCAACTCTAAAATCTTTTGAGAAAGCTAGGAAACTTTAGCACACTTCTAGTATATTTCTTCCTTTTTTTGTGATTTTTAGCATATCTTGTGTATTGGGTAATTTTATCTGTTTGGCAATTATTTTTAATTATTAGATATCGGAAGTTGTTGTTTTGTATACAGCGTGACGTCAGAGACGCGGCCATTTCAGATAAGTGGTTTGGACATCTTTTATTCATTATGATATAGAAGCTACTTACTTCCAAGCAATAAATTCCAGTCGTTCGTTTTGTGAACATTTTTCATCTTTGCAAAGGCTTATCGAATTTAGATACGGAACATTGATCATTTCGTCTTCCCGACTGGCTGACTCAAACAGATTGGTTGTGGGATGGTGATAGAACAACAGCGACAAAAATAACTTAATATGTGCTAACGACCCGTTAAATGTCTTCAATAGTAATAGCTATAAACAACAGAGTGCAGGCCCTAACTAAAGCAATCATCGATATACATATACATCAAAAACACACATACGCACACCCACGTAGACACCCACACACACCCACACACACACCCACACACACACCCACACACACACACATATATGTATATATATATATGTGTGTGTGTGTGTTACATATATATATATATATATATATATATATATATATATATACACATATATATACACACTTACGAGGGGCATACGATAAGCTTCCAGACTTTTTTCGTATGGGCATTTAAAATTGTCGTAGACTCTCGAAAATTTATTATGTTATTGATATACATATGATGAGATGACAGACCAATTTCTATGATTTCAGGTTCAAATGAACTGCTACAGCAGCAATTAGAATAAACCCTACTAAATCCTGATTGTCAGAGCTGGTAAATTTCAAAAATACAATCTGACACTTTAGAAGAACGATATGCTATGAAATTCTGTTTTAAACTTGGAATAAATGCCAGAGAAACATATGGAATGCTTCAGACTACTTTTGGAGTAACTTGCATGAATCGAACATCAGTTTTTAGTGGCATAAGAGATTCAAGGAAGGCAGAGAGTCTGTGAGGGATGATGATAGGTGCGGTAGGAGTAGGAAAGTCAATACACCAGAGTTGATTGGCCAAAGGGTTAGGGTTACTATGTTGAGGTATTAAGGGTGTTCAGGTAGAGATTCCGTCTTAAGAGGCCAGCACTCTTCAAATCGGGCAGTGGCATTTCCACCAGGACAATTCCCCAGTCCACAACTCCATCCTTATCACAGACTATTTGACCAAGATGGGCATCAAGACAGTTCCTCACCCTCCCTATTGTCCATACCTTGTTCCCTGTGACTTTTGGTTATTCCCTAAGCTCAGAGGCTGTCGTTATGAGACAATTGAGGAGATGAAAGAGGCTGTAACAAAGGTCATTGACACGCTCACACAAGAGGACTTCCATGGAGCTTTCCAGAAGTTGTTGGAACGGTACAACAAGTGCATTGCAGCCGGGGTAGATTCCTTCGAAGTGGACTGGAGTTTCATTAGTGTAATATCAATAAAAGTGCCCATACGAAAAAAGTCTGGAAACTTATCACATGGACCTCGTATATATATATATATGTGTGTGTGTGTGTGTGGGTACGTGTGTGAGAGTGTGTGGGCGTGATAAAATTGCTATATGTCTACAAAGGAAACGCTGTCTACACATCTGTAAACTTATATCTATGAAAACATTCATATGCATAGGTACGTAAAATGCACACACACACACACACACACTTACACGCATATATATATATATGTATATATGTGTGTGTGTGTGTGCGTCTGTGTATGTGATGCGATGTCGATGGGTACATCGCTGCACATAATATATGTGACTCGAGCCCCTCTGAACAATGCTGGTCATGGGCTCACTTAGTGCAAGGTAGACCTGATGAGCCTAGCTGGACATGAGCCCAAATCCAAGTCCTGGCACGTATGCCTGATTATAGCTTAAACTGGACGACAAGGTCCAGTGCTGTACAAGGGTGACAAAAAATACCAGACGGCTCAGCTAATACTTTCTTTGGACTGATTAAGAAAGAACTTTGAAATTTCCAGTTTGATAAAGGAATCTTGATAAAACAATGAATTGATTAATGTCTTCTTATTAGAAAGATGTTTATGTATATCTCTTCAGTACGTTCAGTTCATTTTTGTAATGATCGAAATTATTCGGTCAAATGTTATGGATTGCATTCTTTGTTCTTTCAAAATTTGGTTGACGTTTTGCGAAAAATGCAATTTAAATTCAACCATTTCCATTCATTGTTAATCAAGTTATATTGAGGAAACAATTGATTAAGTATAAATAGTTTCTTTGTAAAAGTCGTAATAAATATCCTGGATATTGAATGTGTATTTGTGTGTATGTGTGTGTTTAACTTAAGTGATATTGAATATACCGGAGATCTTTTGACTATTCATCAAAAACTGAGCCTTAAAAAGCCTTAAAATTCATTTTAAATTACGATGAAAGCAAACATAGAATTAATAACAAAAGTTATGGAATATTTTGGTGGCTGGTAGATAAATCTTGATTTTATACCAATCAGATTACCACAGTTATTTTTATTTTTTTCCCTTCAACATACTTTATTGTACTAACTATTTTTAAAGGGTTACAAAAGACAACTAACATTGATACTAGCGAATAACCTATTAAGATGTATTACAATCGAGTTAAAACATTTGAAATTATTAGATATACAACTTCTTACAAAAGTTATAATAAAATTAGTACATTTAGAGGATGTTTTTTATGCGGTTATCTCGTTAGAAATAACAAAGAAAAAGCACAAAAAATTTAATAGGTAAATATTCTGGTTTCATAAAAAAAGCATAAAACAAACTTAATTAAATCATTTAAATTTATGGTAGATCTTTTTTTTTTTTTTTTAGTCATCCAGAGGAAAATATTACGGAATCAAACAACACTAAGGAAAAAAATCTCTAATTTGACGCCCACTCTTCTTCCTGCGAGCGTCACAATGTCGCACTCAATTCAAGCTGTCAACGGTCAAGATTATATCCTGATATTCCTCAACCGGATGCACCTATTATTTACACAGGTGCATTTCCTATTTTGACAGCTTGGCCGGGTCGGAGGTCAATATACAACAATAATTGTGGGTGATAGCAATAGATATCGATAAAAGTTAGGGAACTTGATGATGATAATGATAACAAGACAAGCTTGTAAACCATAATTTCCAACGAGGCAGCACTCATATTTGTTAAAGCTATGTTTGTCTAGGACGATGTCAAAGAAGTGGACACTCAGAGATGATTATCTTCTTTACAGTAGTAACGGTCTGCAAGAATAAGTTGTTAGCAATTGCTATACAGCTAGACGCTTTTAATATATTCAGCTGCTTTCAGGATTTTAATGAGGTTTAATCTTTAAAAGTTGCCGAACAATGTTTTCGGCTTTGAGAGATATGCAAAATTATATGAAAATATCATATCAGAAAATCCTATCTTCGTTCTATGGTGATAAATTCAAAATTTTCGAGATTATTTCGGGCATTATTGTTATTCTTTTATCTGTTTAATTTTATGTAATCAAAGCAACAGTATCCTTCTACATCTTTAATATTAACTTGATAACACATCGAAATCTTAGAAGACAAATCTTTTAATCAAGTGGGAAAAAATTACACTGAGGTTGATATCAGCAAATTTTGTCATCCGATTATTCAACAACTAAATTTAAAGAATTAGAATAATTTGAAATATAACTTGAAGTTAATTTTCTAAATTTACCAATAAATCTGGTAAAATACAATTGAAGAATTTCCTCTAATAATTTCTAGATTTTGACGGAAAAACAAAATCAGTTCCCCACTTTGTTGCCAGCTTAGAAGACGTTAACTTTATTCCTTGAAGAAGAGTATGACTTTTACCTGCCCCTCCTAAATGGTGATCTAGTTATGACGCCAAACTGCAACGGATAGAGAGGATTCATCTCAAGAGAACTAGAGAACGTGGAGTACCCACCATTGCTATTACTTCGAGGTGAACTCTGAACAGAGGCGGTGGTACTTTCAGATTCTCATCTATCGGACTAATAGATTTGTTTAAAAAATATTCGTATTCGATAGGTATACTTTGTGGCATATAATTGCAAATTTTTTGTATTATTATTATTTACTTGAAATAATATAACTGTGTGCCAGCAAATAATCATCATTAAATATGAACTGATATTTGAACCGTTATTATCAGTAGTATTGGATAGTATAGGATACAACGAATATTTCATCATCATTATAAAGTTTTCTTGATAGCACAGATTTCCCTAACTTTCTCCCCCTACGACCCTATCATCCATCACTCCCGGCAGGTCTTCCGAATTATATCCTTTGTCCCCACACAGCTGATATAAATAAGTTCTTGTCTACCGACCAACAATTTGAACGTCCATTGGTTGGGGTCCATGGAAGAATGTCACTCATGGATTCGTCCTTGCTTCTCCAGTAGTGTCCTGGTTGTCTAGTTTGTTTTACTTGGATGGTTTTTGAGATGGGAAGTAAGTAGCCGTACAGCTGTTGATTCGTAAGGTGTCACTTCCAGGATTTGTTCAAGATAGCTCGCAATATTCTTGTATAGTTCCCATATATTTTATATTTAATATCATATAATTGAGTAAAATTCTTTAGAAATAATGTAAGATATTCCCTAATCACTAGTTATAAACTAAACTTTGACGAATTGACATGCCATAAAAATCCATCAATAAATCGATCAATCAATCAAAAATCAGTTTCAAAAAATGTGTAAGGACTTAGAATTAGGCTGTATTCAAAATAAGCAATATGTTATTCGAAGCTTCTTAACTCCTTCCTTTCCGCAATAAAACCTTTATGTCTATCTTAGCGTCGATTTCATCTTAAATGATATCCGTCTACTTTTCCCGAAGGCTAGATTTACTAGTCTCTACGGACACAAGATTGTACAAGTCATATTCACCTATCAGTTGACCTACAAACTTTCCTGCTTTCTCTCTGTTCCTTTAACGTAAATACCGTTTCGGCTTCGAGCCTAGATACTTATTTGTCGTGCGGTGACTTAAGTCGCTGAAAGGCTTTCTTTGATACTGGTTCTTGTGATTTCGAATTATTCAACGAATGATTTCCAGTTCATCTTTTTGCTACCTTTCTAGTCTACAGATGCGTGCTGTTAGGCAATTCTTCTGATAATTTCAATACGAAAAGAAATATGGCGTATTAAACGAACATTCTTTCAGGCTATCATATTGAAAGTTACGTCACATATTTCCTTGTAAATCACAGTTTTCGCAACAAAATCTGATAATACTGTCTGGAACCCACTGTAAAAGTTTGAGTAGTATAGTGGTCAATATGTATGCGCAAAAAGATTTCAGGAGAGAAACCGATTTTAACTCTATATTCGGACACTTGTTAATCAGAAAGAACGCTGATAACTGTCGAACATTCTTGAGGTTTTAGTTTATATCACGTGATTTGTGTTCAGCATTCTAAATAACGATTCATAAAGCAAATACTTCGATGTTTTGATATATAAATCTTAAACAGACCTGTTCTCTCTTTATATATATATATATATATATATATGAGAGAGACCAATTAAAATTATATATATATATTCATATATAAATACAAATTTCGTTGAACATAATAGATATTTTCTGTTTATATATTTTCTTGTTGATCCTTTCACATTGCCATATGGATTTTATAGTATTCGGCGGGAATTGATTGGTATATTTTCCATAATTGTTTATTTCCCAAGTACATTCTGCCCGACTTTGAGCCATCATAAAGGGGGGATGTATTACAAAAGCAATGCAACTTTTGTATGTACATTACTACTGTGTAAGAAGAAGAGCATCTGGGCCGTTGCAGTGTGTAGAGTTTACTTTTAAAATTATTCTATAATTAGTGCCAGTAGCTAAAGACATTTAAGCACATTAGCCCTGGTTTGAAAATTAATTCTGTTAATTTTGGGTTGCATGTTTCTAATATACAGTGCTTCGAGAATCTGTAGTTTTTGTTTGTTATTTTGATGTTCTAATATTGTTGTGTTTTCGGTGAGAATTTTCTATACTTCTGTTGTTTGGCATGATGCTGTGCTAAAATACTTGGGAAATAAACAATTATGGAAAATACATCAATCAATTCCCACTGAATACTCTAAAATCAATACGGTAATATGAAAGGATCAACAAGAAAATATGTAGACAGAATATGTCTATTATGTTCAGTGAAAATTGTATTAATGAAGAAATTCTGCCAAAATACACACACACACACACACACACATATATATATATATATATATATATATATAATTGTTGTAATAAAACATTCAAAGAGTTCCCAGGATCCCATCGTCAATGATGTTCTGGGGGTTCTTACTAGTTTCGGGTCTTCCAAGATCATACTTGTTCTCCCAAGTGACACTATTGAAATTATAATTCCGGCAGCCGATCCTACAGCCAAACCACCCGCTGAGTACGCAACAACACACTGCACAGGCTTGAAAAAGTTAAATCCTACTGCTATTTAATTTTTAAACTGAAGGTTGTCCATGAAAAGTGACATAGCTCACTTCCTTCCCAGTCGCGACGATTTAACACGGAAACAATCGATAGCTCGTCTTTTCCTCCTGGATCTCGTAGGAGTATACGTATTGAGCAAGGTTTGGCTCAAAATAACAGGTAAGAAATTCCTACGCACAGGGATGGAAATTTACAAACGTACCAAGCAAGTCTTTAACAAACTTAATAAAATCTTCTATTTAAAGTCTTTTTACAAGAATGTATATTTAGATAATTATACATTCTTGTAAAAAGACTTTAAATAAATTCATAATAGATCTCATGTTTTAGGTTTTACCTGATATTATTGATACATTTGCCTGTTGTATATTGACCTTCGACCTTGCCAAACATGCTATTCCAAGGTGATGCACCGGTAGGAAGTAACACATTCCGATGGCAGTTATGAGAAAAAATCCCGTAGGCGGGCTTGGCTGACGATATGGGACAAGGTAAAAATCCCATGGTACACTCATAGACTGATGCACCGGAAGAGTGACCTCTGAACTGACAGTTATTTCCGCTTGATGATGATCAAATATGCCAGTCCAAAGACGCCGGAAGTGGCATATTCCGGCCTGGCTATCTATGAGAATAGATACTGAGTGGGCGATTGAACTATTTGATAACTCGATGGAGGCAGGAAGTCAGTCAGTTCGAGTTCAGACGAGTTGGAGACAAGATGTGGTAGGGAAAGCCACCACCCAGCAGAAGGTTCCCGCGGGACCCTCGATGGAGTTTGGAGGCCAGATCCGTTGGTGACAAGTTGTAGTAGAGAAAGCCAGCACCCATCAGAAAGCTGAGCCCCCGGGCCTCCGGTTGAGCATCAGGAGAACGTGAAAGACACAATGCTGATGGCCATAAGAGTTGGGGTCAATATATTGCAATTCTGTTCGGTCTCCAACTCCCTCTCACACACAAACCTTTCAAATAAAGTGAGAGGAATATTTTTTTAAAGAAGTCTTCGCTCGTCTTTATTATTGCGTCAATATGTATTCTGCATGTATATGTGTATATATGCATATTTATTATGTGGCTATACAACATGTCCTGCAGGTGAGTTTTATATATATTTTATTACTTATATATATTTATATATTCTTATATATATTTATATATTCTTATATATTTATATATTCTTATATATTAATGGCGGTGCATTGATCACTCTATTTGAATATATTAATACTAAATATTTCTCATAGATTATTCCTATTTAGTCAATTAATAAACTTTATATATATATATATATATATATATATATATATACGCACGCTCCCCCGCGGAGGTTGAGCCCTCTGGCGAAGGAATGTTCGGCTACCGCTCGTATAGTGCAAAGCCCTTCGACCGAATTGAGCATTCTGGTATCCGGTAAGGAATGTAAACATACGAACACTGCTGCTGCTGCTGCTATTGCTACATAATACCTTACAATTCCCTAAGCCGACGTGGTACGCTTGTTGTCCGAGCGGTTTAATACTAAGTCTAACGTAAAGTTTGGCAGGTTCCGATCCCAGCTTCAAGCGTCCTACGTGCCTTGCCACACTGAAGACTTGTGATACAACGAACCAGTCTGTTTGTAGATGACAATATATATATATATATATATATATATAACTTCAAGTCACATATGTACACGTATGGATTTATGAAATTTTTTTATGTATATGCCCCAAATTGTTTAGAACACCTGAACATTGATGAACATAATAAAACAGTTAATTTCAGCAGAGTTTTGCCAAGTCGGCTGGGGCAGAAGAATACACCAACTGTACCTCTGCAAAGAGATAGGACCCCCACAACGAGTGTCCTAGATATGACACTAAATCTGATGGTAAGGTTACAGTGATACTGGAGCTTTAGGGAATGCAGACCACCCCTTCATTGCCATCGCTCCTAGGTCCACTCTGGCTCGGAGTGGTAGCACTTGATAGGGCCCTATCTATGAGTCCAACAGAACTAAAATGCGTACTTGTGCTAAACTGAATTGCTTGGAATAGAACTCTTTTGACATGTGAACTGCGTACTTATGCTAAACTGAATTGTTTGAAAAAGAACTGTTTTTGTCATTGAAACTGTATTATGTTAAACTGAATTATTCGAAATAGAACTGTTTTGACATTTAACTGTGTGTAAACAAAAACTATACATATACTAAACTAAATTGTTCGAATTAGAACTTTTTGGCAAAACTGAAATGGAAACTAAGCTTGACTAAGCTTGAAATGGAAACGTTTTTGACAATTAAACTATTTACTTATGTTAACCTGCATTGTTTGAAATAGAACTGTTTATTTGTATAAAAATGGATTTGGCATTAAATAACCAAGAAAGGTTGATATGCCATAAAACCAAAACAAACAAACAAACAAACAGACCAGAGTTATATCAGTTTGGAACGAATCTCACATCTGATTTTAGAGTAGATTTAATCACCAAGATAATTTCGGTTTTTTTTTCTCGTGGTGTAAGGGTTAAAGCGATGGAAAGCTGAATGGTAGTGAGTTCGAACTCCAGCCGCTTTATTACGTTCACTTTCGGGCAAATACCCTTGGGAAAGATATGAACCCCCTTATTCTCAGACCTACGGGTTAAATAGTACCACAACTGTTCTTCTTGAAGGACGGCTTTGGCATTAAATAACCTTCAAAGGTTGATATGCCATTCAAACAAACAAACCAATCCAAACCAAGATAACATCCATTGTTTCACCGAACCTCATTCCATCTATCAATAAATTTATAGATTTCCCGCTTGTAATTTTCTTTAAGTTTTGAAGCAAAATATTATACTAACTCTTGTTCAGTTTCTCCTCTTGATGTTTACCTGAGATCATTAAAATGTATCTGTAATCCTCGAAACAATTGATAATCAGAATGGCGAAGGTCGGGAGAATATGATAAATTTACATTGTTTTTTTATTTCTTAGGGAATTCTGTCTTAGTAATAGGATGTGCTGTAACAACGGCTTTTAACTCTTTGAAATCAAGCTGTTTTGGACGACCATTCTTTGAAATCTTTCAAAAACGGAAAATCCACCCACTGAAATTTATTTTATACAGTATCTCATCCCCGTAAATTATAGGAAGGTATTTTTCTGTGGAACTTTTGTTGTATAGTCATATGCAGATTAATGCTGAATCATAACGACGCAATATATAATAACGAGCAAAGACTTCTTTAAAAAATAAACTCTCAATTTATTTGCAAGGTTCGAAAGGGTTGTGTGTGAGAGGGTGTTGGAGACCGAACATAACTGCAACATATATTGAC
>OY757920.1:5534055-5641555 GCA_963585895.1 Sepioteuthis lessoniana
ATATTGTTACCTCCCTTTTGAAATTAAAACAATGAATTACCATTCGTTGTTAAGAGTTTGGTAAAACATGAAACTATTATATTTCAGTCCTTTCAGCAAGATTAAAAGATGAAACCATTAAAATGCTATCCATTCATGAAACCATTAAAATGCTATCCATTCATGAAACCATTAAAATCCTATCTATTCATGAAACCATTAAAATGCTATTAATTCATGAAAATATAAATTTTTATTTTTATTTTCATGAAACTTGATATATGAAACAATTAAAATCCTACTCTTTCATAAAACCATTATAACACAAAACCATTAGATTCCTATCCTTTCATTAAATTATTAAAATCCCCTCAATTCATAAGTCTATTAAAACAAGAGACTATTAAAACTGTATTCTTTCGTTAAACCATGAAAAACTTCTTCGTTCACATCGTTACTTAAATGAAACAATAAAGTCCAAAAGAATATATGATATACAAATCAAAGGGGAAAATATATGTAGCCTTTTTCGAAACAAACACTTTCAATTCTCCGATCAGTAAGGTACAAATATTTACCAAACAAACATGCTTACTGGTTTGTTTTTCGGTATATCTACCATTATAGGTTATTTAATGCCAAAGCCATTCTCCTTCAAGTACAGTAGTGTTACTATTTAACCCAGGGAGGATAAGGGGTTCATACTTTTCCCAAGGGTATTTGCCCGAAAGTGAACGTAATAACGCGACTGCAGTACGAACTCACTTACTACGATTCCGCAGTCCAGCGCTTTAACCATTACACCACGAGGACACCACACTAAACATGCTTATTGTTATCAAACATAAACATTGTACATATGATGTTGGATTTACTGTGTTACTCATTTGCGTATCGTTCTTGATATAGTTGCACTTGTCCCATCAATAATATCCCAACTTATTGTGTTGGATTGACGTTGTCAACAACAGAAGATACAAATGCAGCGGCTATGGAAGTTTATCTTCTGAAGTTAAAGGTTCATGCAGTTATCCATTAGAAATCCCAGTTATAATATTTTAACACTGATATAATGAAATGTAAACCACCCATATATATATATATATATCTATATATACTTCTTTATGAAAAACAACGAAACCGGTCACATTAGGACACTTCTCATCTTACAATTGCATTTTCTTTCCTTATTACATCAAAAGAATTTAACGAAACTCGCAATATTGAAGCAGGCAAAGATGGCTACGTGAACTACGTTTAGTAAAAACTTTATCTTGCTCTATTTGCCTGTTTTAAGCACTTTGATTTTTTTTTTTTTTTGATATTTTACAAACAATCTATTCATTCCAAATGCACACACACACACACACGTGCGCGCGCACACACACACAAACAAATATATATATATATATATATATATATATATATCTAAAGGACCATATATATATTTGGCTAGTTACATATTCTGTGTGACATCCGTTTTAAATACATGGAATCCTGGGCAACATTTAAGGTTCTAGTGATTTTTTTATCTTGAACATACCTTCACTCATTCACACAGACACGCTTATATATATATATATATATATATATATATATATATATATATATATATATAATGGTGGAACAAAACTATTATTGCAATCAGTATGAAATTGGTAAACGGCTTAAAATCGAATGCAAATCGAAGCAAACTTGCTAATATCGATCAAGAGTTTGAAGTATATATGTTCAGTTTTTCAATCAGCTTTTGTGCACGCAATTTTCATGTAAATGTGATCGCTGCAGACAATTTTTTTTCCTGCATGTTATAAACAGGTGTTGAATTTGATGTATAAAATAGTTAAACATATGTAAATATCGAAATAGATTCGCGTTTGTCAAGAGGTATTTTCAGTCCGTTTCGCTCTTGAATTGAAATGTTAGAATTTACTTTCAAATCATGACTATTCTTTCCTTTTTAAATAAAAAAAAAATCGATTTTCTATGAATAGCAGAACTAAAATATATTTCTATTATGTAAACAGAAGCAGCAGTGAACGGAAATCATTCTCTCCCACACACACACACACACACACAGACACATACAAACAAATATTCTCTCTACCCACTATACAAAACTTTTCTTCTGGTATATAATCGTGTGTATATATATATATATATATATATATATGTGTGTGTGTGTGTGTGTGTGTGTGTGTGTGATTCAGTGTGTGAATAAACCTACATAAATAACCTAATGGCATCACATATATACATACATTTGATGATATGAAAGCGTGTATATATACATATATATATATATATATATATATATAGGGGGAGTGTAGATGTACGTATATGCTTCAGTTTGCGTATAAACCTACATAAATAAACTAATGGCATCACATATATACGCATCTGATGATATGAAAGCGTATATATATATATATATATATATATGTGTGTGTGTGTGTGTGTGTGTGTGTGTTGGATTTTATACGTTTATTCATACGAAAGAAGGGAATCTCCGTGATTTTAAGTGAGATCGAACTCCAGTTCTGCTATCAGCTTCATTTTTGGACATGCCCTTTCGGTTAAAGTGTAAAACCCATAATCTCACTGCCTAAGGGTTAAATTGTATCACAACTCAATTTTTTAAGGAAGGCTTTGGCTTTGAATTACCCTCGAATGTTGTTAAACAAAGGAGACAAACAAATATGTACATTCTATATGCACACACACACACACACACACACACAAAAACACGTACACACACACACATCCTTATATAAATATACATATACTGTAAGGATAAGGTTAGATATCCCCTGGAAGGCAAATGTAAGCAGGAATGTGTAGTGTATAAAGTGGAAGTATATAGTGATCCGAATGATAAGAGAAACAAAAAGATATACTTTAGGTCGACGCAAGGGGATTTTAAGACTAGGTATTATAACCATAAAACAAGTTTCTCACGCGAGAAGTATAGGCATAGTATGCAGGACACTGCTGGAGAAGCAGGGACGAACTCATAAGAGATGTACTCTTATGGACCCCCACACATGGCCGTGCAAAAGCAGGACGACCAGCACAAACATACATTCAGCAGCTATGTGACGATACGGGATGTTGTCCTGAAGACCTACCTAGGGCGATGAACGATAGGGAGGAGTGGCGAGAGAGGGTCAGGGATATCCGTGCTACCAGCGCGATATGATGATGATGATGACTACGTTACCTAGTTATGTGTGGGAGCTCATGGATAACAAAGGGATAGATCCTATAATGAAATGGGAAGTAATAAAGAAATGCCGTAAATATAGGTCTGGAGGATAGGGGTTGTCTGCTTTGCATGGAGGAAAAACTAGCAATAGCATCTTGTAAAAGTAGGGATATGTTAAACCAAATATCGGAGGTGTTAAATAGTTGTAGACACAAAAGGGCGTGGTTGCTCTATAATTAGGGATAGGTTGCAGAGATATTTTTTTTATTAATAAAAGTAAGTTTTTTTTTTAATCTTTATTTATTTAGTTATATATATATATATATATATATATGTATTTTTATGTAAATTCTAAACTAGGTGGGTTTTTGGTGAATATAAGACGGCGCTTTCACTTTTAGCATTAGTTGGAGTTAGATTTCCTGATGATCAGATAAGGTGAAACTTTTGTAGAAGATTTCCGACTCGCGATTTAAGTTAATTATATATATATACATATATGTATGTATGTCTTCCTCTCATTTTCTCCTTTAAACATGATTAATTATATAAAACAGAAACTTCGCTTTTACCAATTTTGTCATTGATATGTTCAACATTTTATATGAGTCGTTTGAAATCTGTATGGAATATATTAAAAAGACTGCTTTCGGCCCCAACTGGAGCCGTTTTAAGGGGAAAGTGCAGTGAAATAACAAGCCAATGACGAGTTGTAATAAATCTATATAAATAGTAGAGGAGGAAGAACAAGGAGGAGTGGAAGCCACGAATAAGAATAACTTTGCTAGAGGCAGAATTAGCAGTAAAATGAACGTTACATTAGAAATTTATCTTGTTTAAAGAAAGTTTATTAATCCTTATGTACAAAGCTCCCCACAACTAAATACTGAACGATTCTCACTGAAAACGCCTCCATATTACTCAAATAAAAAAAACAAACAAAACTTCCAAATTATTGAATCTCTATACGAAGATAAGAACAGATCAATTATATAATTGGAAGAAGCGAAGCGTCTCTCTTATTTAGTCACACACACACACACACACACACACACACACACATATATATATATATATATATATATATATATATACAACCACACAAAAGTTAACAAACACCCAGTTTATCAACAAATAATTTTTATTTAAGAAATTGTTATTTAAGAAATAGTTTCAAGGATGAAAAATTTGATGATAAATGATTGCTAATAATATTTGTTTTGTTTGTATAATATTCTACTTGAAATAATTAATCCAGGTATGTTTGATTTAATATATATATATATATATATATATATATATATATATATATATATATATATGGTTGGTTGGTTGGTGATGTTTGGGTTTTTATGACACATCACCCTTTGTAGGTTATTTACCGCCAAATACATTCTTATATAAATAGTCAGTTGTTTTTCAAATAATTCAGTCCAGCATGAGTACACAGTTAAATTGTCAAATCATTTCTATTTCTAACTATTCAGTTTATTCAAACAGTTCTAATTTAGTTAATTCAGTTTATTATAAGTATATTTTTTGTTTACACACACTTAAATGTCAAAAGAGTTTTATACATAACAATTCAATTCAGTGTAAGTACAGTTTAATGTCATAACAGTTCTATTCTAAACAATTCATTTTAGCACAAATACGCAGTTTAAATGCAAACATCAGTATAGTGAAGGAAGCAAAGTTTAGTTCTACTTAACCCATAGATGGGACCCTTATCAGGTGGTACCACTCCGGGCCAGAGTGAACCTGGGAGCGATGGCAATGAAAGAGTATTCAACATTCCCCAAAGCTCCAGCATTGCTGGAACCTCACCATCAGATTGTTTAGTGTCATATCGAGAACACGCATGTTTTTTTACTCCTCTGCTGAGAAGCAGTTGGTGTATTCTACAGCCCTAGCCGACTGGGCAAAAATATATATATATATATATATATGGACAGCTATCAATAGGCTATCGATTATATGGAAATCAGACCTAACCGATAAAATGAAACGCAGCTTCTTCCAGGCAGCGGTCGCATCGATACTGCTATATGGATGCACTACATGGACGCTAACAAAACGGCTTGAGAAGAAAACGGCTGGAGAAGAAACTGGATGGCAATTACACAAGAATGCTGCGTGCAATCCTGAACAAGTCCTGGCAGCAGCACCCCACAAGACACCAACTGTACGGCCACCTGCCCCCTATCACGAAAACTATTCAAGTTAGACGAACCAGACATGCAGGACGCTGCTGGAGAAGCAGAGATGAACTCATAAGAGATGTACTCTTATGGATCCCCACACATGGACGACCAGCTCGAACGTACATTCAGCAGCTATGTGAGGATACAGGCTGTTGTCCTGAAGACCTACCTAGGGCGATGAACGATAGGGAGGAGTGGCGCGAGAGGGTCAGGGATATCCGTGCTACCAGCGCGATATGATGATGATATATATATATATATATATATATATATTCTGAAAAATCATTCTTTTGCATTTGTGGGGGTGGTATTTATGTGAGCTAATCAGTGGCAGTATAAAAAAAGGAATCGATAAAACAGTTTATATTCTTGCTGAAATAAATTAAGTACACTTTGGATTAATGCCCGTAGGAAAGACATAGACCTGTTTTTCTTAAAAATTTTTGGCTGTGAATTTTGTTAGAAAGTTCATCAATAGTTCTGTAAACAGCTACCATTAAAAATTATTTGGCCTCCATGGGTTGTTCCAGAATTGGAAACAAGATATCTGCCTGGTTTACCGTACGACAATGGAAATTACTTTTTTTTACCTCATTCTTTTGCCATATCTATACTGAGAATGAGGTATATATTTGTTTCCCTCCCGTATGAACACACACACACACACACACACACACACACACACACACACACACACACATATATATATATATATATATATATATATATATTGATATATGTGTGTGTGTTATATTCTTTCAATATTTCTCTTTTATTACGTCGACTTATTATCAGCTTGAGAAATTTTTAAGTAAAACACATTTTCATGGCATAAAAGCAGGAAGAGTCGCAGCAATATAAAATTCCGAAAGTATGGCAAGCAAAAAAAAAAAGAAAAAAGAAAGAACTAAAAAAAAAAAGGATGAGCATAAAAAAATGCGATCACTGGAGAAGATCGACACACATGCATCTTCCCACGTGACGTGTATAGAAAATAATGTTCAGAGAAAGAAAGAGAGTAAATATGTGTTTGCTTGTGTGTGTGTGTGTGTGTGTGTGTGTGTGTGTGTGTGTGTGTGTGTGTGTGTGTGTGAACATAGTGTGAATGGAGGAGGGTTGAAAAAAGAATGAGGAAAAGGCAGAGTAGCAAGAGGACTTTGTGGAAAAAATATTCTTGATGAAACGAAATTTATGCAAAAAAAAAAAAAAATAAATAAATAAATAATAAAAATAATAGATAAATTAAAAAAAAAAAAGATCAGCTTATGTTCGCCTGTTTGGTGACATAATTCCCGTGTAGGAAAGAAAAACACAATTCACAGTTTCTGTGCGGCAGATGATTCTGATTTTTACCTGCCAGCCATTTCGTATGAGGTAATTTCATTTTCAAAATGGTATTTTCTTTCTTTTTTCCTGGAACTTGCATTGTATTTAGTGGAAGAAAAAAAAATAAAAAGAAGAAAGAGACAGAAAGATTATCACAAACAAGAGAGCGATAGTTATAAAAGCAAAGGAAGAGAGAAAAAAATTAGATGAAAAACGTGAACATCTGCCCTCGTCTCGTAAGGGCGTATCCGATGTTTAAGTATTATATTTTTTCGCTTTCAGATCTTATTATTTACTGATTTCAACACATAGGGCTAAAGTCAGCTTCATGATACATAAATTGGTTTCTTTTAAATGAACTGGCCTAGCAAATGATATTTTATTTTCGAACGGGTTGGGCTGTGCCGAATTTATATTCAATAACTTTGAACTAAAAAGGAAAACATAACTAAATTATATATATATATATATATATATATATATATATATATATATATATATATATACTATTTACATCATATATATATATACATATATATGATCTAAATATGTATATATATATATATATATACTTTTTACATCATATATATACATATATATATATATATATGATGTAAATAGTGTATATATATATATATATATATATATAAATGTATATATACATATATACATATATAGTGTAAATAGTGTATTCACCTACCTAGGAAGTAGCGTCTCATCAACCGAAAAAGACATCGACACACGACTGACGAAGGCATGGACAGCTATCGATAGGCTCTCGATCATATGGAAGTCGGACCTAACTGATAAAATGAAACGCAGTTTCTTCCAGGCAGCGGTTGTGTCGATACTGCTATATGGATGCACCACATGGACGCTAACGAAGCGGCTGGTGAGGAAACTAGACGGAAATTACACAAGAATGTTGAGAGCAGTATTAAACAAGTCCTGGCGACAACACCCCACGAGACTCCAACTATACGGACACTTGCCCCCCATCACGAAAACTATACAAGTCAGACGAACCAGACACGCGGGACACTGCTGGAGAAGCAAGGACGAGCTCATAAGCGATGTACTCCTGTGGACCCCCACATATGGATGTGCAAAAGTAGGACGACCAGCACGAACTTACATACAGCAACTATGTGAGGACACAGGATGTAACCCTGAAGACCTGCCGGAGGCGATGAATGATAGGGAGAAATGGCGAGAGAGGGTCAGGGATATCCGCGCTGGCGGCGCGACATGATGACGACATGATGATGATGATAAATGAATAGCTCAATATCAGTGATATACAAACATACACACACTCAAATATATATATATATATATATATATATATAGAGAGAGAGAGAGAGAATAAGCACGATGGCTTCTAGAAACAGAGGCCTTAATCACACAAAATATCATTTAACAATTAATAAATTAAGACACGTTCTTGACATATACAGGATCTCAAAAAATCTAACGAAAAATATTTAAAAAAAAACTGTACAGATTGTAGCATCAGCTAACAACTACACCTCAAAACACTAATTTTTATCTTGAAGAGAAAATGGCCATAATCACTTAACCAGACCGAAACTAATAATTAAATAAACGATCGAAAATGACGGCATGAAAACAAAGTTCTACAAAGTCACCAGAAAACTAGTGGCTCAGAAAACTAGTAGCTCAAAAGACAAAAATAAATAAATAAATAAATAAATAAATAGATAAACATAACAAAATAAACATTACAGCGCTAATGACTCAGAATCTAAAAACCAATAAGTAAACAATGACAACAACAACGACAAATCATTCGGGACCCTTCCTCAAGTGGACCAGAGATGAACTTAAACAAATGGATCAAAGAACAAAAAAAATAATGACAATGCATAAGGCATTACATCTCAGTGACGACGTTGACAGACTATATGTAACAAGAAAAGAGAGAGGAAGGTGACTTGCCAGCATCGAAGACAGCGTTGACGCTTCGATACAACAGCTCGAAAACTACATGGAAAAACACGAACAAGGACTAATTACAGCCATCAGAAATGATGCAGACAACGCAACAGGCGATAGAATGATAATTAGGAAACAAAAATGGAAGGAAAACGGCTAATAAACAACATCTAACACCAGAAAACCTGGGCTTGGCTAAGAAAAGGAAACTTTAAGAGAGAAACGGAATCTCTCCTAATAGCAGCATAGGACAACGCCATAAGGACCAATCATATCAAAGCGAGAGTAGATAAGTCGCAACAAAACAGTAAATGTAGGCTATGCGATGACAGAGATAAAACTATCAATCACATAATAAGCGAATGCAGCAAATTAGCACAGAATGGGTATAAGGCGAGACACGACTGGGTTGGCAAGGTGATCCACTGGGAAATGTGCAAGAAGTTAAAATTTGCCCATACTAAGAAATGGTATATGCACAACCTAGCATCTATCCTAGAAAATGACACGCATAAACTCCTATGGGACTTTAACATACAAACGGATCAAAGTGGATTTTGTGGTAACTGGTGGACCTCAAAGTGAAAATCAAAGAAAACAAATCAAGAAACATCTACTAAGACCGAGCAATTTAAATTGGTGTGTCCGAAAAATTCCCCAAAGGCTTGATAAGGAGGCTGGAAAAGTTGGAAATCGGAGGACGAGACCCTCCGAACAAGGGCATTTTTAAGATCGCCCAAAATACTGAGAACAGTCCTAAAGACTTTAGGAGATCTCCTCTCATTCAGACTCCATTGAAAAACCATCCGCTGAAACTGGTGCAAAAAACTCGCAAGTAATAATAATGATATTAATATTGACCATAGGAAAATATGGTACAGGGTGAAACGATAAAATTGTCGTCCTAAAGAAAACAACACTACAGCTTTATTTTAAAACTTTTAGTGAAAAAATCAATTCAGGTAACTTGATTATGTAGTAGAGCTAACATCTATTCAATGTAGCCGCCTTCAGCCTCAATCACCGCATCGATATGGTTTCGGAACTAGGAGCGTGCTTTTTCCACAAGCACCGGCGGGAGCTCGGTGGATGACGGTGATCAGGCTGGCTTTGGTGTTGTGGGAGATCATATTGATGATGTTCTCGAGGTATGACCAAACGAAGTAGTCTAGCGGGTTCTGGTCGGGGGAGGAGGGGCCTGACGGACTTGATTAGCCTGAGGTTCTTTGTCTTCTCAGTCAAGATCTGGCTTGTTTGGGGTCTGTAAGACATACACTTCAAGTCCTCCTTCATACATGCATTCACAGTTTTGTATGAGACGCCTAAATCTCTGGCAATCTGCCGAATAGGCCACTGGGGAGTTTCATCAATGATTGCCTGGACTTTTCGATGAACTCCTTTGTCCGAGTCTTCCTGGTGGTGTCTTTCCGTTCCATCACCTCCAAAGTGTCGTCCGATGCGCTGAGCTGTGCCCTCAAGCGTTGAACCGTGCGGATTTGCATTTTGAGGGTGCTGGCAATGGTCCTGTCGTCATAACTTGGATCGGTAGAGAGCATGAGTTGCACAGCGGCGCATCTCCGATCTCGTTCGTTGAACATTGTGTCACTTTCAGACATGATAGAAGGCTCCTATCGCTCTTGGGATTTGTACACAACTGGCCAACTAGTAGATGGTCCGTAACAAAAAAAGAAAACCGGTTTTCATGTATCAGAAATGGAATCATATCGTCTTTTCTAGGGTGACAATTTTATCGTTCCACCCCGTATATGCACAACCTTGCATCTGTCCAGGAGAATGACACACATAAACTCCACTGGGAATCTGAGATACAAACGGATCACCTAATCTTTGCCCGAAGACCATACCTTATAATAATCAACAAAAAACAGAGAACTTGCAAAATTGTTGACTCTGCTGTCCCAGCTGACAACAATGAAATTGAAAGAAAGTGAAAAGAAGGATAAGTTCCTGGACCTTGCTAGAGAATTGAAAAAAAAACTATGAAACATAAAAGTGACAATTATATCAATCGATATTGGTGCTTTTGATACAGTCACTAGAGGATTATTAAAAGGACTGGAGGACTTGGAAAAAAGAGGACATGTGGAGACTATCCCTGACAATAGCATTATTAATATCAGTCAGAATACTGAGGAGAGTCCTGAAGAATTGAGGAGACTTGCTGTCACTCAAACTTTAGTGAAAGACCATCAGTTAACGCTGATGTGAAAAGCTTTCTATGAGTAAACAATAATAAAGAATATCACGAATTTTTTTGACTGAAAAAACGTAACGTTCAAATTGTTTTCAACTGAATTTGGAATCCTGCGAGGTAAAAATGTCTTATCATCCAAATATGAAAAAGGATTTCTCCCTGAGCTTAAATGTATAGTCAAGTAATTATCGTAGTTTGACTATATATATATATATATATATATATATATATATATATATATATAACTGAGTAATACTAAAGGATGAAAGTTGAAGACAGCTGAAATCGTGAAAATATGTTGACAAACTTGGGTTTATCATCTCGGATTTTTTTGTTTGTGTGTATTCTGAAAGGAAAATGCGTAAAATTTAAATTCTGCCTTCAATTGAATTTAAAATTTTCCATGGTGGAGTGGAATCATTACGTCTTATCCTCCCAAAATATAAAAATATTTCACTTCCCGGAGTTTAAATATTTGGTATAAAGTTAAAAAAAAAAGAAAAAAAAAGCGTTTTGTGAACTTAAAACACAAACAAGTCCCCTCACTGGATAGAGACACAGACTTCTTCGACATTTTACCAGGTGTACTGCAAGGAGATACATTAGCTCCATATCTGTTTATCATTTGTCTAGACAACATTCTTAGAACGTCTATAGATTTAATGAAAGAAAACGGTTTTAAGCAGGTAAAGGAAAAAAGCAGAAGATACCACGCACAATCAATTACGGACGCGGACGATGTCGATGACATAGCGCTTCCTACAAATACATCCGCACAAGCCAAATCCCTGCTACATAGTCTGGAACGAGAAGCTGGTGGTATAAGCCTCCATGTGATTGCTGACAAAACAGAGTACCTGTGCTTTAAGCAAAGAGGCAACATCTTCACACTGAAGGATGGTCCTCTAAAACCAGTGGACAAGTACACCTACCTCGGAAGCAGCGTCTCATCAACCGAGAATGGCATCACCACGCGACTAGAAAAAGCATGGGCAGCAAACAATAGTTGTCGGTCATATGGAATTCAGAACTGACTGATAAAATAAAACGCAGTTTCTTACAAGCAGTGGTTGTGTCGATACTGCTATATGGATGCACTACAAGGACGCTAACTAAACGTGTGGAGAAAAAGCTTGACGGCAATTACACAAGAATGCTGTGAGCTGGATTGGACAAGTCCTAAAAGCAACACCCTACAAAAACAGCAGCTATATAGCCACCAACCACCTATTACAAAAACTATCCACATTAGACGAACCAGATAAGCTGGGCATTGCTGTACTCTCGTGAACCCCTACACATGAACGAGCAAAGGTTGGACGAGCAGCTAGAACCTATGTACAACAGCTCTGTGCCGATATAGGATGTAGCCTGGAAGACCTCCCGGGAGGGATGGACGATAGAGACGGATGGTGAGAGAGGGCCTGGGAGATTAGTGCTAGCAGCGCGACATGATGATAATGATGATGAATTGAAATTGAAATTTGACCATATGAATAAATGGAATATTCACAAGCCAGAATCCTTTCTCAAGAAGGGGACCCATAAAAAATTCTATAATTTTCAGATACAAAAGGGATTACCTGATTTTAGCCAAGAGACCAGACCTAGTTAAAATAAACAAAAAAGAGAATTCTCCTTCCGGTGGATTTTGAAGTTCCACCGGGTAATTGAGTAAAAAAATGAAATGAAAGGTAGACAAGTACTTAGATCTTGCTTAAGAACTGAAAAATGTGGAGAACATGAGGGTGAGGGATTTTATCTATCGTGACTTGCGCGCTTGTAATGGTTCATAAAGTCTTGGAAAAGGCACTGAAAAAGTTGGAAATTGGAGAACGAGAAGAGAGCATCCAAACAATAGCATTTTCGAGATCGACCAGAATACTGAGAATGGTCATGGAGACCTGATGATATTTGCTATCACTCAGACTACAATAAGAGATCTTCAAATAATGCTTTCCATCGATACGTAAATAACCACGAACTATAAACTCCATCACCTTTCCCAGACTAACCCACAAACTAAATCATTCTCTCTATCCTGCTGGTCACAACAGTATATAAAGGGATAATCACTTGGTTGTAACTTCTTTGTGAGATAGTCGGATAGGCGTGAAACTGGCAGTCACTAGACGCCTTGTGTTCTCTGTCTGCGCTATCCTAACACCCACTATATATACATATATATATATATATATATATACATGCACATACACATATATGTAGTTATACTGGAGTAAAAAAGACCAAATATGTCTTTTCATTTTCCTCTGTATCTATTCATCTCTCTCTCTCTCTCTCACTTTCTCTCTGTCTGTCTCTCTCTTTCAGAGTGAGTGAGAGAGATGGGTCAGGCAGACAAGCATAAAGGAAGAAATGTGCAGAATCGAATAATTAGGTCGATATGTAGACACTAAAATCTTGAAAAACAGTCAAAAGAAGATCATTAGTGTTCGATTGAAAATATCGTCCCAGCCAATCAAAGTGTTTTGATGGACAATCGATTTTACAGCATCAATTGCAGTGTATATGTGCGTTGATTTGTACACATGGTTCGGGCATTACAAGAAATTTTGGTTCAATCACGTACAAAGAAATGTCCCTGATCTTTCCGGAATTCCATTTGAACGCATTTCTCCTGCTAACCAACGCCATTCCATCGCCAATTGAAAACAGCGGAAAGATTACAAGCTTAGATGTCTAACAGGAAGCAAAAACTTGCAAGCCCGTTGAAGGCCAATATGGATCGCTATATTTATCGTTCAAACAGGGAAATTGGTTTTGTTTGTTTGTTTGTCTGGCTAGTTGGTTGGTTAGTTGGTTGGTTGGTTTTAAGCTTGCAAACCTGGGTTTTCTTTAGTACACATGTCTTTGTGTGTTTACGATATCTGCTGATCTTTAGTCCTCCCCCATCTAAGTATTAAACTGATTTATCGTTGCTTAACTACGGTAATCTAGTCGGAACCCGTGTTTAATACGTATAAAATTGTAAGCAAATGGAATAAAGCGCTCCTACCCAGCTGTAGAATACACTGACTGCACCTCTGCAGAGGGGTAACCCCCCACCGCAATGAGTGTCCTGCATAAGACACTTAACAGTCTGATGGTTAGGTCCCAATAATGCAGGGGCCTTGGGGAATACGGAGCACCCCTTTGTTGCCATTGCTCCCAGGTTCTCGCTGGCCTGGCGTGGTAGCACCTGATAGGGCCCTATCTATGGGTTAAATAGAACTAACGGTATACTTATGCTAAACGGAATTGTTTGATTAAACTGAATAGCTTGAATTAGAAATGTTTTTGACAATTAAACCGTTCTTACCTTTAAACTGCGAAACTGTTGAAACTGTATTTACACTAAACTGAATTGTATAACATAGAACTGTTTTGACATTTAACTATGTGTAAACAAAATCTGTACTTATACTTAGTTGAATTAGAACTGATTGACAAAACTGAATAGCTCGAAATAGAATTGTTTTCGACAATTAAACTGTACTTACATTTAAACTGCGTGCTTATGCTAAACTGAATTATTTGAAATTCAACAGTTTTTGACATTGAAACTGTACTTACTCTAAACTGAATTGTTATATATAGCTGCTTGAATAGTTTGAAATAGAAATGTTTTTGACAATAAAACTGTGTACTCATGCTAAACTGAATTGTTTTAAATAGAACTGATTATTTACAGAAAAATGGATTTGGCATTAAATAACCTATAAAGGTTGATATACCATAAAACCCAACAAACCAAGCCATAAAGCGCACACAAATAAGCGATCAGAAAGGATAGCAACCAGAAGAATGAAGAGCAGAGTTCAACATTTTTCCACGACAAACGAATCGAAGATACAAGAAGAGTCCTGTTCCATAAAATAATAAACAGCTGGCGCGCGCTGGGCGTCCGATATCAATTTCTTCCGGCTTCTCATCCTGAAACGGAACAGAAAGAATAAAGCAACGTGGCTCTAACACTAATATTTGGTCTTTACGCTAAATTCAGTTTTTTTTCCTCCCAGATTAATAACCATCATTGACATAGTTATCGTCGGTGACTACACTTCTTTTCATCGTAAGTAAATTTGTGTAACCTTTCTGTAAATCAAATATTCATTTTTGGTAATTGAATATGGCACAAGTATATCACAATCTACCATCATATCATTTCAAATAAGTAATGATAATAATTTGTGAAAAATAAGAGTTTCAATCAACTATTTTTAATGTCCACCCATTTGCATTGTTTCAATATAATAGTAAAGATTTTTGATGAGACCCTGACAATTCGGATCGGAGTGGATTTCGAGGTGAGGGTAACGGAAGGTTCTTCTACATTTTAAAGAACTCCGAAAGTCGAGCGCCACTACCAGATGCAGTTTCATATCATATCCAAGACACCATTTCTTTTCTTAGTTTTCACCCCACTGCAAGAGATGTAGACGGCGCATTGTAAATCCTAGTAACCGAACACTGAATGTATTTCGATGGATTTGATCATGTTCAGTGACTATGATAGTGGTATCGATGGATAAATCCAAGACAGGATCAATCTATTACCATATCGATCCTTGATTATATTGGCTGTCCATTGACTAATTATATTCTTATGTATTGTCCAAACGCATAACCACGATTCTATGACGTAAATTTCCATCCGAGCCAAAATATTTGTAATCGATTACTTCCCTTATTTTTTTCCGAAGTATGAGACACCCTGTGAGAACCGAAGTTAGTTAAAAAAGGATATGCTAACATTACCTTCTAACCATTATATTACGTGGCGTAATGGCTTAATTGCTTGACTGCAGCCAGGAACTAAGCGTATTCGAATTCCAATTGCCCTATTTCGTTCACCTTGGATCTAATACATTGATAATATATATATATATATATATATATATATATATATATATATATATATAATTAAAATAGATGTAAGACCCCTGGGAAAGGTACATATTTAATTATTCTTCTTCTTGTTATAAGAAAACAGTAGGACAACTTCCGTTCTTGATACTTGGAACAGCAACCAATCAAATCGAAGGAAAACTCTGAATTCAAACCTTTTTTTTAGCTCCGCTTAAAACTAACCTCGTGTGAAGTAGTTTGGTAAATACATAACATTTCTTTAATATATTCATTAACTAAACAAGACTTCAGAATTATTCAGTTATACATGTTAATGTTAAACGTGGTCCGCTGAAAGCAATGCACAAGTTTTGAATAATTGCTTTACGTGTTACGACGTGGCTTATATATATATATATATATATATATATATATATATATATCTTATCCCAACTGCCACATGCTAAACAGTAACATTCTTTGAAGATGACTTTGACATAAAATAACCCATGAATATTCGAATACCATTAAACAAAGAACCGTCGAATAACAACAGGAACGGAAGCACTTGTTGTTAAATCTTGTTTTAGTGAAAATGTTGAACAAAAAAAACATATATATGAATAGGTTTTTCAATCAGTCAAGTTACAAGGGAAATTAATAATACCAGTGAAATCAAAAGCTGATATTTTTCCTGAAACTGCCACCTACCAAGTATTTTCTGGCATTTTGATGACGCTTCTACCTTTCTGATGATCTGGGTACTTTTCCATATTTATGTACACTCAAAGCCAGGTCGTAACACGTAAAGCAATTAGTCAAAACTTGTGCATTGCTTTCAGCGGACCACGTTTAACATTAACATGTATAACTGAATAATTCTGAAGTCTTGTTTAGTTAATGAATATATTAAAGAAATGTTATGTATTTACCAAACTACTTCACACGAGTAGGACACAAGAGGTTAGTTTTAAGCGGAGCTAAAAAAAAAGGTTTGAATTCAGAGTTTTCCTTAGATTTGATTGGTTGCTGTTCTAAGTATCAAGAACGGAAGTTGTCCTACTGTTTTCTTATAACAAGAAGAAGAAGAATTAAATATGTACCTTTCCCAGGGGTCTTACATCTATTTTAATTATTTTTCTAGGGGAAAATTTATGCGTATTACTTTATAGATTTTTTTCTTGAATTTTAAAATGGTTTCCTACGGACAAAGTTTGCAAATTACTTATCAACTGAAATGTATTTAGCGCCTCTTATGATAAGAGAATCTGGTAACGAGCTGTTTAAAAGACCACAAGGGGTCTGTCTGAGGCCACTGTAGCAAGCACCTTGCCTGTCTTCGTGTACATTGAACCAAGGAGACCTTTCTCACAGACGTGGATACATTTGTGTAGCACCTCATATCTCCGTGTTTAGTTATTTATTTATTTATTGACCCCTAATAATCGGACAACAATTTCTAAGCCGTAATAACACGTGAACATATTAATTTCCTTGTCTCAGCTTAATATGGCACAATTTCGTAATTGTCAGTAACCATGTAAGGATCGAACCCACTTCGGTCGTAATGAGTAAGGATAACATGTTGCTCTTCTTTCACCCATGAGGTATTAGCATTTATCGGTGTTTTGAGAGTGTCTCAACCAGAGATTGTTTGTAATATCGTAGATATTATTGTGATATTGTAATACGAAAGATATTGAATGGATCGGGGTTTTGTGATTAAGGTCGTTCGAATTGCCTTTATCTATACACATATCTCGGTAGCGTTTATCTGAATAGGTTTGGATCATCGAATTCATAAAAGCACTTCAGGTCCTCACATTACCTTTGTAAAGAAATTGTTAGTGCTATACATAAGTATATATGTATATATTCGTTGATGCACTTATATACTTCAATGCATGGTCAATATACATTGAATAGGGCTGAAATGGATGTATAATGTAGATATATATATATAGAAAGCCAAAGTAGATGTAATATGTGGATATAATATTGCGAGGGAGCCTTACGGCCTAATGCAGATAATGATACGGAGTCAATGTATGCCATTACCCCAAATCCTTGTTTAGACTAGATGTGACACAAGGTCATTTTTTAAGCGGAATAAAACTAATTTCAATGAATAACTTTCTTTTTCCTAGACTACTTGCTAAAGAATCTATTCTGCTCAACTATTTATCGATAGGTTCATGCCTCTCCTGAACGCATCATAGTGCCAAGTGAAAAGTAGTAAGCCCCGTCTAGGGTTACCGAATCCATTTCCAGCGATTATAACCATTAAACTATGTGCTCTTCTCGAGAACTCTCCATTGATTTTTTTTCCTAATTTATGATCTGCAGAAAAGGAGAAGAACTCTACCGAGGCATTTTAATATTTAAATCATTCATTCGAATATGATGGCGTAACGGTTATAGGCGTTGATTCCCTAAGCTTCTAAGGAGACTTTCATCTGGTGGTTGCATGTTCAATCCTCACTACAGGCGAGTAACAATACAGGAATACTTAACACTTGTACCCAGTTATGGCCGACGGAATCAGAACAGGCGACCCCTGTGGATTCAGTAAAAGACGTAGTTCGAATTTCCGTGAAGGTTCCCGAATTCGACAAACACCTGAAGAAGGCCGGAGGATATATCGGCCGAAACGTTGTGGAAATAACAATAAAGATGAAGACAATTGTCCGAAAGCCTTTAATGATAAATATTGATGCAAGAAGAAATCTAATATGGGAAACGAACTTTTATAAAATATATGCCTAAGTTTATTTTGTTATTTTTTTTTTGTTATTTTTTTCTTAGTTCTTTTTTTTTTTTTGTTTCATCAGGTATGCATGCGTCTGTTTTGAATATCTTACGCTTATGATTTTTTTTCCCGTAAGAATAATTGGTTTTGGTGTAGCTACCACATACTACCTATGAAACTGTCTTAATGCGAAAAAACTTGGGACTCAAATGATAAGATTGGAGTGTCATGGTTGGCAGGTACTCCCTTGATAACTAACATCGGAGACCTGATCCTCATCCTGCGAATGCTGGTTGTTCTCATTTAATTCACACAGACAAATTGTGGGGTATCACTCACCTTTTTCCATACAATGAATTAGTCCATCTGCCATATATAGCAGTAGCTACTAATACCAGGGTAGACTAGAAGGTGAAGAGCAGCTTCTCATAGGAATAGTAGACTGGAGATCGCACTAGATCACCTTACTTGCTACCGTAATAATAAAAGCCAATACTGTCGTGGGACTATATCTTTATTCTGTATTCACTAATCCTATCTTCTTGTCTACTAATAGTCTCTCTATTGTACATACTTTTTCCTGAGAATATATCTCTATTTCCTCTCATACCGTGATTTGTCCTTTATTTAATATTACAAGCGTTCATTTACCAGAACGCAACAATATGGCTGTGAATTCCTGAAGAGTCTTTTGGGGAAACCGAGGTAGACTCCCTCTTGGCCATGAAGGAATTATAATAATGGTTTAAATGGAACGAAGTTATGGATTCAGATGGAATTATACGAAACACACATACTGTAGAAAAAATACATATATTCTCTCTCTCTCTCTCTTTCACTTACACATACAAACACACGCACATACACACACACACACACACACATAATTGTATATACATAGCAATAGGTCTGTTCAAATAAAGGGCTATGAGAAATTAGTCAGGTGGTAAATGATACATGAGAAATGTATTACTTTTCTATCAATTTACTTCTTTTGTTCATCTATCAGCATGTTCTAAAATGCATATATTTTCCCTACAGACAAAACCTGCTGCTATTGTTAATCCTTTGTAAGGTTGTGTTTTTTTTGTTTTTTTTTTACAATTTCTATTTCGAAATCAGTATATCATATACTAATATACTATGGATGAATAATTATGTATCTAAGTCAAACTTCTAATGGAGTTAGGCAACTTTAAACAAATGTTTTGAATTACTATATTCCCATAAACCTCATTTGTTTAAGCGAGAGAGAAACTTTTCCTTTTTGTTTTGTTACACAGTGTGATAAGAATGATTTTAGCATTTCTTAGAAGCCTGAACCATATACCTAATTCCAAAACAATTCTAGCACTCCACATCCTCTCACTAATTCAAACACCAAACTTCTTTTTAAAATTAAATCCCACATCGTGTTCCATAGAGACACACATCTTTGTGAAACACTATGTAAATCTAATAAATAACTATTGTTTCCTGAGGAGTCGATCGCCTCGAAGACGGGATCCCACAAACTCGATAATTGTTGTCGCGAAATCTTACCAACAGAGGAATGGACTCGAGAGACCAAGTCAAATCAGACGTAGATTTTTCTCCTTTCTGGTTTGAAAGATTAAGCAGAGGTTCAGCTCGCTTGTAAAACTTATTGCTTGTAAAATCGCAGTTAATGATCCTATCGTCGCCACATCAGTACACTTGGGAAAGAGGAAAGGTGATTTCGACTTTCTGCATCCATAGAGAAGGATGTTTATATTAAAGAGGGAATTGATTGTGAATCCAAATCACGTGGCTGTTTAAACATTAACTTTATACAATTCAAGAAGAGAAGAGAGAAATCCTTTACTGACAGACATTAATGTTGCTAATAAAGTATTTTGAATTTCAGAAGAGAACGAAGCTGATTGAAGCTAGTACACATGGACTAAGAAGTATTTCAGATAAGATTGGAAACGTTCTAAAACTGACTGAACACTTTACCTACAGATTACAATATTTGTTTTCACGCATCGTAACATTGGAAGCGAATGGTACAAGGATGAAAATAGATGAGCGATCAATGAAAGCTAGAAACTGGATGCAATCAGGTATTGTGAGATCATTATTTATTTTATGGTTTGGACCGTACTATACGCCTTTCTATTCTGCTATTGTTAAAGATTGAGTAATTGCTACGGTGTATTTTGTTGTTAAAATAGATGTATCTTTTATGACCAAGCAAATAACATAAGCTCTAAAATATCCTCAGCAACCAGAAAAAGAAGACTTAACAAAGAAGACTTATCAAAGTTCTTCATCTCATCCGGTTGGCTATGTATCACAAGTTATGACTGATCAAGCACCCAAACTGAAAACAACATTTAACCTGAACTAGCCTAGATCACCTAACTCGATCGGCATTCTATGTCGTAGCGGGGCTTGCTAGATGATGCCGCACACGTGAGGAAGAAGTAGGGGTCGGGTGGTCAGTGAACCCTCAATAAATGATAAGGTGTTTCTCGATACACTTAATTTTTTGTGGCGGGGGTAAAGGGAGACAAGCAAAGTATGTTTATGTGTTATCCTCTCCCATGCAATGATTAGCCATCACCATCATCGTAATCGTTGGTTACTATGCTACAGTATTCGTGAAAGTTATGTGGCAAAAAGATTTGCTCTATCTATCTTAAATGAAACCCTCGTGTACCATAGCCATATACATGAATATACGAAATGTACATAGGATGTTCATTACATATATACATTAAACATAGGAATCTCGAAACACGAAAAACACTTACGACTTCTCAGTTCAGATACGAAACTTTTTATTACCTTTGAGTTTAAAAGTTTTTCGACATAAGGAGTGAGATGCACAATCTTTCTATTCTGGCTTTTTCATCTGTCCTCCCCAACCCCATCTCGAGTGGCACCCGCCACAAAGGTCTCCGCAAGCAAGCAAAAATCAACCGTCTCGTTCGGTGTCCAGTTCTTAACTCTACTCACTGACTTTTTCAAAATCTCCCAAAATCCTCCGCGCTCTTTCGGTGCTAGCCCTGTTTCCCATCTCGGGCTATTGTGACATCTCTTAATGACACGTCCGCTCTGCGCGCGCGTGAACACCTGTGTTAATGCTGCACCTAACTAACCCATGTGCTGAGCCGAAATGTTCTCAGCCTAACTAAACCCAAAGGCATGAACCAAAATCCCTCGGCCAGAAGAAAGCCGTAAAAGTTTACATACAATATATCATATATGGTTAGTTGAAAATCAGAATGAATATATTTTCAGAAAATTTCGCGTAAATGGCGAACATGAGACCAGAACGCTTAAAACTTTTTTTTTTTTGCAAAAAGAAAATAATCACTTCGAGATAAATCAACGGCAAAGTTAAGCCTAGTATTTGGCACAAAAATAAATTGTCAATTATTTTAAAGCCGAAATCGACACATTCTTGCTTTATTATCTTAATAAGGGAAAGGAAAAGATCACATAAAGATAGTTTCGCAGAAGAGATTATTGGCGTATTGTTTACATAGGTTATTAAAATAGAAAAACCTAATTACGTACTTCCCAAATAGCTTGTTCCGAGACGCAACATAGAGCGTTAAAGATTAATACGTCAACTGTTTAATATTGATAATAGTAGATCAGATATAAGACCTCGGACACACACACACACACACGCCCCCCTCTCTCTCTCCCACGCACATTCACTCACTCCTACACGTAAATACGTATGTGTATACGTATGTTTGAAAGTATTCTGTATACAGGATAAAGAAGCATCTGCTGAGTACGTAGAAGTTGTAATAACATCAGAATTCAAAACAGTGATTAGTGTTCTCACCATCGTAAAAGTAGAACACCAAATACTTATTTTCAAGAAGAGGCAGCCGTTCTTACACTATCAGTAGTTATAATCCTATTTACCCAACCCCTCCGCTCGGGCAGGATATGACACAAGGTCAATTTTTTAAGTGGAGTTTAACAGGTTTGAATTCAGAGTTTTCCTTCTCCTAGACTAGTTGCCTCACCAAGTCTGAAGAACCTAGTCTATCCTACTATTTACCCATAGCTGAAGGGAGAATAATTGGATTCATACCTTTACCAAGGGTATTAGCACTATGTGAAATGCAATTAGGATTTGAACTCGTGTCGTCGTGTCCATTTCCTACGACGATAACCATTACACCACGGGCACCTCCTATCAGTAGTTATAATACCCGTGTAATATGGGGTTGCTTTTCATCTGAAGGCACCTTTACATCATAAACTAGGTTATGCAATCAGAACTCTATCGAAAGATTTTGCAGAACAACTTCTTTCCTCAAGGAACATTAAAAGATTTGGGTTTTTAACTGAAGAAGAAATATATTTATTTCTTATCTTGAGTAGATCAATCACCTCTGGTGGTAAATCTCATTGAATATTCGTTTCGGTAAAGGAAGGTTCAAAGTAGAAACAACCGTTAACCCGTCAATTTATACGATCTGTGCAAAATAAAGACGTTCCCAATGTCACTCCTGATGTCTGTGCAATCTGGTGTCTATTAGATATCATCTAGAGACTGTCAGAACAATGATTCCTCGAAGAAAGATTAATTTACCATCCTAATGTTTTCAAATACTTCACTAATCGATATTACTAAGTTGACATTTTCATCGATTATTTTCTTTATCATCATCATCGTCATCTTGTCGTGCCATCAGCACGGATATCCCTGCCATTTTCTCGCCACCTCTCCCTATCGTTCATTGCTTCCGGTAGGTCCTCAAGGCTACATCCCGTATCCTCACAGAGCTGCTGTATATAGGTTCAAGCTGGTCGCCCTTCTTTTGCTCGGCCATGAGAAGGGATCCATAGGAGTACCTCACTTATCAACTCGTCTTTACTTCTTCAGCAGTGTCCTGCATGTCTGGTTCGTCTAATTTGGATAGTTTTCGTGATGGGTGGTAGGTGGCTGTACAGATGCTGCTTTGTGGGGTGTTGCCTCCAGGATCTACTCAATATTGCTCGCAGCATTCTGGTGTAGTCGCCGTCAAGCTTTTTCTCCAGCCGTTTTGTTAGCGTCCATGTAGTGCATAACTATTAAGAAAACTGCTGGACGCTTCTAGTGTACTATATGTAAAAAAAATCTGATAATTTGAAATATATCTAATCCAAAGAGATTAAAAAAACTTAGTCGTTCCACTATATATTTCCCCAGGCGAAAATTATAGAATTATCAATCCTTAGAGTACATTCAACTTGATTTTCTTTTACCAGTAAATCGATCAATAAAATATTTTTTTTTATTTAATAGCTGAACATTTGAATTCACAGTATGAATTTATATAATGTAATATAGTTTGTTTAACGTATATTATCACTAAAACAAACTAGATTACATTGTTAAAATTCTTGATATAATTTTTTTCCAGGTAGAGGAACGTATTGGAGAATAACTCAGTGTGGAGGGAAATTTGTTGAATTATCTTTAATTTGCATTGATAAACCTATTTAAATTTGTAAAGGTTCCTTCAGCTGTTATCCTAAAAGCAAACCCATTTTATTATATTACCATACTATTTTTATCTATTGATTGTATTATGAACAAAGTCAAAGTATTCTAACTTCATAATGTATGCCATGGATTGTACAAACAGGAGTCATTTAATGCAGACGACGGAGAATTGATTAGGAAATAATTTTAGTTCAATTAAATTAGCTTGATGTCTGGCTTTTTCAACAAGAGTGTTGTCTGTATTTATGGTTTAAGTCGTACGAGGAGGATTAATTATTTATCAGCACATTGGTGAATATAATGTATTCGACGTTTCTTATGTTCTTATAATATAATTCCAAGCATGTTTCGGTGATTATTTACATCATCTTCTAAATAACATGAACAGAAATAATAGTACATCATTTTACATAATGAAATCCTTACAGCAGGAAGTAATGAAGTCCAAAACACGGAATCTATCAGACAACAAAGGTAACTTCTTTTAAATGATTTATTTTACTTTATTTTATATTAGACTAAAAAGTTTTCGATATTTTTAAGTTGGTTGATCGTGTTCATGCCATATCAGCCCTTCTGGGTTATTTAATGCTGTTTCTATATATATATATATATATATGTCATTATTAAGCAAATTGCTCGCAGCATTCTTGTGTAGTTACCGTCAAGCTTTTTCACCAGCCGTTTAGTTAGTTCATGCTCTATCATGCCGTTTAGTTACATCATGCCATATCAGCCCTCGGAAGAAGGGTGATGAGAAGATAAATAAATCACAGTAAGACTAAATATATCTGAACCTTTACTGTAAATTCATCAAACATTAAAAATTCCTTCAATACTTAAGATACATGTTCATCTCAATATATCAGAGTTGCTTTCGTCGATAATAAAATTTATAGCTGTTACCAAATCAGTTAATATATATGCTTATATTACTTTAAAAAGTACATATCATTTAGCAAACTTCACAAGGGATATATTTTTCTTATCAAAATTCATCAAAATCTTGGAATGATATATAATTAAGGAATGATTTTTATGTTATTCATTTTTCGTAAATTATATTTTATTATTTAGTTTGGTAAGGCTTTGGTCTACTCGGGTCTCTTAGTCCAGGTGCATAGTCATATGGTGCAGTCTTACGCCTGCGTAGAATGGATACGACAATAAACATATGTCATAATAAACCTCCAGACAGAAAAATGGGGCTGGAGTGTGGATGACATCATGCCCAGAAAAGATGTTCTTGAGAATTTGAGGATTTTAAAAAGACGTCAGTTGAGTTTTCTACCGTTGAGGCATGCGGTTGAGTTTTTCGGATCTCGACCGGCAGAGATGAAGTGAGATCTTAAACAACACAAGATGCGCCGCACGTTGGGGTGGGGTCAGTATAGTATGGTTAGCATAAGCTTTTAAGAATTGTGTCTCTCTCCTCGTGTCGCCAAAGACCGTAGCCAGAAATTAATATACTCGTTCGTATCTGAAACGACAGAGTCTGCCTGTATTTGTATATGTATTTGCATGATTGTTATTATTAACATCACCAAATTATACAGCATTACGAATTGGGTGAGTGAACCTGTTGAATATGGATTCATTAAAAAGACTTTCAATCAGATTTGTGGTTTAATATTTAGAAATAGTTGTTCTTGTTACTTTACCACGATGTTTTCATGCAGAAACCCGCGTAGGCTGGGGATGTAGAATACACAGACTGCACCTCTGCAGAGGGGTAAGAACCCCCCAACGAGTGTCTTGATATGACACTAAACAATCTGATGGTAAGGTTCCAGTAATGCTAGGGCTATTCGGGAATACAAATCACCCCTTCATTGCCATTGCTCCCAGTATTTGTGTTACTGTTATTATTGGTATCATTATCACTATACAACAGGAATACTTTCCCGTTACTCGTAGAGATATCGGTTTATATGTTTGATGAAATATTAAACCCCCGGATTATATATGATTATCTATCATATCAGATTATATACTTGGCTATAAATATGAGAATAGCTTAATTTAGGAGTTATTTTCCATTGAATATAAAATAGTTGAAAATATCTTCTGATTTAGTTACTCATTGTGTTGACTTTTCTCTCGAAAACAGAAAACTGAGAATTTATGTTATTGCTTGTATATATGACTTTTTTTTTCCATGGCATATTAGTCTCCGAGGGTTATTTAGTGCCGAAGCTATCCCTGTAAATGAACAGTTGTGGAATTATCTAAACCTTACCTGATGGAATAAAGAGTTCATACCTTTCCTTAAGGTATATCCGAAAGTTGACGTAATAGTGCTACCGAAGTTCGAACTCGCTTACTACTGTGTTGCAGAGTAGCACGTTAACCACAACGTCACGGGGTTTCCTCCATGAAAGTATTCGATAAGTAAAACAAATTTGATATATCTATTTCGACAATGCAAGGAAACACTTTTCATGCCTTTTTCTAAGTATTCTATCTACTGGTTCAATTAATAACTGCAGTTTTTAAAAGCTCCAAATTAATGCACGGTAGATTATAATGAGTGCATCCCCAGAAGAAGACTAAGACCCCCCACCCGCAAAAAGGATGATCGACTTAACTTTATTTGATGAAGTGGATCCAGTTTTTGAGATCAAGGAGTGTGGAGTACCTTTTCATTGATATTATTTTCAGGTCGCTTTCGACCCGAAGGGTAGTACCTATTAGGGTGCGATCTATGTGTTTGATAGATCTATTTAAAAATTGTAAGTATACGACTGGAATGTTTGACTTTTGGCACTTAACTCGTTTGCAGCGTGTTTATGACGTGACTAAAAATGTTCGAGTGGTAGGTACCCACTTCAGTTGGGAGGGACATGGTAGTTGATGCACTGACACATTGTGCATTGCTTCACGCCATGAGTTATTTAAAAGCCACGTAGATGAATATGTGAGTAAGTAAAGTTGGCGAGATTCGTCTAGGGCAACCAGAAGGCTCCCTTTTCAATAGCTACTACACCAAGGTGTAGGGGAGGGCGCTACGCCTTTCCCAGGATTGCTCAACTTAACCCTTGATACGTAACTTATATTGCTGAGTATTAAGCAAGGTGGTATTAGGTACTATTTTTAAAGTCTTTGGTATGACATGACCTGGGATTGAACCCAGGTCTCCCGGACCATTAGCAAACACTCTACCCACTAGGATAATAATGTAGTCTAATTTCCAAAGATCATTAAAAAAAGCAAAAATCATTTGTCCGAAAGTTGAACGCACAGTTGAACACAATTCATCAGTCAAATAATTTAAGAACTTTCACTGGATTTGCAAAGAACCTTGAGAATCAGGCAAGATTAGGTAAACCTAAAACTGTGGATTCTGAGACCTTGCTTCGTGCCTTAGAGGCAAATTCAGACTCGTTCATCACCTTCAAACCTTTTGCAAAAGGATCCTGAGTGTTGCCTCAAGTTACAAAATACTGAAAAACTTTTGACTTATCCAAGTATAAACATACATTGGCCCTGATTCCTGGACCAATAGGCATAAATAACCCTCGACGGGTTGACATGCTATTGAAATGAACAAGTCGATCAAGAGCGAATTAAGATAATTTGGGGGTATTTTAAAAATGAATTGGTCCACAAGAAGATTAATATTTTGTCTAATTATTAATATGTTTTGCTCTTAAATATATTCTAAGTTTCTTGCTTTCTTCAGGGAGCCTTCCTTTGGGCTTATAATATATATATATATATATATATATATATATATATATATATATATATATATATATATATAAACAATTTAGCTTTTGCATATAAACAAACATGTTTCTGAAATATCTGTCAGAGTTTAACCAGATTTCTTCCTCAATATGTTTTCGAATCGAACATTTCTAAAATAAAATCAGATCTTTGATCCTCAAAACATATGTGTCAAAATGGTTAGTTACAAAAATAACATGAACAAAACGTTTTTCTTGTCTTGATGCAGATCTGAATAATCACATCTTCCTCAAGTGTCATTCTTATCCGTTTTCTTTCAACAAATGTTCAAAGGAATTCTTGATTTCATTCATTTGTAAGGATTCCACCTTAACTTAAAAAAAAAAATTTCTTTAATATCCATCAACTTTTGAATGGAAGTTCAAATTTAATATTAACCATTGCTTCGTGTTGACGAAGGAGTATAATTATTTACTTCTTGACTAAAGGATTGAACTCACTGCAATTAGCAATTAAGCCCAATCACTTTATCAAATTAAAAAAATATATTTTCAATGGAGGATGCATGAAATATGCAGCTATTCCATACCCATGATACGGATATGCGAAACGTACATAGAATGTTCATAACATATATACGTAGAACATAGCATCTTGAAACACGAAAAACACTTACGACTTCTTAGTTCAGGTACGAAACTTTTTAATACCTTTGACTTTAAAGGTTCTTCGACATTAGGAGAGAGATACACATTCTTTCTATTCTAGCTTTTCCATCTGACCCCCCCTCCATACCTCGTGCTGTGCCCGTTGCGCGCAAATTCGTCTAGCCTCAGTGAGCCCCGAAAGTTGACCCTTCTCGTTCGGTGTCCAGTTCTCAACTTCACTAATTGACTTTTTCAAAATCCCCCAAATCCTCCGCGCGCTTCCGGTGCGTGACGTCACCCGCACTCTCTATCCCCGTTTCCTATCTGGGCTATTGTGACATTTCTGAGTGACACGTCCGCTCCGCCCGCGCGCGTGAACACCTGCGTTAATGTTGCACCTAAGTAACCCATGCACTGAGCCGAAAGGTTCTCAGCCTAACTAAACCCAAAGGCATAAAACGAAATCCCTCGGCCATTATATTACACTGCGGCCAAAACTGGTTTTCTTCAAGGAATAATTAAGTCAATTAAATATTTATAAACCACCAAGCTCGATTAAAAAGCTATTTCTCTAATCTTCAAATATTATTTTTCAAATTTCAACAAAGCAAATACAATAGACTAGCCCCCTTGGTGTTGTGGGTAGCGTGCTTGACCGGAAGATCCTGGTGAGTTCGAACTCCAGTCGTGGTATTTCATTCAACTTTGGACTTATACCCTCGAAAAAGGCATTAACCCCTTTATTCCCCTCCCAGTTGTAGACTAATTGGTACCATTACTATCATTATGCTGGGTTGGCTTTGGCGTTAAACAATCCACGAAGGTTAATATAACATAAAACAACATATATATATATATATATATATATATATATATATATCAAACCTGTGATATTCAAAGTTTTGTTGAAGCGTAATCAACTTAAGAGATATATACTGACAAAACAAAAAAGAAATTTCTTGGTATTCTTCTCAGTTCTACAAGGAGCTTCACTAGCTTTAAGTCCAAGTTTTGAAATTGCCTAACATTTACTGAAACTTAACACGCTGTGACTTCAATAAGTTTCCAGATTTTTTTTTTATAGGCATTTAAAATTGTCTTAGGCTCTAAAAAATTCAGTATGATATTGCTATACATCTTATAAGATGACTGACAAATTTCAGGTACAAATGAACTGCTACGGTAGCAAAAAGTATACACCCTACTGAAGCATTATTGTCACCGCTGGTGAATTTCAAAAATGCACACTGGACGTAAGGACACTTTAAAACAACGATTTACAATAAAATTCTGTTTTAAACTTGAAAAAATGCCACAAAAACGTATGGAATACTTCACACTGCTTTTGGACGACCTTTCATGAATCGAACATCAGTTTTTGTGTGGTATAAGAGATTCAAGGAAGGCAGAGAGTCTGTGAGGGATGCAGAGAGGTGTGGGAAGAGTAAGGAAGTCAATACACCAGAGTTAATTGGCCAAAAGGTTAGGGTTTGGGTTACTATGTTGAGATATTAAGGGACTTTAGGAAGAAATTCGGTCGAAAGAGGCCAGTACTCTTCAAATCGGGTCCGTGGCATTTCCAGCAGGACAATTAACCAGTCCACAATTCCATCTTGTCACAGACTATTTGACCAAGATGGGCATCAAGACACTTCCACACCCTCCCTATAGTCCAGACCTTTCTCCCTGTGACTTTTGCTCATTCCTTAAGCTCAGAGGCTGTCGTTATGAGACAATTGAGAAGATGAAAGAGGCTGTGACGAAGGTCATTGACACGCTCACACAAGAGGACTTCTATGGGCCTTCGAGAAGTTGTTGGAACGGTACAACAACTGTATTGCAGCCGGAGGAGATTACTTCAAAGGAGACTAGAGTTTCATGTGTGTACTATCAATAAAAGTGCCCATACGAAAAATGTCCGGAAACTTATTTGATGATCCTCGTACTCTTATTCGCTGTAAAACATCTGAAAGAAAACGAACAGCTAAATAATATTTATAATCATCTGATATATATATATATATATATATATATATATATATATATATATATATATTCTAGACTAGTTAACTGAGAGATAACAGATAGGTTCATGCTTTTTCGATGAGATTAGGTTCAAATGAGACGTAAACAGTCTCATCTAGTATTTGTGCATGGGTTACTTGATTTGTTTCATAAGATGATAATCACGACTTCATACAAGCAAATAAACGGTAAGGTTCTCACAAGTCATGATGTAATTTCCGCTCATACTATTTTTTTCTTCCGTTAATTTAATATTTTTATGTCTGATTTCGTAATTTGGTTGCCAGCACATCCACCAGAGAGCGGTAAAAGAAGAATTTCGTTCCCTTACCAATTCTTAAGATCAATTTGATTTGATTCTCTGTGAATAAAATTACTACTGCGCACTTTTAACCGAAATCCCCTAACGAAAGGACTCACCTCCACCACCGATAAGTCTTTCTCCATCCTATTCAACTGACACGTGCAAGTGTACACAGAAACGGGAATATAGAAACATATATAGATATGAACTAACAAAGATATATATATATATATATATATATATATATATATATATATATATATATATATATATATATATATATATATTCGTTTGTTCATATATGTATATATATATATATAGAGAGAGAGAAAACTCGGCGACACGAGTTCAAATCCTGGACGAGACTGATTGCATTTCACATAGCACTAATACCCTTGGGAAAGTTATGAATCGAATTATTCTCCCTCCAGCTATGGGTAAATAGTAGGGCAGACTAGGTTCTTCAGCCTGGGTGAGGCAACTAGTCGAGGAGAAGGAAAACTCTGAATTCAAACCAGTTAAACTCCGCTTAAAAATTGACCTTGTGTCATATCATGCCCGAGCGGAGGGGTTGGTAAATACTCTCTCTCTCTTTCTCTCTCTCTCTATATATATATAGAGAGAGAGAGAGAGAGAGAAAGAGAGGGAGAAAGAGATGGAGGTGAGAGAGATAAGTATGAACAAAGATAGATAGAGAGATAGATAGATATGGACTGAGATATTATCAAATACATCAACTGAGAGATATGAACAAAGATTAACACACACACACACACACGCGCGCCTCTGGTGGTGTAATGGTTAGCAAGCTCGGCTAGCAAACCTACACGAGTGAGTTCGAGTCTCATTGGGTGCCCCTTTCATATGGCCTTGTGCCACATCTAAGCAAAAAGCTTAGTAAATTTCCACACACACACACACACACATATTTCAAGCAAGTTTTGTTAAAAACAATGGAACACTGTTAAAAAATAACTGTGTTCCATTGTTTTTAACAAAAAATGCCATTTTTCTAGTCTCTTAATTATTTTTCTTGTGTCTGGATCTAGGGGGTAAAAGAATTGTCCCATATCTTCTGTCCAAGCGCTCTCGACCATACTTTTGGTCGTCATAAGAGGATGAATAGTTTTTAATTAACAGTTTGAGTTTTTATCATTTTAATTATTTGTAGCGTTTTGTATCCAAGTTGTTGGTTAGAACGTTTTCAGCATTTTGTTTTAAAACGTTCGGTTGGAAATTTATTTATTAAAAATATTTAATATGTTGGTGCCTGGTTCAATGCTATTTTATTTATGTTTCTTTTTATATTTCTATGCATATTGCTTCGAGAATTTGTAATCGTTTTTTTATCATAGTTTTTATCGGATCATTGGCCTACTGGGTAGAGTGTTCGCCAATGATCGGGGAGACCTGGGTTCAATCCCAGGTCGAGTCATACCAAAGACTTTAAAAATGGTACTTGATACCTCGTTGCATAACACTCAGCAATATAAGGTACGTATCAAGGGTAAAGTGAAACAATCCAGGGAAAGGAGTAGCGCCCTCCCATACACTTTTGTGTAGTAGCCATTGAAAAGGGAGCCTTCTGGTCGCCCTCGACTACGGTCACCAACAACAACTTATATATAATTATCATATTATCTATGATAATATTTCTTATATCGGAAGATATAAGTTGATTAGTGCTATTGGGTTTTATGATTAGATGTTGTTTTATGGTGCTATTTTGTGAAAGGTGATTAGTTAGACGACAAGAATTTGTTATTATTGGTGGATTTGTAATTACATCAACGAAAGGGATCTTTATTAATCCTGAGTTCGATTGTAAAGTTTTGTATGGTGTATTTTTCTAGGTTTTGTTGAAGTTTATTAATTTCGTCATGGGAGTGTTTTGAGATGAGAATGTTTAAATAGCGGACAAACATCTTGGGTTTTATTTATTGTTTTAGATATTTTGTTTTCGATGTTGGACACGTAGAATTCGGAGACCCCATTGAAACACCATCAATTTCTATATATATGTTGTCGGAAGGATCATAGAATGGGTCTTTTGTGGTACACGTAAGAAAGAAAATTTCGAGAAACTTTGGTTGTATAGCCGGAGGGGGAATTAAGGGGCAATTATAGATGATTTTCATGATTATTTTTATTGTTTCATGGACTGGAATGTTGGTAAAAATGTTTTCAATATCGAGTGATGACGTTATGCAGTTGTTGGGTGTGGTTTAGAGTTTAAAATTGATATGAATTCATGCGTTGATTCGATATTGTATTTCTTTGGGATATATGGTACTATTATATTGTTGGGGATATTTGTATACAAGAGTAGGGATCTGTGAAATAATTATTCTAATTGTGCTACCTTGTTGATGTTTTTTTTTAAATTTTAAAACAAAACGCTAAAAACGTTCCAAATGACACATTGAAAACAAAACACTACACATAATTAAAACAATAAAAAATAAACTCCAAGTATCAATTCAAAACTACTTTATCCCTGATGACGACCAAAAGTATGGTCGAAAGCGCTTAGGCAAACGATATAGGACAATTCCTTTACCACCTAAACGCTGACCCTAGAAAAATGAAAAGGAGACTTGAAAAATTACAATTACAATAATAAACAGTGTCCCATCGTTTTTAACAAAACTTGCTTGAATAATAACTTACTGCCTAAATATACATTTTTCAATATATATCTCTATATGTATATATATATAGAGAGAGAAATATAGAGACAGAAAGAGAATAAGATAATGAAAATAGATATGAGATGGATAAACAGGCAGACGTAATGAAACATAGATAGATAGATAGATAGATAATCACCATTGATTGAATACTGGGGGACATAGAAAACAGAACTGATTAAACCGAATCGATTATAAATGATTCTGAGGTCTGTTTTTCTTTGTTGTACAAAGCAGCTATTTAATTTTCAGGTGAACTAAATTTCCATTTCACTGAAAAAATGTGACTTAATGAGAAATTGGTCTCATATCCCTATTATTCTGTCCTTGGAAGTGGTATTAAAATAACTACGGCCTACACAGCGTTGAATATATATATATATATATATATATATTTGAAGTGAAAGATGCTGAATAGCTGTGATGGAGGAGGAAACCACATCACTTGGTTATAAAAATATAACTCTCACACTTTATTCTCGAAAGGGGTCAGATGTTCTGTGGTGTGAGAGAGACGGAGACAAACGGAGACAGAAGGAGACTAATGGAGAATTCCACATTGACCATAACTTCTTGTCTTAAACATACCACGCCGTGTTATTTTCAATGCCCCACTTAGCACTTCATCTTAGCCGCTCTGTGGAAGACTGCCCCTGCCGGACGCCCAGCCGCTCGCTGGCACTCTCCGTGACTGACTGAATCTTTTTTTGCCACCAGCTGAGACTGACGAAAAACGGACTGTATCCCACGTAGGCATTGACATATATCATTTCAAAACGGCCTCTGTTTCCGTTCAACACAATGAATGCCTTCGCATATTTACACAGGTGCGTCCTGTGTAGAGGCGTTATTATTGACGGCTCGGTCAAAGGTCAATATGCAACAAAGTAAGACAGAAAAAAGTGAAAGAAATGTGGGTTTACACATTAGTAACAATTGGCCTACTGGGTAAAGTTTTTGCCAATGGTCCGGGAGACCTGGGTTCAATCCCAGTTTGCGTGATACTGAAGACTTTTAAAATGGTACTTGATACCTCTTTGCTTAACACTCAGCAATACAATGTACGTATCAAGGGTAAGGTGTAGCAATCCAGGGAAAGGAGTAGCACCCTCCCAGACACCGTGGCGTAGTAGCTATTGAAAAAGGAGCCCTCTGGTCGCCTTCGACTAAAGGGAGACAACTTTACTTTTTTTGAGTCGTGGCTGAATAATTCCATGATAGAAAAAGAGACTCGATAATTCTTTAAATGAATTTTTTTAAACTAATAAATGTTGCAAACATTTATCACTAAATTAATAATTTGATAAAATTCTACTGATATTTTTTGCGCAAAAACTATCAACTATTGTTGGTTATTACCGAAAAAATTTGATAGTTTTTTTATATGACATTTAAACTGCAGTCCTTTAACAAATAAGGGACAGAAAAAAAGCTTCCGATGTTATAGTTACATGAATAAATTGTTATCTTTATGGAATGAAGCTGATAACTCTTGGCTGCCCGTTTTTTATTTGAAACTTTTCATTCTTCGACGTTAACGGATTCCTTACAGATTTTAAAGGGCCAAGTCTATCCATCTTTTTATTTCCTTTTGGTGTAAAAGAAAATCATTGATACCTCATCACTAGATGAAGATTTGTGTCATAGCCAAGAAAACCGTTTGTAGCGTACGTGAGGATCTCAAAAGAAGCAGCGAAGTTATCATTATTTATTAGACTTCACTAACAAAAGAATTATTTTCAGAATGGAATTAAATCTTATCTAATTATAAATGTGTCATTTATCAGTATATAATCAATTAATCTTTTTAAAAAATTATATGCAAAAACTGCCGCCAAAGAAGCAGTTTTGCTTCCAGTAAAGTCTTCGTCAGATGATGACCCTGGGTTCAGGCATGGTTTCGGGGCCGAAGCATCATTACCACTAACTCAGGGCGCCCCAGCAGTATCTCACAATACTACCAGACCTTATTGGATGGTGTTTAATCTGTACGAATGCCATATCCGTTCAGATGCAGTTACAGCCTTGTTTTGGATCTTTTTTATATATTCCCTCTTCTTTGCTGGTGTAAGTCCGATTTTGGTTAAAAATGTAGAGGTTGCGTTCGAAATAAAACCTCGGCATCCAATCTCAAGTGGAAATATGTCTGTTGACCAGTCATTCTTAGTACACTGTTCACGTAGGCCTTCGTACTTTTTCAATTTCCGCTGATGCGCCCAGTCGATGTTGGTCTCGAAAGGGATCGTTAATTCTGCAATGTTAACTTTCTTTTAATTGACTGACCAAATGATGAGATCTGGACGCTGCCGAGTTGATGTTATTTCCGTTGGAAAAGCGAGTTGATAAAGGATGTCTTGATTTTTCACGCATTAACACATACATACATACGTACATACATATATATATGTGTGTGTGTGTGTGTGAGTGTAAATTTACACAAATGAAAAAGAAGTTAATATGAGGATAATTTTATTTATAGTTAAATTATTTGCTAATCTAAAATATATCGCAAATGGTCTGGGAGACCTGGCTTTAATCCCAAGTCGCGTCATACCAAAGACTCTTAAAATGGTACTTGATACCTCCTTGCTTAATAGTCAGCAATATAAGGTACGTAACAAGGGTAAAGTGGAGCAATCCAGGGAAAGGAGTAGCGCCCTCTCCTACATCTCGGTGTTGTAGCTATTGAAATGGGAGCCTTCTGGTCGCCCTCGACTAAAGGGAGACAACTTTACTTATTTAGCTATCATCAGGGTAATTATATTTTTTGTATTTTCTAAAATCATATTAAACATAATTAAACATTTTTTTAATCTTTAAATAAAACAATAAGATAATGAAGTATTGACTATTCTATATCGGTTGGTGTTGTTGTTTCAAAGTTCGCTGCAAGTCATTGTCAATAGAATCTTGATTATATCTGCTAAACTTTCAAAGGTAAGACTCTCCCAAAGATTGTCCTGTTTATGACACTAAACAATCTGATGGTGAGGTTCCAGTGATGCTGGAGCTTTGGGGAATGCGAAGCACCCTTTCATTGCCATTGCTCCCCGGTACACTCTAGCCCGGAATGGTAGTACCTGATAGGGCCCAATCTATGGGTTACGTAGAACTAACTGCATACTTGTGGCAATCTGATTTGTTTGAATTAGAACGGTTTGACTAAACTGAATTGCTTAAAATAGAAATGTTTTTGTCTATTAAACTGTATTTAGATTTAAACTGCGTGCTTACGCTAAGCTGAATTGTTTGAAACAGAACTGTTATTGACATTGAAACTGTACTTACACTAGCCTGAATTGTTTAATATAGAACATCTGTACTTATACTAAACTGAATGATTTGAATTAGAACTATTTGAATAATTTGAATAGCTAGAAATAGAAATGTTTTGGGCAATTAAACTGTATACTTTTGCTAAACTGAATTTTTTAAAAATAGAACTGACTATTTGCATAAAAATTGATTTGGCGTTAAATAACCTACAAAGATTGATATGCCATAAAACACAAACAACTAACCAACCAATGAAACTTCCCTTTTTTATGCTTTTTTTCTCTAGTTTTCTTGATCGTCCAAATTGATAAAGAGGCTAAAGAAAGTTTTTTATCACAAACACTTTTGATCATATTAATTGATCCTTTTTGATTTTGGGAAATCCGCTAGGCGTTGTGTCAAATCCCCGAGGGGGTGACATTGTAGTGAGCGAGTACGAAATCTTGTTCACTTTTGAACTAATATTATCGGGAAAGGTATAACCCATAAATGTTCCCAGCTAAGGGATCCCTAGTACCACTATTGTTATTCTACAAGCATCGATTCGGTGTTAAATAACCCAGGAAGGTTGATATACGATTAAACAAAGAAAAAAAAATTAAACAGATATCTATTTTGTTAAACGGTTTTATTTTTGGCTTGCATATCAATTGTTGAAGATAATTTGCTTGTTAATGCAAGCATTGGATATTATTTTATTTATATTTGGTTGTTTCGGAGATTTGTAAGTGTCTTTGGCTGTCATTTTGGTATGATTTCGGTATTTTGGTAAAGATTTTTCTTTTTTCTGATTATGTCAATCTATCAGTGTTAATATCAAGTGTTGTAGTCCAATGGCACAAGGTTTTATGTAAGACGAAGACTGAGATTGGTAATATTATGCCCACTTTAGATATTATTAGTAAGTATGATATTTGGAAAGACACCAGAAAAGTACAAGCGAATTTATAAAAAAACATTTTTTTGATTTCGGTTGGATTTGGCACAGTATTTATATTGTTTTATGATTGGATTTGATGTTTTAAATTTGATTTAGTAGACCAGGAGTTTATTTTGTTTCAGGTGTTCGGCGTGTTTAGAGTGTCTAAGTATTAAAAATAAACAAGCAAAAAAAAACAAAAAAAAACAAAAAAAAAACAATAGCACAAGTATATCAAACATCTTCAACAAATAACATCTTAACGAAAGTACCCCACTTGAATTAGACACTGATACAAAGAAACCTACACGAAAGATAGAGAAAACATTTATAAGATCATAAAAAACAAAATTCCGTGATCTTTTACTAAACTTGTATAAACAATATATGTATATATGTATATATATTGGTTTAGTAGGTAGAGTGTTTGCCAGTAGTCTGGGAGACTTGATTTCAGTACAAGGTCCAGTTATACTGAAAACTTGAAAAACGGTGCTTGATGTCGCCTTGTTTTTAATGCTCAGCATTATAAGTTATGTATCAAGGGTAAAGTTGAACTATTCAAGGAAAAGAGTAGCGCGCTCCCCTACACCCTTCCCTACACCCTCCCCTATACCCTCCCCGAGCTTTTGAAAAGGGACCCTTTGAATCGCCGAAGACCATTTCGCCAACTTTAATTTTACAACTTTATATATATATATATATATATATGTGTGTGTGTGTGTGTGTGTGTGTGTGTGTGTGTGTGTGTGTGTGTGTATTTCTGTGGTTATGTGATTCGTATGCGTATGTGTTTTTGTAAGTAGGACATGCCTCGAAAAATCATTATTTCCGTGTTCAGTTTTATTCATTTTGAACAGTAACAAATTCAATCAGATATATATATATATATATATATATATATATATATATATATATATATATATATATATATATATATATATATTAAGCTTATTTTACAAATAAGGCGTCTTTTTCATTTCAACAAAAACTATTGCATTATTTTTCACATCATCGTTCATTGTTTGAAAATTGTGTTCCATGCAGGAAGTTTTCGAGTTGCACAAACAAGTAGACATCAGAAGGTGCAAGACTGGACTTTAAAGATGATTTGGAAAATATCCCAAACCCAAACTTACTTGTAGTTTCCCCTGTCCTTGCTGCAATTAAATCCTTGCATTGTCCAGGTGAAACATAACAGCAACTGATTTAAAAATGAAGGCCTTTATGCCCAATTTTGTGTCCTCTACCCGCAGAAATTTCAATTGTTTAAAATGTCTACTATTGTGACTCTTCCATTAGCCAAAATGAGTGCATTAACTGAATCCACCATTTCAGGCGTGTTCTTCATTGTTAATCATCCTTGCCTGTTTTCATCTTGAATACTCCTTCGATCATCTTGAAACGAGCTAAATTTTTAAAAACTAGTTTACTAAAGCATATTTTTCCATTTTCATTACGATTTCTTCTGTTAATTTTATATGGTTTGAACCTCTTAGCCACCAAAAATTTGATTACTGTGCACTGTTCAAACCTGGAGCACTCTGATTTGCCGCTATTTCGAATAACCTCAAAATAAATATATTTTCGACATAAAAATATTTGTTGCTATAAACAAATTTAAAAAAAACAGGGTTTACATTTATGAAATTTTCCCCCAAAAATATTGTATTTAAGAACTTGAATATCCTGTTAATCATTTTGCAGTGCTTTTGTTCCTAAACGTTTTTACTCCTTTAAATACTTGTACTTATCACCTTTTACTGAGTAATTACTTAATCGCCAATTCGATGCTGTGGGGGTATTTGTCAAATCTTATAATACTTCGATTCACGTATGAAGCCTAAACAAAATTTTTAAAAAAGGCCGTCTCAAATCACTTTTTTTGTTTTTACAAAAAAAATAATATTTTCACGTTGCTAAATTATATGTCAGTTTTCATAATCCCGGTTTCATTTCTAACGCTGACGTATAAATCAATTGTGTCTCTTTGTATCACTGAAAATATTTTTAAGTGTTGCCACTGACGAATCGGAGTTTCACCAACATGATATTTACTTGAGAATAATTCCCACATGTTCAGTAGGTAAACCTATTTCTACAGGTCAAAATAGAATTCAGACGTGTGAACGTAGGGTCACCTAAAGATCATGTACTAGAAAACCAGAGTTGTGGTGGTATTATTTTATATTACCAATGGGATATTATGATTCATCTGCATTATTTTATTCAGATTATTGAATTTTATGGATTACGACCGGTTTAGTAGTAATATATGCATATATATATATATATATATATATATATATATATATATATATATAGATGTAGAAAAACTGATAATAACTATCCAAGTGGAAGGAATGATTTATTAACGGGTCGACATTTGGTCCTCATTAATCAATTACCACCCAAAATCCCTAAAATTTACGGCCTTCCCAAAACCTATAAACCTGACATTCATCTAAAAACCCATTATTTCTGGAATAGGATCTGCCCCCCCTCCCATAATATCGCTTAACTTCTAGCCAAATTATAATCCCCTCTATTAGGTACCATTAGTAACGTACACCAAAAAAATTCCGGATCACTGCTCAACAAACTAACTGACATATATATATATATATAGATATATATATATATATATATATATACACACAAATATATATATATATATATATATATATATAGGATAAAAATAGGTGGAAAAGTGGATAAATCAAGCACTTACAACGTGTTTAATAGTAATATTTCGTTCTTTCTTCTGGGAAGAACTTCTCCAGTCTGAAGAAGTTCTTCCGAGAATAAATCATTAAACAATACTATTTAACACATTGTAAGTGTTTGATTTATCCACTTTTCCACTTATTTTTATCATCTTGTCAGATTCACGAAAATCTACCATTTCTCCACACACACACACACATATATATATATATATATATGTAGTACAATTAAATGGAGACTCAAACTCGGTTAAGCCGTCATAATAAATTTATTTCGGCGGAGAATATTGTTGGTATATTCTCCGTCTCGTCAGATGACTCTTTTACATGCTCTGTCTTGTCGCAGAGATGCGAATGAGGAGTTACAGTTCGTATTCAGAAGATAAAATAAGGTAATTAAAAAAATAAAATTAAAAAATCAGAAAAAAAAGATAAAAAAACATAAAGGGGAAATCAAATGACAAAGTTACAAATTCTTCCGTTCATAGGCGTGAGCAGAGGGTGTTAACATGTTATATGTTAGAACGATGAAGAAACAGGAGTGGAATTAATCTACTGGTCAGTCCATTCTAATTTTGTGTTCTGTTTGTGGTTTCTCCTACTTGGCAGCTGTGCTTTTCCAAACAGACTAAGATCGTTTAACTAATTGCTATCTCATATATGATTTACATTTATTTCTGATATATCTGTTAATTAACTCAGCTGTTGCCATCCTAGATATTCCTCTTTTTTCAATTAGGATCGAGATAGTTAAACCGGATAAGGTGGGGACATTTATTATAGTCGTCAAGTGTTTTTTTTAAAATTACCCCCAAAAATGGTCATGGGGAATTAACCACTCCAGAATCACAAGCCCTATTTTTGGATTAATATCCTGCGTTCATCTGGCCCTTATCTTTCCTTATCTTTCCCAGTCTTGGTGATATCTGCTGTTGGGCAGATCCTAATTAGTTACTAATATTTCTTTATCATAGGCCTTGCGATTATTTATTTACAGTGACTCCCAATCAAGAAAATTTAAAGACGAGCCCATTTCTCTCGTTCAACAAAAGTATTCTATTTTTGAAATTAATTATGCTAATTTTTTCGTCTAAGCATAGGTTACATCTGCCGTTGAAGCTGTAAGCGGCAGATGAGTGCCTTATTATTTTCTACTTAATTTGTGGGGATAGCCCCTGATCCTTAAGGCCCCAAAAATATTTTGATAAAGCAGTCTGGTATCTAAGTTTTGGGTTGGAAAATGAGTGTCTGTGGCTGTACGATCTTTGTTTCCAATTTCCTGCGGAGATTCCTAAATAGACTCTCTCCCCGTCCTTTTGCTGTTCCATAGGAGAAATGCATGCTTGGTATACGACATTCCTCGTAGTGCAGCGTCCCCCCAAGGGGCATTCTTCCTTATTCCTACAGTTACAAGACTCCACGTTTGGGTTCCTATCCCTCGGGGTTAGCTCTTTGAGTAGCCTCCTGTTATGGTTGCTTAGTATGTTGTACATATTCTCGGTGCAGGAGTAGCTAATTTTCACTGTATTTCTATTAAAAATCCTACTAAATGTGTTGTCTCTATTAAAATGTTTATCTAGGAGGTGTAGGAAGTATCTACCTATATTAATGTTAGTGAGCTTACAAAATGGCGGATTGAACCAGACTACTTTTCTATTTCTATTCTTTCCTCGTCTATTTCCGTGACTACTATTATTAATAATCTCACCTACCTTGAAGGGTGTGCATGTCCCACCATTATTATTCCTAGCTCTCGAATTGAGGTCCACCGGGGTTAAGTATTCCAGTCTACCTTGGAATCCACTGTCCTTCAGGGTGTCATCATATATACTCTTGTTTTCCTCGAAAATTTTCCTACCTGAGGACAGCTTATTAATTCTTTGGTTCACCGCATTGGGGATCTATCTTAGTACCGATCTTGGGTGATTCGAGGAAATATTTATGTATCTGGGGGCGGAGAGCTATAAGGCGTTTTTGATTACAAAATTTTGTACAGCATTCAATGCACAAAAATGTGGAGTACTTTTACAATATATTTTCAAATTTAAAACAAAATAACAAAACAATAAAAACTCAAGATTATTACACATTGTAGATGTAATAATTCCTGATGTTTTGAAGAAAGAGTTAAAAAAAAATAGAATTATTTGTTATTTCACTTAATAAAAACCATAGAATTTTGATAAAGTGTTTTGTTGAACACGTTGTATCCTTTATTTTAAATCAGAGGCATATATTGACATTTAGAGTTTGAATAATGACTGAGGCAGTGTTTATCAGTTTCAGTATAATCCAATGCTTTTGAGAGAGACTTAAACATGTTCTTGCTCTGCTCTCTGCTACCGTGCAAGATATATCAACATAGGAGACGTATTGAATACTAGATACATTACGTGGAACTCTGAGTCACAAGATTTTATCCTGTTTTATTAGCTTATGTTGTACTTGAAAAATACTGATAATCTATTTTTTTTACATTTTGTAAAAAAGAGTGTTTTGTATCAATGATATAACGCATATATTCAAGTGAGGAGAGCAAAGACACAAATTCCACGAGGTTTGGGAACAGACAGTTTCTCTGACACTTGCTAAGCTCTTTTGACTCTGTGTCTACACTATCATATATATATATATATATATATAAAGAGAGAGAAAGAGACAGACAGACAGACGAAGACAGAGATAGATAAAGAAAAGGAATTTGGTAGATCAAAGTTACTAATGTGGTTAGTCGGTTATCGAGACCAGGTGAAAGAAAAATATTTTTTAATGGGGATTTAGATATTCAGCGGATTGTTTCCATACACATCATTAGCGTAACACAATCTTCCTATCACCATATTTTTCTATGATTTTGTGTAAAAATCTGACACTTTCTCAGTCTATTGAATGTTACCATATTGATTAGTAATCCTTCCTATTATTCCAAACTAATAAGTCTGCGGATAATGTTCATAATAATGAAGTAAAAGCTAAACTAAGAAAAATAATTTTTCCGATTTCTCTTGTAAAATATGATATCGTCAAAGAATCTTAGATCTTTGAATGGCTTCCTTCATTCTCTCTGGCTGTTTCAGAACTTGGAACTGACTGATTTGAAAGAATAAGTAAACAAATTCTTTTAATCTAAAGACTGCAAGGATTAATGACGAAAACGTGTAGACATAAGCAGAGCTTTGTTCGTTGGGAAACCCAATAAATACAAACGAAAATACTATTTGATAAGAGTAAAGAAAGGTATTTGTGTGAGAACGTTTTATGGCCGAGACAAGAAGAAAGTGGCGGAAACTAGCCAAATCAAAGGGTTGAAAATATCAAATGAATAGACTTATATATATGTTTATATAAGGTATTAATTTTACACTTTTGAAATCTGTGTCTCTGTGTTCGTCCGTATCTGTCGATGACATCCTCTTCAATATATGTATCCATATCTATTACATTTTGTTCATATCTATCAATATAATTCTAGTAATTTACTAAGCTTTTTTACAGGGAAAGGAGTAGCGCCCTCCCCTACACCTTGGTGTAGTAAGCTATCGAAAAGGGAGCCTTTGGGTCACCCTCGACTATGGTCGCCTACTAAGCTTTTTACCTTAGATGTATCACAAAGCCGTATAAATGGGGCACCCAATGCTATTCCAACTCATTTGTGTGGATTTGCTTGTCTAGCTTGTTAACCATTATACCACCTAAGGTGCTTTTATCTACATAATTCTATTTTTTATTCGTTACGATTATTTTCATATTTATGAATATTTTCCACTTTCCGTTTTTTTACTTGTATAGTCGTATACACGGCAACTGCGTAATGTTTTATAGACAATTGTTGTCCCTTATAATCTCATATACCCAGCATCCCTCCTCTCATGTCTCTTCAAGTAACTCATTATTCCTGCTGCAGATCCACTAAGTTTCAAATGTTACACAGGGAGGACGCCATCCTCACTGGATCGATCAGACCAGGTTGTGAAATTTGATACTAGTGTACCACAGTATGTCTCTTGAAATCAGGAACTGGCATATTAACTTTATTATACTTTGTCTCTGTCACATTGTCAATTCTTGAAAAGAAAACTGAGGGCATGGATTGCCTCTCATGAAATTAATGTTTGACTTATTCAGCTTTAGATAGCAAAATCCAACCACATGTTTGACATATAAAGCCATTTGCGTTCTCACAATTATTACAGTCGACGCTAGAAGCTTATATTATGAATGTGTTCTCTTTCAAAACAGGTACAGTCATCATCCACGTGGAGTCTTCATTCAGATCTTCTCAGTTTAGGTTTTTCCTAGTTGTCAAGATCTATTTTTATATTGATAGGTTTGAGTTTTAAAAAATCCTTATACTTCTTCCAAAGCTTATGTTGCAGTCTTTTTTTCAGCTGATCGTAAAAGAGTTTCTTCGGTAATCTATAACCACTGATACGCGCAACATGACTTCTCCACTGCATTTGGGCCGTTATATGATGTGAGATGTGATGCTTGTGCATTTTGCTTTTCTGTGCCAAGTGTTTTGGTATTACCCTTGGTCTTAAAGAATACGTCTCAAATACATCTGATGAAAGTGCTCGAACATTTTCAGATGCCTGCGAAGTAATGTCCATGTTTCACGTGAGTGCAAAGAGAACACTCAATATGCAGGACCAATAAACATTCATCTTAGGTTTATCACTTAGAGTCCCATATTTGGCTCAAATAGAACTGTTTGACCTTTTAAATGTGAGTAAATAAATGACTGATTTTTAAAGGAATTCGTTAGCGCTATATAGCAATACATAGAACCATTCAACTGTGTCCAAACGAAAGGATAGAATTGAATAGAATTATTTATTTGTGTTATATAGCAATACTTGCATACATTTCAAGGTGCTAAGGTAAACGATAAATATTAGATATAATTATTTGTGTTGCATAGAAGTGCTTTCAGTCACAATTAACCCATAAATATACTCCAAGCACCCCATATGTCACAGATAGGTGAATTTCAGCATTAAAAGAAACGTATCTTCCTAATGTACTTTCCAAATAAGCAGAAATTTTAACAACAACCAAACTAATACTATGAACGGTTATTATTGGCTATATATACAGCTCACCTGTTACGGGATAAACATTATGATTTATATAAAAATCGATTAAAATGAAAAAGAAATAAATTTATTGATTTTAGATTCGTTCTTATTTAGTTTCTTTCATCATCACCATCATCATGCCGTGCCGCCAGCACGGATATCCCTGACCCTCTCTCGCCACTTCTCCCTATCGTTCATCGCCTCTTCAGGGCGACATCCCGTATCCTCACTGAACTGTTGTATGTATGTTCGAGCTGGTCGTCCTGCTTTTGCTCGGCCATATGTGGGGGCCCATAGGAGTACATCACTTATGGGCTCGTCCCTGCTTCTCCAGCAGTCCTGCATGTCTGGTTCGTCTAACTTGGATAGTTTTCATGACGGGAGGTCGGTGGCTGTATAGTTGGTGCTTTGTAGGGTTTCCCCTCCAGGACTTGTTCAATATTGCTCGCAGCATTCTTGAGTAATTGCCGTCTAGCTTTTTCTCCAGTCGTTTTGTTAGCCTCCAAGTAGTGCATTGTCTTTCTAATTTAGCATAATATTTTATTACATTAAAACTTATAAAAATACCTACCACCTGAGGGCGCAAATTTTTGCTAGTATATATATATATATATATATATAATGCGAATACGGATCTGTTCGCAGATGCTAATATGTCTTTATGCAAACATATACCAGTTAAGAGTAAAAATTATTGAAGTAAATTTTGAGGAATTTTAATTTTTTTGAATAATAAGAACCAAATTTTCAGGAATTATATGACAAAGAATTTGTTCGTATTAAAGCTAAAAGTTTTCATTTTTACGGTAATTCTTCCTGATTTGAAAGTCTTCCACACTACTCAGACAACCGAGGTCTACACAAGTTTTTTTCTAAGCACAGAAATTGGCTTCCTTCAGCAGAAAATAGAAAAACAAAAAATAAAAAGATAAAAATAAAAACATTTGAAAACAAAAAAACACAACAAAAAAAACCCAAAACAAAACGAAACGAAATATACGTTGGACTTGTTCGTGGAATTCGTCAAGTTAAATAATTACTTCAGTATAGATGTGCTATGCAAAGCTTCAGGTGAAACAATTTTTTTTTTGTCTGTGAAGAATAGAGGAAATGACAACTAGTGTGAATCTTCCGAGATCTGTTGATATTAATTATATTAATCAATACTCTTGTTCACTTCAGCCAAATATATATATATATATATATATATATATATATATATATATATATATATATATATATTTGGCTGAAGTGAACAAGAGTATTGAGCACTCTCCATATTATATTGCACTTGGTTCGACACATAACCACATACTGATTTACAGACAACCAACACTCTCTTAATATATATATATATATATATATATATTTCATTAAGAAAAAACACAAACCGGTCACATTCGGATTATAAATTTATTTTCATCTTGTTTTGTGTTTTTGATAAAATAAAAAAAAACACGAAAAAAATTAACAGGACTCTTTCAGGTCTTATGGATAAAATAAATGAGAATAGACACAGGAAAGAAGGGTGGGAGGGGATAGAAGAGGGGTGAAGAGTTATTTCCTCATTTAGCCCACTTCCGTTTTTTATTTTATTGTCGGTTAGAATTATAGTAAATTGATTTTTTTTCAAAATTTATTTAAAAAAAATTCTAATTGCTTTTCGACTTAAAACTACAGATTTAATACTATATTAGAACATTAACTTTATTCAAAAACTTTATGTAACGATGGCTGAAGTGAACAAGTGTATTGAGCACTTTCCATATTATATTGCACTTAGTTTGACATATAACCACATAGTGATTTACTGATGACCTCTCATAATATATATATATATATAAATATATATATATATAGAGAGAGAGAGAGAAAGCCCAGTCTATAGGACTGTAGATGTGTAGTCATCTGTTGGTGAGGTTCCAATGCTAGAGCTTTGGGGAATGTGGAGTAACCCTTCTTTACTAATATCCCAGGTCATATCTGATCCGGAGGGATTGTATCACTTAGAGTGACATATTTGGCTTAAATAGAACTGTTTTACCTTTTAAATGTGAGAAATAAATGTCTGGTTTTAAAGGAATTCGTTAGTGCTATATAGCAATACTTAGAACCATTCAACTGTGTCAAAATGAATGGATAGAGTTGAACAGAATTATTTATTTGTATTATATAACTATACTTGCAACCATTTCACGCTGTGAAGACAAACGAGAAATATACATATTTACCAACCCCTCCACTCGGGGCAATTTTTAAGTGGAGTTTAACAGGTTTGAATTCAGAGTTTTCCCTCTCCTAGACTTGTTGCTTCACCTACGCTGAAGAACCTAGTCTGTCCTACTATTTACCCATAGCTGGAGGAAGAATAATTGGATTAATACTTTTCCCAAGGGTATTAGTGCTATGTGAAATGCAATTAGCCTGATCCAGGATCTGACCTCGTGTCACCGTGTGCATTTCCTATGGCGATAACCCTTACACGACGGGCACCTCCATATTTATTTGTGTTATATAGCAATACTTGCAACCATTTCACGCTATAAAGACAAACGATAAATATTAAATATAATTTTTTGTATTGCATAAAAGTGCTTTCAGTTAATTAACTGTGTGTAAACAAATTAACTCTGGCTTGTTCAAAAATGTTTTCAACAAAATATGCGTTTGTAAATTATATATATATTTGATATATATGGACACACAGGATTTGGAATCAAATAACCGATAGGGATTGATGTGCAATAAAACGTAACAGACCGACTAATACACACATACATACATACATACATACATAAGCACACATATGTATATCCTCCTACAATCTTCATCAAAGAAATGTATAACCTATTTGAAGAAGAGTGCCCGAAGCGTTATGGTTAAAGTGTGGGACTCCGATATCATGGTGAGTGAATTCGATATCTGTTTCACCTTTTCTTTCACTTTTGGACTAATACCCCCGTGAAAAGTTTAAACTCCTTTAATCGCCAGACAATCCCTTTATAGAGTAGGAATGGACCATCCAATTCAATAAAGGGAATTTCATAGGCAAGGATCTAACAACAGAAGTTACCACATCCGATGATAGTCTTTAGACGCAGCGGAATCCCAATTCGTTCTACATCGCGCACCGATTTTCTGAGTGTGAATGCACAACTTCGCTCGTAACCTCCTGGCATTTAAGTCGGAGTGGGGTTGATATCGACACACCCTTGGCCTCAGTGGGGCCGTCCTTCCAGGCTTTTACCGGCTTACAAAACTAGGATTATTACTTGGTGATTGAAGTGCCCTATTAGGAAAATGCTAACGGGGTCAAGAATTGTTGTCCCTACTGAGAATGGGTTTCGGTCGATACGCTGCCGCCACTATAAAACGGCCTTTTGCCACATTTGAGTTTAGAGGGAAGCTTAATAAATACGATTTTATATTCGTGCTTTATACCGAATGAAGTAAATGAGCTTCAATACCACTAATTTGGTGTTGTTTTTTTTACACGATTAAATAGCACAAGTTAGTTCTTTCTGATTCCATGTAACTCAGTATTAAGAGATTAGTGACAGATCATATCCTTGGCTGTTAATTTTGCTGACATCCGTATAAAGACGGTTTATGGCTTAAAGTAATTTGCATATTTCCCACTCATATTCAAGCTCAAGATTTCGAACTTTGAGATTTCTGGCAAGTAACAATCATAATTTGCAGAAAACAATATTTCTATTAACATTTACTTAAAAGAAGCTTCGCTGAATACTTAATCAGACAAAGGGGAATCTCAGTGGTGTAATGGTTAGCAAGGAAGACAAGCAAACATTACTGAGCGAGTTCGATTCTCATTGGGCCCTCCATTCATACGGCCTTGTGCCATATCTTAGCGAAAAACTTTGTAAATTATTACTAAACCAGACGAAATATTAAAATGCAAATGTTTCGTGTAGACTACACCTTACGTTTCGAATACATCTTACGTTGGTGTATTTGATTCACCGGATGTCCAAAAAATGGTGGTCTTGTACCAGATAAGCAGAGTATATACTTAGGAGATTTGCCGTAGAATAATAGTTTGCAATCTGTTTAAACTTACCATTATAGTAGTTCGTACCTGTAGTCGAGGGCGACCAGAAGGCTCCCTTTTTAATAGCTACTACACCGAGGTGTAAGGGAGGGCGCTACTCCTTTCCCCGGATTGCTCCACTTTATTCTCGATAGATACCTTGTAGTGCTGAGTGCTAAGAAACGAGGTATCAAGTACCATTTTTAAAGTCTTTGGTATGACGCGACCTGGGATTGAACCTAGATCTCACGGACCATTGGCGAACACTCTACGAGTTTAATTATCTTCTGAAACCATAGAGTTATGACTGATTTATTAATTTTAACGGCATGTCAACTTGTCAACGGGGCCAATTTCACTGCAGGGTATTGAGTCAGCGTATTCAAATCCGTGCCTTAGCCTCATGATCCTATTTACCCAACCCCTCCACAAAGGCATGATATGACACAAGGTCAATTTTTTAAGCGGAGTTTAACAGGTTTGAATTCAGAGTTTTCCTTCTCCTAGACTAGTTTCCTCACCAAGGCTGAAGAACCTAGTATGCCCTTATGATATTCCAATTCTTGTTCAGTAAATCAAAATACGGTAATATAAAAGATCTTGAAGAAACAGAAAAATAATCTGTGAAAGAAATTTATAGACTTGATATATAAAAGGATCGTTACAAACTGATCTTGCATTTATTCGGTTTTGTTTAGCACTTGGCGCCTTTTCAAGTGAACATGAAAAGATAAGAGAAAAAGTTCTTTAAATATGCTAAGATAAAAGAGTTGTCGTAGGTAGCTGTGTAGCTGTTTACGAAAGAAGCGATACATTGTGGCCTTTTTTGTATAGAATTAGCGGATTATGTAATGCTCGGCTGCCACCAATAATATCAGATTGAAAAAAATTCATTTTGACAGAAATCGTTTGAACAAATACCGACTCAAAGACAATCTGATGGAAAAGGCAAACACCTTGGGGCGAAGGAAAAGAGTTTATTCTAGAACGACAAGTAGGTTGACAAAATAAATTACCTGATTAGTATATTGTCGACTATGATATAATATATCTATAAGCCGTTTTGTAATAGATATTTTTTATTAAATTCCAAGAAATGGATATCATGATATTAAGGAAAAAAATAAACCAAACCCGTTGAATTGGTGACTGGGTGAAATTTAGGTTCAAATTAAAGGTAACATACTAACACAAACATATACCTATATATATATATAATCTTCAGTATAGGATATATATATATATATATATATATATATATATATATATTGTCATCCATAGACAGACTGTTTCGGTCTATCAGAACTCTTCAGTGCGGCTAGACACGTAGGACGCTCGAAACAGGAATCGAAACCCATCCAACTTTACGTTAGACTAAGTCTCAGACCACTCGGCCAACAAGCATACCACGTTTTGGATAAGGGAATTTTTAAGGTATTATGTAGTAACAGCAGCAGCCGTTTCTTAATATTTTCATACCCTAATCTAATATTTTTTAGTACAGTATACCATTACAACTTCATAAAACTAAAGATTTCACGTCAATCTTCCTCTTAGATTCAACTGAATGAATATGTAATATTTTTGAGTTACGTCGTTGACATACTAAGTCACCTGCCCGGGCGCTAAATTAGAATAATTCTCTTTTTTATTCACATGATTATTATATTGTTGATATCGTATTTTAAGTCATGAGATCATATTCTGTTTTCTTATAATTGTAGTATATTGACCTCCGACCCAGCAAAACATGCCATTCCAAAGACGGCGGAAGTTGCATATTCCATTGGCGTGGGCAAGCTTCGTTGACATTATGGGACAGGGTTAAAATCACACGGTACAGTCAAAAACTGATACACCAGAAGAGGATGACCTGAGAACTGCATGACAGTTATTTCTGCTCGATGATGATCAAAACATGCCATTCCAAAGACGACGGAAGTGGATATTCCTTTGGCCATTTATGGGAAGAGATTGAGTGGTCGTTGGACTATTATATAACTCAGTGCACAGGAAATTCAAGAAGTTTGGAGATCGGAGAGTTGGAGAAATGATGCTGTAGAGAAAACATCACCCGACAGAGAGTTGGGCCGCCGGGCCTCCGGTTGAGCAACGCTGGAGAACAGGAAAGAAACGCTGATGGCCATAAGAGTGGGGGTCAATATGTTGCAGTTCTATTCGGTCTCCAACTCCCTCTCACACACAACCCTTTCAATAAAATGAGAGGTATATTTTTCTAAGAACTGTGTCGCTCGTTATTATTGTGTCGTTGTTATGATTTTATATGTATATGTGTTTGTATAGTTGGTCATGGTGGTCACTATACAACAATATCATCCTGTTTTATATTTGAAAAATATTGTGATATTGCTTTCCGTATTCGAGCGTAGAGCAACGTAAATATTTTACGGATTAAAACAGTTTTAGTGCTATATATATATATATATATATATATTCATTAAACATAATAGACATTTTATGTCTACATATTTTCTTCTGGATCCGTTCAAATTCCCGTATTACTTTTATCGTATTCGGGGGGAATTGATTTATGTATTGTCCATAGTTGTATGTATCCCTAGTACTTTCTGCCCGACTTTGGGCCATCATCAGGGGAGGATCTATTACAAAAGTGATGTAACTTTTGTTTTAGCATATTACTACTGTGTAAGGGTGTCTTTGCCGTTGAAGATTATGGCGTTTGCTTTTAAATGGAAATCTATAATTAGTGCCAGTATCTAAAGACATTTAAGTACATTAGCACTGGTTTGAAAACTAATTCTATTAAGTGTTGGTTGCATATTTCTAATATGTAGTGCTTCGAGAATCTGAAGGTTTTGGTAAATATTTTGATGTTCTAATATTGTTGTGTTGTCGGTGAGAATTTTCCGTAGTTGTGTTGTTGGGCATGAATGTTTTTTTTAAATATTCAACAAATGTTTGAGACATTACGCCTTCTTCAGAATATTTTGAATGGTTAAGTTAAGTTCGATTGTTATTTTTTTTATGGTCGAATAAGGATGGGATTTATTATAATTCTACGATTTGTGCTCGTGAAAGTGTCAATGGAATTTTTTTGTCCGTGAAGACCATTGATCTCTGTAAATGTTCTCGGTGTATATAACCAGATGTTCTTTATATACATAAGTATATATCCTTTCTGTTTGTATGTGTGTATGTGTTTGTGTGTGCGTGTGTGTGTGTGCGTGTGTAAATATAAACCTGTAAGTACATATATATATATACATCCACTTGATAGGTTTTGATTAATTTGGCTTAATTTGTGTGTGTTGACATGCATATATATATACACGTGTGTGTGTGTGTGTGTGTGTGTGTGTGTGTGTGTGTGTGTCTGTGTGTCTGTGTGTCTGTGTGTGTGTCTGTGCGTGTGTGTCTCTCTGTGTGTGTGCGTGCGTGCGTGCTAGCAAACATGTAAATACATTAATATTTATAAACTTGAAAAGTTTTGTTAAATTTCGTTTATTGCAGGTTTGTATCTGTGAATGTATTCTGCGTGTTTGTGTGTGTGTGTGTGTGTGTGTGTTATTACACGTACATGAACGTAAACCCATGTACAAACACACACACACACACACACACACACACCTCTAAACACTTATATTTTCAGAGGTGTTGAGTTGATGTTCGCCCTTCTTTGTTTTTCCTATCTGTGTTTTCCTCTCCATTCCCTTCCTCTCTTTCTTTCTTTCTTTCTTTCTTTCTTTCTTTCTTTTTTTCTTTCTTACTTTCTTTCTCTCCTCTCTCCCTCTCTCTGCCTACATGCGTACACGCAACTATAAATATATGTATGACACATATATGTTTTCCAATGTATTTAGTGGGTTCTATGTGCGTGAGAATGTATTTGACCCCCAAACATAGATGTATCTAAGATAGTCTCTAAGTGTACATGTTTGCTCACGCGCGTACGTGAGAGTGTGTGCGTGTAGTTTGGCTCTGTTTAATGTTGATTTAAATGTATCTATGGATTTTCTTTTCAGTATTTGTAGTAGTGAGTAGTCCTCAATCTGGTATTGTAATATACCTTAAAATGTCTTTTGATACATAAAGTTTTCTATTTTCAGGTATTTTCTGGTCGCTTTTTTGTAAAGAGAATCTCTTGTTCTCTTTTCGAATGCAGCCAATATATATGTTTTCATTGTTTGTAAATTTCATTGTGCTGACTACATCCATTGAATTGCAGCTTAAATTTCAGTTTACTATGAATATCATTTTAAGGTTTTTGATAATATAGGATTTTCCTTCTACAATTACATGTTCCACATGTTTATTTTTTGCATTCTGAGATTGTCTACACTGAGTTTTCCCCAAATTGAGATGGGGTTAGTGGGTGTGTGTCTAAGTTTTTTTTAATTGTTGTTTGCTCTTAATTGTTCTTGTCGTGTCTAGTATGCTTTTTTATTGTATCATTGTTTTATGGTCGAACTCAATTATGTGATAATTATGTGAATAGCTCTGGTTGTTTTTGTTGTACGTTGAGGGCTATACAAAGGTTTGTTCATTCCTACGTTTCTTGGGTGTTCATAGTTCTTTTAATGGTATTTTTTACTAATTCGAACTCCTTATTTATTAGTGTTGCAGGGGTATCACTTGTGGTGCAGGGTTACTCGTAATTATTCTCGCAATGTTTGTCGTTTTTTTTTTTTTTCGTGATCATGGTGAATATTTTAATTGAAAAGGTGTAAGGGATAGATATGACGCAGTTTATGAATAACTCTTGAAATGGTGCTATCGTTGGATGTCTGCGGGTTTGGAATAAATAAATGTGATAATTTAGCCAATTTGATTTTTCAAGGAGGATGTTTATGCATATTAGTTCTTTAAAATTGTGTTCTATAGTGAACTTCATTTTAGAGTGTAGATTTTGGGGTTATATTATTTAAGTTGTTAATTTTGACCCATGATCATTTCCAAAATATGAAAAAGTCATTCAGATATCTTTCCATGTCGTAATAAATACAGTTTTTATATTGATGCTGTATTTCTTCTTATTATTTCATATTGATTTTCCTCTAAGTATATTAAGGTTCGATTTGCATATGTTGGTGCAATTTTACCTCGGATAGCAGTTCCTAAGGTTTGGATGTCTTTTTGTTGTCTAATGGGAAAGAATTATTTATTAGGATTAGTTCTATACCATTAGGGATCAAGTTTTAGTTTAATCAGGGTTGTAATATTTCTGAGTACTTTTCTATCCAAAATGAGATGGTCTGTTATTCTCGTTCATGGCGAATATTACTGAATAGTTTTGTGACGCCAAATGTAACCATGAGTATATTGGAATCGGTTTTTGTGGTACTGAGTTTAAAAAGTGGATGTTTCCCAAAATGTACCTTTTTTATCTTATATAGGAGTGGTTAGAATAGAATATCTATTAGTTGCCAATTCTGTTGTTGGAGCAAGATGGGCCTGCAATTAGAAATCTACATTTGAGATCACTGGACTTGGGAATTTATATATATTCAGATTTTTACATTTCTACGGCTATTTTTATTTTCTCGACTTGCGAATTTTTAACAATCCTTAAAAATGTCTAATATTTCGAATGTATTTTGTTATGAAGTCCTTTCCTTTTTTTATTCCATGTTTTACTGTGTATTGCGCAGAACATTGCAATTTTTGATGTGATAGCATTGTCTATGTTTGTATTAATTAATTTATAGTTGGTTTCCTGGAATTTTGTTCGTAATATGTTTTATTTAAAATCACACCTGAGCTTCCTTTGTCTGATTCTTTTATAGTTATGACGTTGATTTCCTGTATATTTTTAAGGTTTGTCTTTGTTTGGGTGAGAGGTTGTTATGTATCGTTTTTTTTTTCTTTAGTGTTTATGTTCCTGAGTTTTTCGAAGAATATCTTTAATTCTCTGTTATTATCTTTGTTTGGGTATAATTTACATTTATTTTTTACTACGCTGTCGTATATATTTTCTTTGCCATAGAATTTTTCTTGCAATCTAAATTTTCATTCAAATTCATTCAGGTCTCTTTCTAATTCTCATAAATTGTTTTTTGGGGTGGAGCAGAACTTTAGACCAATCAATCTGATTTTTGTCTAATTTATATGCAAATAGATTGATCAATGGAAGTTTTATGTTGCTAGTTTCGTTTGGTATATTACTTCAAATTATTTTGTTCTGATTGTGTTGCCTAATTTATAGTTTCTTATTGTACTGTTATTTTTTTCTGGGGTTATTTGAGTTGCCGAAAAAAGGTTTTCTTACCTTGTAGTTAGTATCCCTAGGGTAGTCTGTGTGGTTTCTTCTCCCGTTATGGAATGCATTAAAGAGATTGTCATTTAACCAATTTTACATTTGTGGGTGTGTTAGGTGGTTGGATTAATTTTTCGAATGTGATGATATATAAAGGGATTTCTTTTTCGTGTGTGATGGTATATATAGGGATAAATTTTTCTAGTGAAATGGTATATATAGGGATTAATTTTTCGCATGCGATGATATATATAGGGATTACATTTTCGAGTGTGATGGTATATATAGGGACTAAATTTTTTTGTGAAATGGTATATATAGGGATTAATTTTCCGTGTGTCTTGATATACATAGGGATTCATTTTCCGTGTGTGATGGCATATGTAGGGATGAATTCTAATTTTATTTTCACCTAAAAAGGGGTTTCGTATTCAATAGTTGTCGTTTTAGGGTAGCTGGGGCCAATTATTTGTGCAGATTATTTTTTTTATCGTATAGGGTTGTTTGTGTCTGTTAATGGTTTTGATAATTTCAACTGCTGGTTGAATGAATGAGGTAGTCTGTATTTTGGTGGGATTTTTTATTGTTTTTATTGTATTTCTTCTTTGTGAGTGATAATGGGGTTTGTAGTTGTGGTTCTGTGGAATATGTGAGTTTATTTTGAAATGTGCATACGTTGCTTCTTTGGGTGTGTGTGTGTGTGTGTGTGTGTGTATGCGTGTGTGTGTGTGTGCATTTTCTTTGTTTTAGTTTTTCATTCTTTTCTCTGAATTTGTTTCTTTTTCTTTATCTTTTTCATTTTTTTTTTTTTTTTTTTTGAGAGGGTAGAGATATTTCTCAATCATATAGTTTTTTGTCCAGGGTATTAACAAGTTGGAAATCATTTTCGCTCCATTTTAATTTTCATGTGTATATAAATTTATTCAGATCTCTCTCTCACTCTCTCTCTCTATATATATATATATATACTCTTCAAAACTAGTTTACTATTGAAAAAACATCTTTTTAAAAACTTATAATCTATTGTATTTGAGGGATATTATATTCCACAAATTGTTCAAAGTAATTTCCAAGATTAAAAAAAAAAAACCAACTAGAGGAGAAAAAAGTTTACTTTTTATTTAGTCGGTTGGAACTATACAATAGGCCGACTGCATCTCTGCAGACCGGTAAACACACCCTAAGGTGGGTCGGGTTATAACAATAAACCATCTGATGCTGAAGTTCCAGCTCTCGAACGTTGGAGAATGTGGATATCTCTTCATTACCATTACTCCCAGGTCCACTCTGACCCAAATTGGTTTTACTTCTTAGAGTCCTATCTATTGGTCAAATAGGAATAGTTAATCATTTTCTTTGCTCGGAATCATTTAACTGTGTGCAAATGATTGGATAATGCTGAATAAAATTACTCATGTTAAATAGAAATACTTGAAACCATTTAACTGTGTAAACGAATGAGCAAAACCCCGTTTAAAAATTCATACCTTCAAACAATTAATTTACAAATGATATACATTTGATATATATTTAGGAATAAAATTTAGAATTAAATAACCCGCTTGGGTAAAAATGCTATTAAACCCAACCAACTAAGCATTTATTTCGAAAGTGTAAATACAGTCGTATAATGTACATTATTCCTTAAACACTAGGCATATGATGACCCATGACGGGTTGACATGCCGTTAAAATATATTTACCAACCAATCAAGAATCAAAATATGTTAATCATTTTAAACGGAATGACACTTTTGTGACACGCACACACACACACACACATATATATATATACATCATCATCATCATGTCACGCTGGTACCACAGATATCCCTGACCCTCTCTCGACACTTTTCCTTATCGTTAATAGCCTCAGGCAGGTCTTCTGGACAACATCCTGTATCCTCACATAGTTGCTGAATGTATGTTCGTGCTGGTCGTCCTGCTTTTGCCCGGCCATGTGTGGGGGTCCATAAGAGTACATTACTTATGAGTTCGTCCTTGCTTCTTCAGCAGTGTCCTGCATGTCTGGTTCGTCTAACTTGAAGAGTTTTCGTGATAGGAGGCAGGTGGCCGTACAGTTGGTGTCTTGTGGGGTGTTGCCACCAGGACTTGTTCAAGATTGCTCGCAGCATTCTTGTGTAATTGCTGTCTAGCTTCTTCTCCAGCCGTTTTGTTAGAGTCCATGTAGTGCATCCATATAGCAGTATCGATGCAACCGCTGCCTGGAAGAAACTGCGTTTCATTTTATCGGTTAGGTCTGATTTCCATATAATCGATAGCTTATTGATAGCTGTCCATGATCAAACAGGGGACATCTCCACTCAAGACGGAACCCCTCTTAAAATAGTAGACAAATTCACTTACCTAGGAAGCAGCGTCGCATCAACCGAAAAGGACATCGACACGAGGTTAACGAAAGCATGGTCATATATATATATATATATATAGTCAAGCTTTTGGTACTAGAAAATTTTTATAAGATAAATATTAGGGGAATTTCTATAAAAGGAGAACAAATTATTTAAAAAAATAAAAGGATGAAATGATTTTTAAATAATTTGTCTTCCTTTATACAGATGGTTCCCCTATTCGTTATCATATATATATGTATATATATATATATAGAGAGAGAGAGAGAGAGAGTAAATTCTATAATTATTTTGCTATGTGTACCATCAAAAAGCAGACATCTTTTCTAAATTTTCCCCCTTATATAATCTTTATTCCATCTCAATGAATATCTATGCGTTGATTTGCACATTATCTCAGTCATGACTCTTAGTAAAATCAGACCGGCACATTGGCAAAATGCTTAATGTGTTTCTCAATGGTGTGGGGGACCTAGGTTCAATCCAAGGTCGAATCACACCAAAGACACAAAAAATTGTACTTAATACCTTCTTGCTTCAAACTCAGCATTATAAGGTGCAGATCAAGGGTCAGTGAAGCAATCAAGGGAAAGGAGTAGTGCTGCATAGCCATAACCATGAATAACAATACAAACACATTCATCTACATATGCATGCATGCAGAACACAACGATAAAATAATAAAGACGAGCGACACAGTTCTTAGAATAATATACCTGTCAATTTATTTTGAAAGGGTTGCGTGTGAGAAGGAGTTGGAGACCGAACAGAACTGCAACATATTGACATCCCCACTCAGCGTTTCTTTCCCGTTCTCCAGGGTTGCTCAACCTGAGGCCCGGGGACCCAGCCTCTCTGGGTGCCGGTTTTCTCTACCATATCTTGTCTCCAACTGGTCAGGTCTCCAAAAACTGCACTGAGTTATATAATAGTTCAACACCCACTCAATCTCTCCCCATAACTGGCCATCGGAATATAAACTTCCGTCGTCTTTGGAATGGCATGTTTGATAGTCATCGAGTGGAAATAACTGTCATGAAGTTCACAGGTCACTCTCTTCCGGTGCATCAGTTTGTGACTGTACCGTGGGATTTTAACCCTGTCCCATATTGTCAGCCAAGCTCACCCACGCCAATGGAATATGCACTTCCGACGTCTTTGTAATGGCATGTTTGGCGGGGTCGGAGGTCAATATACAACAGTAGCGCCCTCCCCTATATCTCAGTGTAGTAGCTATCGATAAGGGAGCCTCCATGTCACCCTCGACTACGTTAGGCTAACTCATATATATATATGTATATATAGACTCCGGTTTGGTTTCTTTGTTTAGTGGAATATCAAACTTTTAAGTTATTTAAGACGAAAGCTATTCTCCTAGAAGAACAGTAGTAGTACTATTTAACGCATAGCTGGGAGAATAAGGTGGGGTCATACCTTTCCCAAGGGTATTTACCCGAAAGTGAACGTGATAGCGCGACTGGAGTATGAACTCGCGTACCACGATTTCGTAGTCCATTGCTTTAACCATTACACCACGACGACACCCTCACACAGACTCTGTTATGTCATCTTACTCTAAAAACCTTTTTTCTGGAAGCAAAGAAAATGATCTCAAACGATAATACACAAGATTTTTGAATTGTTCTAACAACTTTTTGAAACATACTTGGAAATTTCTTAGGTAAAACTATTCAATCTCTGATAAATATTTAATTTGAATGAGTTTTTCACATGTAAAAGAATGTTATGTTTACACGGAATTATATTAGTTTCCCAAAAGGAGTGAGGAGAAAAGAATTATTTCCGACTCACAAATCTAAAAACCAAAAGTAAAAAAAAACCCACATCCGTTGTTGGACTGCTAATTTCTTTTGAAATATGAAGATTATTCCCCTTCCTGCAAAAAAGGAAAATTTCTCCACGTATTCTTTTTTGAGCATCAAACCTTAAATTTAAATCAACTTAATCTTTCTTTGTTAAACTCTATTCAGGTTAGGCACCTCACTTTGGGGTTTAATATCAACGTAAAATCTGACATTTTAAGAGGATATTCTTTGTTTGATATTTTGAAACCCAAGCAATTATCATGAAAATGCAACAAATATTTTTCGAAAAGATTTTTCGTTGTTTTCATGTCAGAATAAAATGCATATATTTAATCAAACTAAAAAAAAATGTTATCTCTTCCACTCGAAACTAATCCCAATTCATTTTAAATTATTCATTTTTGGAATTTTTTTATTGTTGGTTCTTTAACTTTATTTGTGTTTAATGTTCACGCGCAGATATAATCACTGTTTCGAATGCTCATTTTCAAGGAAGACTGACGCTTCCTGATTAAATGATTGGCATATATAAACAATTTTGCCGTCTTTCCTTAAAGATAAAAAACACGGAAAAGGGCACCTCTGGTGGTGTAACGGTTAGCAAGCTAGACTAGCAGACCTACACGAGTGAGTTCGAGTCTCATTGGGCGCCCCATTCATTCGGCCTTGTGCCACATCAAAGCAAAGCGCTTTGTAAATTACATAAAAAACACGGAAAAGGAAAACCATTTCAGCCGATTGAAGGCTCTTTTTATAAAGAATAGTACTATAATTGATTGAGTGATTTTAACGGCATATAAACTCGTCCGTGGTTAGGGAATTGCCTAATTTTTTTTAGTTTGTTTTTTTATCTTTATTTATTTATCTATTTTTATCTATTTTTTTAATTTTTTGCTCCCGATTATTTAATATTTCTATCAAATGAAAATAATTTGCTCACTGATCTATTTGGCCTAAACATGAATACCCAACACTTACTACTACTTCGGTTTGGAGTGGCCCTGGGAGAAATAGCAATTAAAAGGTACTCCATACTTCCTAGACCTCCAGAATTAGATCTTCGCTACCAAATATAATTTCGTGTCCGAGTTTGTTGTGGGTTGTGGGTTCTTACCCGTCTATAGAGGATACGGTCTGCATATTCTAAGCTCCATTGAATCAAATGAAAATGGTGATGTTTAAAACCTGCTCTGATTTTACAAGATTAAATGATAAAATAATGACCAGATTCATTAATTAATTTTTGTTTTCAACTAAATTAATATCAAGACCTTTTTAATTATTGATTATTAAATTAAGATGAAATAGATTAAAACATATTGATCTACTAGAATAGTTTTCTTCAACAATAATCAATTAGACAGTATATTATCATCAATTAATCACAAGTTAATTAGTCTTATATAATACTCTTCACATATATTATGATAATTGCTAAACATGCTTTTAAATATTTAAAAAATTTCAAAAATTAAAAAAAAAACAACAAATAATTAACGTTCAGCGTCTGTTTCTATGACAGTTAAGTTTAAAAAAAGCCTCCCTACAGTCCAGACCTTGCTCCCTGTGACTTTTGCTTATTCCCTAAGCTCACAGGCTGTCGTTTTGAGACAATTGAGGAGATGAAATAGGCTATGACGAAGGTCATTGACACGCTCACACAAGAGGACTTCCATGGGGCCTTCCAGAAGTTGATGGAACGGTACAACAAGTACATTGCAGTTGGAGGAGATTACTTCGAAGGGGACGAGAGTTTCATACGTGTACTATCAATAAAAGAGCCCATACGAAAAAAGTCTGGAAACTTATTTAATGAGTCTCGTATATATATATATATATATATATATGTGTGTGTGTGTGTGTGTGTGTGTGTCTGTGTGTCTGTGTTTGTATATATATATATATATATATATATATAATCGCTTAAAATTAGATGGTTTAAGTTTTTATGGAATCAAAAATACTCTCAATATTGAATTGAATATTTGCTATGAATGTTGCACCTTGAGATTTCGTGATAATCCCTGTCCACAAAAGATATATTTAACCAACATTTCGTGACTTTCTAACCATTATGTTAAGATAAACGCAATTTTCCTATTTGCATAAAATGCTGTCACGTACAGCCAGTAAATACATATGCATATAATTTTGATGTAATAAAACTGGTGACAAATCTAAATTCCCTATAATTCTAACCAATAAATCAAATTCACACAACCAGTTACACTGCATATTAGGTTGATGCAAAAGTAATTATCCTTATCATTTGAATCATGTTAAAGATACTTTTAGGGTTTATTTGAAGCCTGTTCACCTTTTTTTTCATTGCCAGCGCAATTGTTATATAATCACAACAATCTCAATAACAACAGTAATACAAATACAGACTGTACGATAGAGTGTATTCCTTTCTACCTACAGTCCTTGGCGACGTGAGGAGAGAGACACAAATCATAAAAGCCTCTGCTAACCATACTATGCTGACCCCACCCCCAATGCGCGGCGCGTATTGTGGTGTTTAAAATCTCAATTCATCTCTGTCGGTGGAGACTCCCAAAATATGATCTGAACCGATCAGATACGAAAATCCCAACTGCAGGCATCAACGGCTGAAATTCAACTAAACTGTCTTTTTAAAATCCTCAAATTCTCAGAACATCTCTTCTGGGGATGATATCTTCACTATTTTCAATTTACTCCAGCTGCCGTATAGCTCCATTTCCTGTCCGGGGGTTTATTATGAGTGATGATGATTGTCATGTTCTTTCCGCGCAGGCGTAAGACTGCACAATCTAACTATGCACCTGACGTAAAAGTAACTGAGTAATTCAAAACCTTACCAAACAAAATAATAAAATAAGATCAACGAAAAATGATTAATATAAAGAACATTCCTTAATTATATAACACAGTCAGTCAAATTACGAGGGAGTTAACGTAACGTAGTGTCTAATGTGCGAGTTCGAACTCCAGTAGCGCTATTTCATACCCTTTCGGACTAATACTCAGTGGAAAGATATGAGTTTTCTTTTGTTAATACAAACACTTCTGTTGATCTAAGAGGATGGCTTTAGCAATAAATAAACTACGAAGTTTTATATAACTTCAAACGAAACCCAAACCCTAATAAGTTTACTTATGAAAACAAAATATAAAGTGGCAAATTGGATTTTACATGAACTAACGGAAGAAAATATCATCAGGATTTTATATTTCTTTTTCTCTTTTTGATTTGGACAAGATATTCAAAAAAATTAATTCAAAAGTTGATCGTTGAAGAACCATTACTATTTACTATTCACATTATTCTTAAATAGCAAATATATATATATATATATATATATATATATATATATATATATATATATATATATATATATTTGCTATTTAAGAATAATGTGAAGATAGCAGATTGTCTGTTCGTTACTTATTGACACTTACAAGTGGCAATAACTGACTTTTGCTTCTAAATAAGAAGTATATAAAATTTGGTGACAATCTGTTTCTAAGCTAGTGGGGAATACATTTTTTCAATGGCTTCCGTTGGAAGAAATAGAATTTTTTAGAAGCGTTTGATTTTCATTGATTTCTTTTGAAATTGTCAATTCAATAATTTTCTTAATTGCGAATTAAATGCCAACATTTTTTTCAATACAAAACATTTTGCGTCGACTTAAAAAAATAGCGAAACCTAGAAAAAAAAAATCCGAAAACGGATACAAAACTGAAAAACCTGATTAGACTTTTTTGCTGAAATTGTTTCAAATTTAAAGATGAAACATCCTAATTTTAGAAAATTCTATTTCTGAAGCTAATTTTCTTTTTCTTGTGATTCAAATCGGAAAACACAGGACGTTTTTCTCAATTTTAATTGAAATAAGATTGCAATTAATTTAAGTATAATTAATTTTGATTGGACCACAATAATTGTTTTTTTTTATTATAACAACTTTTCTGTTTTATAATAAAACCAGCAATCCTGAAAATCTAAATTGAGCTGCAATATGATCCCTTGTTAACACTTTCTTACTTTCCAATCTTCTATTTTCTTTGGAAATTTTTCATTGTAATCTAATTCCAAGGAATTCTTTCCAATCTGTGCCTTTCAGTGTAATCGAAGTGATATAAATATCTTTTTAAAGCCGTATTCTTGGCTATTTTTGTTTTCTACCAAAAATTCATAATTTTAATGATGAAGTATTATTAGATATTTTATAATTTATCTAGAGAGGTACTATTTACCAACCCCTCCGCTCGGGCAGGATATGACACAAGGTCAATTTTTAAGCGGAGTTTTTGAATTCAGAGTTTTCCTTCTCCTAGACTAGTTGCCTCACCAAGGCTGAAGAACCTAGTCCGTCCTACTATTTACCCATAGCTGGAGGGAGAATAAGGGGGTTCATACCTTTCCCAAGGGTATTTGCCCGAAAGTGAACGTAATAGCGCGACTGGAGTACGAACTCGCGTAATACGATTCTGCAGTTCATCGCTTTAACCATTACACCACGAGGACAACCCTGGGAGTAGGTGGACTGTCAAACTCAATGTAGATGACAAAGAAGTTCATCGCTTTACCCATTATCTATCATTTATCTAGAGAGGTACCCCTTTAATCATAATATTGCAGTCAGTATGTCCTTTTCGATTTTGCATGGATATCGTTTCATTCATAAATAGCTATTTTACTTTTTTTAACAGTATCAAGAAAAACACTACACTCCTGAGACACTCAGTGCGAATCAAACCCACTGTAGTTGCAATTAACAAGATGTCTATTTTCTAAAACACTGTAAGATACAGGGAGTGAGAAAAGACTCAGTATTTTGATATTTATAAACCTTAATTTCTTGTAATAGCCAAATAATATAAAATAGAATGTTGACAAATTTAATATGGTAATCTTCAAAATTTAAGGATAGAGATATTCTTCCAAACAATATTAGAAATAATGGTGGTTACTTAACCTCAAACACCAATTTCTATCCTGCAATTAGATTATTCGGAGGTGTCCTCGTGGTGTAACGTTTAACGCGATGGACTGCGGAATCGTAGAACGCGAGTTCGTACTCCAGTCACGCTACTACGTTCACTTACGGGCAAATACCCTTGGGAAAGGTATGAACCCCCTTATCCTTCCAGCTATGGGTTAAATAGTACAACTACTGTTCTTCTTGGAGAATACCTTTGGCATTAAATAACCTGAAAGGTTGATATGCCATTAAACAAACCAAACAAACATTAGATTATTCAAGTAACGACTCAAAAAAGATTAGATCTGTTATCTATTCAATTTAAATAGCATAAGTAAGGATTGAAAACTAATTACGAATTCTTCGTACCTGTACGTTAACGTTTCTCAGAGATGATAGAGTGCTGAGACTTTCAGAATGATGGCGATATACTATTCGCATGTTGACTTGAGAATAATTCTTGAGAATATAATTTGCTTTGAATATTGGGAGCTGAAGTATACTTTAAGGCTTTTCCACTATTAGTTAAAGCATGTATATGATTTTGTGCAGAATTCGCGTACAGAGAAATAAAGCTTTTAGTTGTTTTCAAAATAGCTAATACATACACTATCTTGCCCAGTCGGCTGAGGCTGTAGAATACACCGACTGCTTCTCTGCAGAGAGGTAAGACCCTCAACGAGTGTCGTGGATATGACACTAAACAATCTAATGGTGATGTTCCAGTAATGCTGGAGCTTTGGGGAATGCGGAGTACCCCTTCATTGCCATCGCTCCCAGGTCCACTCTGGCCCGGAGTGGTAGCACCTGATAAGTGTCCTATCAATGGGTTAAATAGAATTAAACCGTGCTTCTTTCACTCTACAGATTTTTGCATTTAAACTGCGTATTTATGCTAAACTGAATTGTTTAAAATAGAACTGTTTTGACATTGGAACTGCGTACTCGGGCTGAACTGAATTGCTCGAAATAGAACTGTTTTTGACGTCTAAACTGTGTACTTATGCTGAACTGAATTATCTAAAAAAAACTGTTTGACATTTAATTCTGTGTAATGCCTAGTCGTCTCGGGCTGTAGAATACACTGACTGCACCTCTGCAGAGGGGTGAGACCCCCCCCTAATGAGTGTCCTGGACGTGATAATAAACAATATGATGTTGAGGTTCCAGCAGTGCTGGAGCTTTGGGGAATGCGGAGTACCCTTTCATTGCCATCGCTCTCAGGTCCACTCTGGCATGAAGTGGTAGCACCTGATAGGGCCCTATCTATGGGTTAAATAGAACTAACAGCGTACTTATGCTAAAATGAATTGAGTAAACAGAATAGCTAGGAATAGAAATGTTTTTGACAATTAAACCGTGCTTACATTTAAACTGAGTCCTTATGCAAAACTGAATTATTTGAAATAGAACTGTTTTTTGAAATTAAAACTGTATTTACACTTAACTGATTTGATACATATAACAGCTTGAATAGTTTGAAATTAAAATATTTATGACAGTTTAACTGTGTAATTATGCTAAACTGAATTGTTTTAAATAGGACAGATTATTTACATAAAAATGGATTTGGCATTAAATAACCTACAAAGGTTGATATGCCATAAAATGAAGCAAACCAAACTAAACCATACACTATCATCCATAAATACGCACACCCCAACCAGTTATTCATAACAAGTCAATCTTAATCAAATTACCAAGATTTAATTATTTCTACCGAAACATTATGCAGTCAAAACAAATATTTTATATACTATGAAATTTTTCTTCAGCCAAAATAATATTACAGCACTTTTATAATCAAAAATAAAGATACATAAATATATAATAAGGGCATAATTTGACTGCTGCATGTAGATTTTTGTGATAAATAATACCTAATAATATCCGGCTTGATTGCATTAATGTTGATTGTAAAATAAGAAAAACCCTCGAGGATCCGGTAGCCTCGTAGATGAAAAAATTGACCGTCACCAAGCACCGTTGACTATGCCTACGTAATTATATATATATATATATATATATATATATATATATGTGTGTGTGTGTGTGTGTGTGTGTGTATGTATATATATATATATATATGGTTAGAAGTTTGGCTTGACGTTTGAGTCAACCGGGTTTCGATCTACGGGAAGCTAATGTCTAGCCACACTGATGAGTTCTGATAGAACGAAACAAATCTGTCTGTGGATGACTATAGAGATATATACTCCCCTACCCCCGTAGGGTTGAGTTCTCTGACGAAGAAGTAATCGTATTGCCATTAGCGTATATTGCAAGCCTCTTCATATATGAATTGAGGTCTCGTTAGCCATTGAACGGATGTATGTAAACAATAGTAATTGTGATTCATAACCGTTTAAAATTGACTTCGCAGTTAATGGCTGAATGGTTAGAAGTTTGGCTTGACGTTTGAGTCAACCAGGTTTCGATCACAGCTACGGGAAGCTAATGTCTAGCCACACTGATGAGTTCTGATAGAACGAAACAGATCTGTCTGTGGATGACTATATATATATATATATATATTCAATAAGAAAAAGGCAAGTTATTCGGAGGATAATTTCCTTTATAACTGAATTAATGTCCATCTGTAAATGTTTCAGTTTTTCCTCTAAACCTTCATCAAGGTGTTTAAATATACGCTGTTGTATCTTCTGGATTTTATTTTAATGAATATATATAATTTATATAAATAGATTTTTCACTCAGATATATATATATATATATATTCAAAGAGATAGAGAAAGAGTGAGAGGGGGCAAGTGAAAGAGAGACAAGATTTTATAGAAATGTGTGAAGAGCATAAGAATATAAAGCATGAAATAACTTACATTAAAAAAATTACCAAAATTGGTGAGGTTTATTTCTCGGCGTAATGCTATTTGGAAGTTTATTAATTATTCGGTGGGGAAAAGGAAATTCAGGTAAATTTATGATGAACAGATTCAGCGATTTGATATATATATATATATATATATATATATATATATATATATATATATATTGTTATCTAGAAAAGTTCTGTAAAATAGCACGGATTACCTCTTTTTTATGATCTTCAAGTGAAGAACTTCAAATCTTATTATTATTCTTCGAATTTCCGGGTCTAATTAGTGGAGAAAACCCCCTATATTAGACCAAGAGCGTTCGACCATTTTTCTGGTCATCTTTAGTGGTAGTGTCAAATCATTAGTGCTTGGGCTAATATAGTTTTTTTTTCCATCATATCGACCCGAAAATAGGATAAATATAAGGAGACATGAACGTCCTCACTTGAAGATGTTAAAAAGAGGCAGTTCATGTTATCAACAGAACTTGTCTATATATATATATATATATATATATATATAAGACCGCTCATGAATCGGTGTTTCACGAGAACGATAATTACCTCAACCTCTGTCCACACAATCTTCAAGTGAGTCTATCAGTAAGTCGAAATAAACAACGGACATAGGGTTTTTGGTTTTGCTTGGCTTTGTTTGGTTTGGTTTTATGGCACATAAACCATTATAGTTCATTAATGCCAAATTCATTTTTTACATATAACAATTCTATTCTAAGCAATTTACTTTATCATAAATATACAGTTTAAATGTCAAAAATAGTTCTATACGGTTTAAATATCAAAACCGTCCTAGTTCAAGCAATTCGGTTTTAGCATAAGAACACAGTTTGCTTACTTGGACTTGTATCGGCTTTCACCCTGGTCGGGTTGAACCGGCTTCTTTCCGAGCAAGTAATGTGTTGTTCATTGAAGAAGATACTTTGGGATTGGATTAAGGAAAGGGTCCCAAGTCCTACCCGGAAAAACGCCCTGTTTGCCGCAAATTTTCCACAGACGCATTGAAAGAGTGACCCGAGGCCGCCGGTTGGCGGAACAGACACCTCCTGGATTTATGTGGGTGTCCTCGTGGTGTAATGGTTAAAGCGATGAACTGCGGAATCGTAGTACGCGAGTTCGTACTCCAGTCGCGCTATTACGTTCACTTTCGGGCAAATACCCTTGGGAAAGGTATGAACCCCCTTATTCTCCCTCCAGCTATGGGTAAATAGTAGGACGGACTAGGTTCTTCAGCCTTGGTGAGGCAACTAGTCTAGGAGAAGGAAAACTCTGAATTCAAAACCTGTTAAACTCCGCTTAAAAATTGACCTTGTGTCATATCCTGCCCGAGCGGAGGGGTTGGTAAATAGTACCTCCTGGATTTAACAGGTTTGAATTCTCCTAGACTAGTTGCCTCACCAAAGCTGAAGAACCTAGTCTTTCCTGCTATTTACCAATAGCTGAAGGGAAAATAATTGGATTCATACCTTTCCCAAGAGTATTAGTGCTATGTAAAATGCAATAAGCCTGGTCCAGGATTTGAACTCGTGTCACCGTGTCCATTTCCAACGACGATAACCATTACACCTGTACACAGTTTAGCTCTATTTGACCCTTAGATAGGGAACTATCAGGTGCTACCACTCTGGACTAGAGAGGACCTGGGAGCCATGAAAGTGAAGGGGTACTCCGCATTCCCCAAAGCACTAGCATTACTGGAACCTCATCATCAGTTTATTTAGGGTCATATCCAGGACACTTGTTGAGTAGTCGGTATATTCTACAGTCCCAACTGAATTGGCCAACTTACATAGAGACATAATGGACAACAGACATTTGGACATAAGCTTACTTAAAGATCATGAAACTCTGAATCGCGTGTAATTATATTTAATTTCCTTTTTTAAGGTAAAAGGAGCAATCTAGGAAAAGGATTGTCGCCCTTCGTTACATTTCCGTATAGTAGTTATTGAAAAAGCAACCATCGGGTCGCCCTCGATTACAGTCAGCCAAGTTACAATATATATATAGAGAGAGAGAGAAAGAGAGAGAGAGAAAAGTTACGCTGATAGATATATATATATATATATATATATATATATATATATATAAATATCTAAGAAAATTTGAACGAGAAAATTACAACTTATTAGGTTTTACCCTTTCCTTCGAATAGTCTATGGTAATTTACAAAGCTCTTTGCTTCGATGTGGCACAAGGCCGAATGAATGGGGCGCCCAATGAGACTCGAACTCACTAGTGTAGGTTTGTTAGTCTAGTTTGCTAACCGTTACACCACCAGAGGTGCCCTCCTTCGAATAGTCTATGACTCGATGTTTTAACTCTTGCTGAGATAGTGTACTGATTGTATTAATTTCTCAGACGTTTGCACCGTGTTGTGTATTCTGTTATGCTGCAAGATAGATATAAAAAAAAGGCGTGAAATGCCAAGGGGATGAAGAATGTAATTTACTGACAGAGGCCCGACAAACAAACCAGCGAATATCTTCAAAAAAGAAAAAGAAAGTGCGAGGGTGTGTGAACATATCAACCCAGAAGCCGTTGATATGGAGAGAGTTATGTGTTGACAATTTCTATATTAACTCAGAAAATTGAAAGAAAAACAAATCAATCGACAACGGCAATCTATAAGGGTCTTAAGAAAAAAAAAAGAAATGGATGGAAAGTATTATAACTTGTAGCGACCTGCTGTTAGCAAGGTGAACGTATATCCCAAATATGAGAATTTTCTTATCAATGTTTTATTAAAATTACTAGTCTTCAGATTCGAAAGGAAAAAGGTGTGGCTTTCGAAAAATAACGTGCCAATATCAGGTAAGAACTTACAATAACACAAACCAGCCCCCCCCCATGGAAGTGGGTTGTAACCCCAAATAACATTACGAATGTTTAGATTACGCTTAAAGCAAAGCAAGTGTCAGTTGATATGTCGACGTAAAGGTCTACTTAGTTTCCGATGAGAAATAAAACTACATTATTTCTGTCCAGTTCACAGTGTTTATCAGATTGTTGCATTGTTGGGTCATGTCGAAGGTTCCTTGAGACACGAAGAAACGAGAAACGTTCACATCAGCGTAAAAGGAATTCTCGGCATGTGGTGAAAAAATAAGACCTCTCACTTCACTAATTTTTCACTCTCTCCCTGGACTTTTCGAGTCGATGAAAGAAAAATATTCCTGAATCATGAATCGTACCCAACCCCGAAAAGAGGGGGGGGTTGCTACGAAATTTAATTCTATCGTTTGTCCTCTGCCGATACAAAAAGACAGCTGACCCTTTTCTAAATATCCAAGTCTCGTGAGACTGTTTCTCGTAATAACTTCGAGGGTTGTCGTTATTAACCCCTTATTGTCTGGTCCCATAGACTATCTGCAATTTCAGTGGTGTAATTCGAAGGGAGGCCATTTGATGCACCACATGGATGCTATAAAAAAACGCTCAGAGAAATAGCTAGATGGGAACTAGGAGAGAATGCTATTTTGAACAAATCAAAGAAACCCCAACCGTACCCCACCTTATCTCTCACTTCTAAAACCACAGTAGGACGAATAAAACATGAACACGAATAAAAGTAGGACGAATAAAACATGAGGAACACAGCTGGGGAAGCAAGGACAAACTCATAACTGACGTTCTTTTATGGACCCTTTCACATAGACGTGCCAGTGTTGGCTGGCCGATAAGAGTTTATTTATATCAGCTTTGTGTAGACACCGGATGTAATTTAGAAGATCTACCGAGAGCGATAGATGATAGGGTCGGACAGAGAGGGAGGGGAGAGAGAGTGGGGGAGATTGAGAGAGTGAGAGAGTCAGGTAAATCCGTGCTTTTTGCGCTACCTAATAATGATGAATTAACAGACTCAAACGAAAATTATGCTAGAGCATTCGTATATATCTCTCGTTTTATGATATATAATTGAATAAGTATATGTTTCTGGAAAAGACAAGGGGGTTGAATTAATACAGCCAACTTTGAGTGAATCCAATCGATCAAGGGACAAAAAATATACCAACAAAGATTAAAAAAAAATAAGAAGAATATATTAACTAAAACATCATATGAAGGATAATGTAGTGGGTAGTGAAAGTGCAGTCAGAATGTAGGTATTACCCATTCAGGGTATATATCTGTATATCATTCTTTCCAAGCCGATCGGTTAACGCCAATTTGTTCATTTCACTATGTTCTTCAAACTTCCTCTCTGTCACCACGTGTCGCTCTGTCAGAAGCCTCTTTCGTGTCACCATCCTTGTTCTTGTTTGTTGTCTTCTCTCATCTCCCGTTTTTCTAAGTTCTTAGATGGGTTGATGAATAATTAAGGCACCACATTTTCATGGTTACTTTTATAATTATCATCCCCGGTCCGATTAAAGAGGGAGTCAGCGAGAAGAGAAGAGAAGAGATGGCGTTTTTCAACCACTCGAGTCGAGCTTTTCTCTCTAGCTGACAAATATATTTCAGACTTCTAGAACCATTTTGGTTACCTGACTCAGACCACCCAAGGAGAGTTATGGTCTCAGATTGACCTCGAATTTAATAGCTGTCAATCATGAAGTTTGACCAGCTGTGTTTTCCACTCGTTTAACGACTTAGGACTTAATTAAAATGCTACACTATATATCAATAAAATATCTCAACAATCTATCAAGCAATATAAAGGTGTTACACTTTATATATTATCTGCAATTTACTGATAGGTTTTCTCTCAATCTTTTATTATCTAGTGAAAGTTGCCGTGGAACCGTCTTTAACACGCTAGAGTGTGACGAAGTGGTTATCAGGTTCGATCTCCAGTAGCGTTACTAGGTTCATTTTCAGACTATTATCCTTTTGAAAGACATGAGCCCCCCTTTCTTTTGCTTTTACATGGATAGCTTTGGCATTGGGTGACTCAGAAAGGTTTACATGCCATTAAAAAAAGAATCTTAAACCGACTCAATTTTATCTCATATACTCGTGTTCGTCTGCATGCTTCTCTGTTCCGTCGATGTGAGTATTAAGAAAGATAATAAAACGATTTTCTTGATAATGTTAATCTAGTGTCGAATTTGTTAAACGACAATATCATAATCATCTTGTTATGCTGAGAGCACGGATACTCTGATTCTTTCTCTCTATCCGTTCCTATCATCCATCTCTTCCATCTTGTCTTCCAAACTACATCCTGTGCTACACTGAGCTGATGTTAAAAAAGAAAGGTTATTACTGGTCGGCTAACACTGGCATGTCCATATGTCAGGGTCTATAAAAGAACGTCACCAGTGAGTTCGTCCTTGCTTCTCTAACAATGTTCGTCTTACTTGGATGGTTTTAGAGATATTCGGTTTGTGGTCCTATAGCTGTTGTTTCGTGGGGATTTCCACCAGGATTTCTTCAATATAGCTCGTAACATCCTTATGTAGTCACAGCTTTTCTTCTGTGCTTATTGTTAGAGTTTATTTGGTGCATCCATACTGTAGTATGAATACAACCATAGCTTGGAAGAAATCCCTCTTTCTTTTATCGGATAGAACTGACTTCCGTATGACTAATGATATTTACCTAACCCCTCCGCTCGGGTAGGATATGACACCAGGTCGATTTTTTTAAGCGGAGTTTAACAGGTTTGAATTCAGAGTTTTCCTTCTCCTAGACTAGTTGCCTGAAGAACCTAGTCTGCCCTACTATTTACCCATAGCTGGAGGGAGAATAATTGGATTCATACCTTTCCCAAGGTATGTGAAATGCAATCAGTCTTGTCCAGGAATTGAACTCGTATCGCCGTGTCCAATTCCTACGACGATAACCATTACTCCACGGGCACCTCCATATGACTAATAACCTATCGATACCAGGCTTATATTAACATTACTTTCAGTAGATAAAATATTGCTACCGAGGTATGTGAATTTGTCTACTAATTTTGGCTTCTCGTTTAAAATACAATTTACTTTCATGAAAAAAGAAAATAGAAGTTGCACTGATGACACAATACCCACTAAAGTGGAGGATATTTTCTTGCAGAAAAAGTGATTGTTTTTGGAGAATACATTTTACGGATGGCTTAAAAATCATAAAAAGAAAGAAACTGTGACAAATTATTGTGGTAAGAAAGAAATGAAGATAATCAAACAAACGAAATTTTGAGAAGTCTCTTTCTGGTTTGAATAAGAGACACTCAACTAAAAAACAACTAAATTAGCAGCCATTGTTGATTTTGTCTGAGCGGTCCATTTTCTTATCTAAGTGGAAAAACATAAATAATCATATGTAAGTAAGCATTCCAAAAAGATATACATATATATATATATATATATATATATATATATATATATATATATATATATATATATATAAAGAGAAGAGAGAGTTGTATGCATATACAAAAATAGATATTATATGAAGCTGTCATTAATTTCTAGTATATAAATTTTAGTTGAAAAAGAAAAGAAAAACTGTCATTTATTTCACCCCGCCTCTCTCTCTCTCTCTCTCTCTCTCACTCTCTCTCTCTCTCGTTCATAGCTTTAAAAAACTTTTGTCTACCTTTTTTCTTTCCTCATTGTTTGTCTTTCAGTGTTTGCAAAATTATGTGTATGCCTCTCTCTCTCTCTCTCTCTCTCTCTCTCTCTCTCTCTCTCTCGTTCATAGCTTTAAAAAACTTTTGTCTACCTTTTTTCTTTCCTCATTGTTTGTCTTTCAGTGTTTGCAAAAGTATGTGTATGCCTCTCTCTCTCTCTCTCTCTCTCTCTCTCTCTCTCGTTCATAGCTTTAAAAAACTTTTGTCTACCTTTTTTCTTTCCTCATTGTTTGTCTTTCAGTGTTTGCAAAAGTATGTGTATGCCTCTCTCTCTCTCTCTCTCTCTCTCTCTCGTTCATAGCTTTAAAAAACTTTTGTCTACCTTTTTTCTTTCCTCATTGTTTGTCTCTCAGTGTTTGCAAAATTATGTGTATGCCTCTCTCTCTCTCTCTCTCTCTCTCTCTCTCTCTCTCTCCATTTCAATCTTGTATGTATCTCTGTATCTCTATTTTTTTCTCTCCGTGAGTCTTTATCTCATTTTCCATTACACACACATGCATACACACAAACACATTCACACAGACACACACACTCACACGCTCGTGCGTGTTCGTAGAAAAGGTAAAACGGAAAAAAAAATATCTTTGATGATCACAACACAATACCACAACGACAAGCTTTCTCAAAATTTCACTATCAATAGGAAAAATAATATTAAAAGAATTGAAAATTCACACAAAATTTGAGTTCCTCTTTCTCTAAAAATTCAATGCAATAAAACGTCACAATTCGTTTCTCAAAACGCAAAACGTCATTTACTTTTCCAAATAAATTTCTATCACATAACATGACGCAATTTGAACTTATCAACTAGTATAAATCCGTTTTTTATTCACATAGCAAGACCTACAAGCCTTGATGAAGACTTCTAATTGAATCAAAATTTATCAATCATTAGTATTTCTCATGCTAAAATAATTTCGATAAAACACTTTTGCATTCAAAAAAGATTGAAGTCGAAACATGTTGGCAGATAAACAAACAAACATATTTTTCTTCCGTTTTACTTTTCCATGTACATTTTATCATATTCAACTCATTTCTTCCTTCGAACTGGAATGCAGCCAGTTTTCTCACAAGGTAAAAAAAAAAAAAAAAAAAAGAGAAAAAAATACCTATTTTGCGGCTGACTTGAATCAATCAAAGATTGAGAATACTGCAAAAGTTTTCGGGTTGTCCCGCTAAAAAGATATCAGTTTAAAGCAGGCATTTTCTGATACAATAAAAATTGTCACACTGGAATCGTGACATTCAAACGAGAAACGTAAATGTGATAGATTCACATCCTCTACAAAAATGATTGATCCATGAAATTCACGTATATTTTCTAGTAAGACAATCAAAGAAGACAAATATAAGAAACATTTCTAAAATATTAAAAATTTGCAAGAAAACTGAATCATTGGAGGTTGATCCCGCACTCAAGATATTTTGAAAGAAATTAACCCTCATCAAACCTAAGAATTCAAATTCAAGGATGAATTGGAATTATGACTTTTTGATATTTTTTGCACACGTTCCTATTGAATAAGAATAATATTTTAAAAAAATTTGACACATAGATGGGACCCGAATAAATACTGCCACTTGCCTTAGGTTGTATACTGGTTAGCAAACAAGACTAGCAAACCTTCACGAGTTGATTCGGGTCTTATTAAGTACCACATTCATTCGGCCTTGTACATGCAACAAGCTTGGTAAATTACCACTGTCAGTCTGTTTCTGTGTAGACGGGGAGTAATACCTATGAAGGAGTATTTTACACTTCTCAAATCTCCAGAACTGGGGTCCTCCTATCATATTCCGTTTTATGAAATACCAAGGATACATCCTTTTTTTAGAATGAATATTATCTATTGAAGAATTCAAATTCAGTTTGTGTTCCTTTTCACGCTAATACCATTGGAAAACACCTGAATCTCTCTCTCTCTCTCTCTCTCTCTCTCTCTCTCTTTCCCCTATCGGTAAATTGTAGGCCAGCCTGAGCTTTTTTGTCTTTATACAGCAAACGATCGAGGAGAATGAAAATTCTAAATTCAAGCAATCCGAAAAACACCTGAATCTATCTCCTTTATCTATCTTCCCCTATCTATCGGTAAATAGTTGGGCAGACTGTGCTCTTTTGTCTTTATACAGCAAGCAGTCTTGGAGAATAACAATTCTAAATTCAAGCTATCTGTTTATTCACTTATAAAATTGACTTTGTGTCACATTATAACGAAGTTTAGAATTAGTTTACCTCCTGTTATATTGATAGGAAGAAAAAATTAAACGAAGGCAGCGAGAATATTGAGAGTTTTCAATTAGGAAATTTTACTAACAGCTTAAGACAAAAGAACCCTGGTACTGTGAGTTGTAGAAAGAAGTAAATAGTTGTAATGGTGGAGTAAAATTAAAGTCGGCTGAATGTCTGAGCGAGTTTTGCGTCGCTGCAGTCAAGGCAAATATTGAGTTGCTGGTTTTAGAACAGGAATGAAATATTCAGCCATAAGTTTGTGGTCCAATAGCAGTAGGAGAAAGAAATGATGGTCTCCTAAAAGGTTAACTAGGAATGAAACAGATGAATGACAGAGAAGGGGTAAAATTGTTCCTGTCAGAGGCGGAATAAAATTGTTCCTGTCAGAGGCGGAATAAAAAACATCCAATTTATATTCAACTGGGATCCATTGGTCTAGGAGGGTTGAATGCATGAAGAAGGATAGATCTCCAAGACACAAATGTCCATAAATTACATAGCTCTTCTCATAGTGATGTGATTCTGCTACGAGGAAGACAGGACAGAAGGATCGTCCGTCTTGCTCGAAAGATTCTAAGGAAGAGAAAGTTTGGCGCGCATGCACCGCTTTTATGTTGCCCGGGAAAATCGTCCAGGCAGAATGGGATTAGTCATCCTCATTAGGTGAAATATGCGACAAGACCATAACGGTCAAATTAATTTACGCGCCAAACAAAAGTTCTTTCTGCAACACCATCATTCTCATCGGGGAGGTGTTGTGTAAATACAGAATTCCTAGCAAATGATACAGTCATGTTATTCTAAACGACGCCGGTAAAGCTATTTATCTACGCATACCGCATCAGTGCTGGGCTATGTAAGAACATTTGGAGAGATGCTTTAAATTTGCTATTAAGCCCGAGTGATCACTAACCGCTTGCTCGAAAGTATATGCATGGATGGTATTAATAAAATTGTAGACTGGTATTTTGTTTTATGTATACAGTAGTTATCTTTTGGATACTGAAAATGTCACATTATGTAATTATCAAGGAAAAGGAAGACTATTTTTAATAATGAACTATTTATCAATTTACAAATGGCCAACAAGTAAACTATTTTTTGCTTACCTTCTTGTCTTATTGTAAAAACTGAAGATATCAATGTCAAAAACTCTCTGAAGCAGTTAAACTTGACTTATTGAGAAGAATAGAAACCCAATTAAATGTATAAATATGTTGGTAAAATCAATTTTGAGCGGCAAATCGCCAAGGTCCCGAAGGGTTCGCTAAGTTAAAGAGTAAATCGGACAGATCAATTGCTGTTTGATTTTGAATAGTTCTTCTTGCGCCAAAACCGGGCAGAATCAATTCGTTGTAGTTAAAAACAAATACAAAAAAACATTACAACAGAGGGAAAAAATCCCATTCTAATTCAATCTTAATGGGTATTTTCGCTGTAGTTATAAACATATTTCTTGAATAGCAAAATAAACATTTTATAGTAATGTATATTTAAGAAATGAAACACCCACAAAAATATTCCGACAACCAAACAATTAGCCCAGAAAGATTAAAATAATAGACATAACTAAACGGGAGCGGCAATTATCTGCACATTTAGCAATTAACTTTGATCCTGTTGCAGAAAATATAGAATGTGAACAAATCCATAAAGATTTTTTGTGAATAATACACAAAGAAAATTTCTCTCTGTTTTTAGACCGAGAAACAAGATGTAAGACAAAAAGTTATATTCAACAATGGATGTATCTCAGAGAACAATCGATGGTTGATCGGTAATTGTGTTATATATATATACATGTATTCATCATACAACGTGTGAAAGCACGTGCGATACCCTGACCTCATCAACCACCAACCAGGGGTGATAAAACAGTTTCGGTAGCTCAAGGTGATACTGCCACTCCTGGCGCTACCCAGCAGCTTTTGCCACCGGACAATCGATGGTTGGTTGGTAATTGTGTTTTATATATATATATATATATATATATTCGTAAACAAATTGTTTATAGGTAATATTTTTTAAACAAGGCAGAGCTCATTTGTTATCACAGTTAAATGGTTCCAAGTATAGAAAATTGTTAAAGTGTTCAAATTGATCCATAGCTTGACACTGACGAAAACTACCAGTACACATTAGAGTGGACCTGTGAATAATGGTAATCATAGTATGCTCCATATTCCCGAAAACTCAAGAAATAGAGACTAACCATTAGATTATCATATCTCAGACACTCGTTGCGAGGGTCTTAGACTTGTGCAGAATTACAGTCAGCATATTCTGCAGCCTAAACTAAAAGGGTAAGCAAAGTTATTGAAACAAAAAAAGAAGAAATAGAAAAATATAAGGAATGTTCGAAGGACGTTCGAAAATACATGATTTGTGTTTGACGATTGTATCGGTAATTATTGGAGCACATGGAACAAGCAAAAACTGAAAATATATCAGGTGAATAATACATTTTTGAAATAGCAGAAACGATTCAAATGACGGTTCTTTTGAAGCCAGCCGAAAATTCTGTTACATAGCCAGATATACGGATGTTTGAAATAGACATAGAGAATGTAAAAATATGAAACTTTACGAAATTGGTCCAGGTACGAAACTTTTTATTACCTTTGAGTAAAAAGGTTTTTCGACATGAGGAGAGAGAGACACAATCTTTCTATGCTGACTGCTTTTACATCGTCAGCTCTCAACCCAACCAACGCGCGGCGCCCGTAGCGCACTAATTCGTCTGGCCTCGCCCAGCTCTGAAAGTCAACCTTCTTCTTCCGAGACGGGAACTCAACTCACTGCTTTTTCTCAGATCTCAGCCCACGCTTCCGGTGTGTGACGTCACCCAAATACCCTGGTCCCAATTCCTATCTGGGATTTTTATTTTGACACCTCTGAATGACACATATCTTCGCACGCGTGAACACCTACGTTAATGTTGCACCTAACTAACCCATGCACTAAGCGAAAGGTTCTCACCCTAACTAAACCGAAAGGCAAGATATATAAAACGAAATCCCTCCGCCATTATATTACAATTCTGGTAAGATCTGAAATGATAACTCTCAATGTTCGCTATTATAAGACAATATAAAAAAAGGAATGAAGAATACGAAATGACAATGTTAAAAATTATTAGTACGTAGCTTTTCTCAGAAATGAAAAGATCTCTCTTTAAAGTTTATTGTTTAAATTCTAATTTATAATTAAAAAAATAGATGCCGTAAGAGATCAGCGTTATATCAGTCGTCCAGACAAATAGTCAGGTCGAGAAACATTATTTCTGTTCTTTGGTAAACTCATTATCTCTTTCGATTTGGCCAGAAATAGCAATTTTAACCCGAAATTGATCTGCGGCGATTTCTAGTGACCTTAGAGGTCAACCTCATCCATCTCATCTTCATCAAGTTACACTATCTAATAATCAACCCCACCACTGCCTCGTTTTAACCGCTTAGCCGCCCGTAAGGCTCATACAAATAAGATCTGTTGTCGTCATGAGTTGAGATAATAACATCCTAGTCCGCCTACTGTAGAGTTAGGATTAAAACTATCATCGTGCAACACAGTTCACAAATGAAGAAAGTCCGATTGTCATTAGGTACTCCGTAAATAAAGAATTAATCACTAACTATGGGACGGAGGATCTGATTTAATGCATGTTTTTTGTTGGTTTCTTTTTTGATGGCATATCAACCTTCGTGGGTTATTTAAATCGAAATCCATCCATGTAGAGGAAAAGTAGCTGCACTATTTAATCCATAGCTTGGGGAATAAGGAGTTTCGTGCCTTTCTTAAAGGAAGTGAACATTATAACCCGACTAGAGTTCGAACTTACAGACTACAACGTCACAGTCCTATACGTTAACCACTATGCCAGTGGTACTTCCCCTAGTATGTATTTACCTACCTCCTCCACATGATCAGGCTGCGACACAATTTGAAGTCAGAGTTTTCTTTCTCCTAGACTGGCTGCAACGCCAAGTTTCAGGAGCTTAGTGTGTTCTACTAGTTGCTCATAGTTGTCCGTGGTGTAATGATCATCGTCATAGGAAATGGACACGGTGATACGAGTTCAAATCCTGGACGAGACCGATTGCATTTCACATCGCACTAATACCCTTTGGAAAGGTATGAATCCAATTATTCTCCCTCCAGCTATGGGTAAATAGTTGGACAGACTGGGTTCTTCAGCCTTGGTGAGGCAACTAGTCTAGGAGAAGTAAAACTCTGAATTCAAACCTGTTAAACTCCGCTTAAAAATTGACCTTGTGGCATATCCTGCGCGAGCGGAGGGGTTGGTAAATATGACTAGTTGCCCATAGCTGGAGGGAAAATAATTGGATTTATACTTATTCCAAGGTTATAAGCGGTATTTGAAATGGAAATAGTCTCGTTAAGGATTTTTTACTCACGTCAACGCTTCCATTTTCTAACGACACTACCCACAATGTTGTGTTTAGCAAATTCATTCGGCTGACTAATGTTCTCTTGGGAAAAGTTCTACCCGAACCAGAACTTTCCTTATTGTAATCCATTCGCAGAGGAAGGTAAGCTAAACAAATATTGGTGCTTGTCCTTATACGTTAACAAACTTAGTCAGAGGGAATATTTGTTTTTGGTATGAGCATAATTCTCACTGGGCGATTCAATACTTTTACCCTTTTCCATATTATACAGCATTTCATATCTGGATTATTTCATGTATTGTATTGCTGCTTATTTCATCAGGGTGACTGTTGCACGTGTTTATAAACAGGATTTAGTATGCTGGTGTTCAAGGAAGATTAACCCTCCAAATTTAGGAGTTTTGTACAACATATTTCATATTCATTCTTTCTATTTGGTCTGGTGCCATTGTAAATTAATCTATTAAAATATTATAAAATATTCCAACCAGAAATTTATTTTTTAAATGAAGTAAATGATAGTTTTATATTCAATTTAGTTGTGACTATGAAACAAAAGCTCAAAAAGTGAAGTTCGTTCGAAAGGATTTTCTTTTGAGTTTTATGAATTTCAAAAATATATATTTAGTTAAAAAACAAAGAAATGAAGGAAAATATACCATTACTGCTGAGGTTTATAATGCACTACATCACAATCGTATATGACTTGATGTTGAAAAAATCCTCAAGAAAAATCAGGATGGGGTTCGGAGAAATAGTTTGAAAGCTTCTCAGATTCTGACGTTTAAGTGCATCATCGAAGGAGTACGTGTAAAAAGGCTCAAGGCAACACCTGTGTTTCACTAAGGGATTTGAAAACACAGAGAGAGATAAAAGATGGGGCGAATACTTCCAACTTATGGCGTCACCTAAGTAATTGCTACGGCTATAACCATACTCTACAAAGGGACAGACGCTATACTTAGCTCACTCAATAGTGATACTGATTTATTTGATATTGTCCCTGGAATCTTGCAAAGGAATTACATCAGCACCATTTCTAATTATAATCTGACTAGATACCAAACAAGAGACGTCAATAGATATAATAAAAGGAAATGGTTTTCATACAAAAGGCAAGAAGCAGATAATTTCTCGCATAAACTCTAATGGATGCTGACTAAACAGATGATCTAGCGCTTCTTGAAATACACCTGGCCAAGCTAAATCCCTGAAAACATTTCCTGGAGCAAGCAGATGGGTGAGAGGCATTGGTCTATACATAAACTCAAATAAAACATAGTTCATGTTTTTAAACAGGAAGCAGACATCTTCATAAAGATCGACAAGCCTTTAAAATGAGTAGACACTTTAGCATACCTCTGTAGCAATATCTCATTTACAGAAAGTATATGTATCGATACGCATAGGAAATTCATGGATCGCTATTGAAATGTTATCGATCATAGGGCAAAATAAAAATATATTTTTTCCAGCTTGTGTCTGTGTCAGTACTACTGTATTGTTGTACCATTTGGAATAAAAAAAAACATTTCGATGAAAAAGTTGAATAAAAACAACACTAGGATGCTGCCTGCTGTTTTGAGCAAATGAAGGAAGCAGCACACCACAAAACAGCAGTATGCGGCCACTTACCTCTCATCTCATGAAGGATCCAAATATGACAAGCAAGACATACTGGACACTGCTCTAGAAGCAGTATTCTCCTGTGGACTTGTACATATGGACACACCAGTAAAGCGGATATATGTAAAACAAAACAAACGTGATACATGGGCGATTAAATTTCTCTGTTTGCGCTTGTTTTCTCGTGGCTGAGTGGTAGAATCTCAGTTTAGCGTCTGAGTCAGCTAGGTTTCGATCCAAATCTTCGGGAACCAAACCTGTCTAGCTGCACTGAAGAGTTTTGAAACAGTCTGTCTGTGGATTACAATATACATATATATGAAGGAATTAATATCTCAATTTGATAATTGAGTTAATGATTTATACACGTATTTGCATATACGAGGCGGGTCCCAAGAGAAACTGAAATCTTTGAAATTAACTGTTTTACCGACGGCTAAGTGATATTTTCGAAATACTCCTCCTGGAGAGAAAAGTAACAATAATTGTTTCTTATTTTGCTAAAAATTCAGAGGTTGACCGTAATCTATTAACTCGGAAGGTCATCCTGATTTTGGGACTCGATTTGCTCGATATTATTTCTGATTGAAATGCTTTTAGACACGTAAAATTTCGTACAGCACAAACAGTCCCACCGGTAGTTGTATTTATTTTGTGTGTATGTATAAGTATTTGTGTATGTGTCTGTGTGTGTACACGCGTGCCTGTGTGCGTATGTACGTAAATATGTCAATATAATTCAAGAGTGTGAAGACTTGAAGAAAAAAGTGTAAGTAAAGGATGTGCGCGAAAGAGAAAGAAAATAAAAGAAAAAAAAAAGATAAAATTGATCTTTATTTGTTGGTTTGTTTTTTCGGGATCTTATTCCAAATAAGAATGATAATAAATATTTTGAACAATAAACACCACTTGTTTCCTTTGGTTTCTCTATATAATGGCATACTAACCTTTGCAGGTTATTTAATGCCAAAAATATCCTTGTAGAATAACTGCAGTCGTATTCCGTCATAACCTTGTCTGTTTGCTTTCTTTGTTTAATGGCATATCAACCTTTGTATGTTATTTAATGCCAAAGCCATCCTTCGAGAAGAACAGTAGTGGTACTGTTTAACCCATAGCTGGGAGGATAAGGGGGTTCATATCTTTCCCGGGGGGATTTGCCCGAAAGTGAATGTAATAACGCGACTGGAGTACGAACTCGCTTATTACGATTCCGCTGTCCATCGCTTTAACAATTACACCACGAGGACACCCCATAACCTTGTTAAATGGAAGAAAGAAAGCGATACAACCTGTCCCCTGAGTAATGAGAAACCTCAAACATTGGAACATATTCTCAATTTCTGTAAGACGGCTCTTGCTAATAGAAGATTCACTTGGAGACACAAGTCTTTTGGACGAGCTGGTCAGAACTTGATGTCGCCTGAGTCAATTAAGTCAACCTAGAAATTTTTTAATGAGGGGAGCAAAATATGTCAGTTCAAAGAAATCGACAAAGCATCGAGCTATACACGGTCAAAATCTTCTTGGATTAGGTCGCTAGGTATCTTGGGAGGTATCTGCGGAACTTCCTGGCTTGCGTAATGATTACCCGACAATTATATCTAGAAAGGGTCTGCGACCAGACATGGTTCTATTTTCGAAGGCGAACTCAAAGGCTGCCCTGGTAGAATTAACAATACCCTTTAAGAGCCGACAAGAACAAAGCCACGATTATAAAACAAGAAAATATGAAGACCTCAAAAAAAGAACTGGAACAGGAAGGATATAGCGTCATCGTTAAAGCTGTGGAGATTAGAGCAAGAGGTTTCATTGCAAGTACGATGTACCGATTTCTAGGACAAAATGGAATCAATCGGCGTAATAGTATGAAACGCCTCACAGAAATAACCGAAAATTGTTCAATGTGGATATGGAATAAAAGAAACATCCCGTGAAACTTTTTAAAAAAAACACGTCATAGTATCACCTGCTCGCGAATGATTAAAAATATTCCAATAACGCGTGCAGATTTGAAAATTTACATTTGATACGATGATATAATGGGGCCTCATATCAGTGATGCGGTGGGGATGGGTAAATAAAACCGTACAGAGGAGGGCCCTGAAACGGTGCACATTCTCTCCTGATGACCCCAAAACAGGCAAGAAGTTAAACTGCTCGGTGGAAATGAGAATGACCAAAGGAGTTTTTTCTATCCGCTCACATTTTGGTGAGTTTCTTCAACTTGGTAAGTAAGTTCCTTCTTCACAAAGACTCCATCCAAACACAACTGATAGAATTATTGAAAAAATTGTTTCAATGACACAAAAACAACTTTGTTAAATTCTTTCTTTCTTTCTTTCTGGTTTTCTCTTCGCTTTTATTTGTACACCATATTTTTCCAATTATTTATTCATGAAATTATTAAGTCTTCATTTCTCACCGGAAGTTTCGATGTTCACTTCAATCTGAATCTAAATAAGACATGGGAGTTCGGAGGCTTATAATATCTAAGTTGTTGTACTGTGACACCGGGTTAACCGTTTTAGAGCCCTAGTCGCTTTATTGCTTTCACTTTCGGACTAATACCCTTGGGAAATGTATGAACTCTTTCATCCTCCCCCCAGTTATTCGTTCAATCATAACACTACTATTTTCCACAAGAACCGCTTTGGCACCAAGTAAACCACGAAGAGTCATATTCCATTAAAGAAAGAGGTCATACTTTATAAATTGTGAAACATGTTGGAGTCTTCATATCCTTGGCAGGCCAGTTAATGACATGGAAAAATATTTAGTACTTATATATCTCAGTTACCGCGATAAAGCCAAACTTTCATCAGCGTTTCCGGGCCAATAACATAAAGAATCGGAATATGCCGACAAAACGCATAAAGATCAGTCTATCAGGGTATGCTTTGAGTTGATCCCGCACTCTCATCTTATATTTTGAACTGTAGCCATCTCGTGCGACCACAGATATATCAATTTTAATATTTGAGCAATGGCCAGTGTGAATCGGGAGAAAAACGTCCCTTCGCGCAATGCAGTCCACGTGTTGCATTTGGTATTTCGACATCTCCAGATATAGCTTTTTTCTCATTTTTTGAATGGCAAGGATGCTCGCATGTCCGGCAACTTTTAATTTTGCCAATAAATTTTTTTCCTTGGCAATATTATATCACTTTTTCTGCAGATTGTAGTTTGTCGCTTAGTTGCGATAAATTCATGTTGTTTAAAATTGCTTGAATAATACTGTTCTCGTAACTTTGTCTACGAATTGATTGAATTGTTGGTACATATGCATCTATGTTACCGCAAAAGAGCCGAACTTTCACGAGTGTTTCCGGAAAGAATCGGATATGCCGAAACGCCTAGCTAATCAAATTTAAGATAAAATAATTCAATCAATTTGTTTACTAAGTTACGAACAAGTGTAAACATGAATTTTTCGCTGCTAAGCGAAAATCTACAATGTGCAGAAATGGTGATCCAATTCTGCTGTGAAAAAAAACTTATTGGCAAAATTAAAAGCTGCAGGGCATGAGAGCATCCTTGCCACCTAAAGAAAAATGAGGAAAAGTTATGCCTGGAGATGCCGTAACACTAAATGCAGGACCTGGATTATTATTAAATTGTTAGGTGAAAGTACAGAATAGTTACAAAACACCCCCTCCCCATGGTAAGAATGGATTTCTAAATTAACACTTTATTACTTCTGCACGGTACAATAAGTGCATAAATACGAAAAAAATGATTTAAAAAGACCAAAAAAAATGATACCCCACCCTAATAGATAAAATAAAAATTGAAACTATTTTTTCATATTGAAAATTACCCTACATTGACTGTTGATTTACTGTTTTTCTCTTGAAAAGGTTGGTAACATTATCCATTAAAAATTGTCTTTTTCTCTTTCTTTTCTTTTTTTGTCTTCATGCGTTTTGTCAACAAATGGGTTGACTTATTTTATCGTCTGCTTGCTTAAATTTCGTTCCGGAATATTCCGATTTTTTCCGTTATCGACCCGGAAACGCTCGGGTAAGTTCGGCTTTTTTGCGGTAACATAGATGCATATCTACCAAATATTTTCTTCAGATTTCTCTTTAACTGGGAAGTTGAATGGTTTCTTTGTTTAATGGCATATCAAACTTCACGGGTTAATAAATGCCAAAACCATCCTTGTAGAAGAGTAGTACAGATACTATTTAACCCATTACTGGTGGGGGGCTATAACTTTCCTAAGGGTATTAGTCTGAAAGTAAACAAAATAGGACGACTGGAGTTCGAACTCGCTTACATCAAGGTTGCATTCCGGCCATTACTTGACAAGGATTTCCCTCTTACAGATACGTCTCTCTATCCACGTGACTCGACGTCTGTTGATGGTTGTTGATTCAATGGAAAAAATGAGAGTAATTTATTTTTAAGCACTATCTGCATATCTTTTCTGACGCTCGTATCTTCTGCCGAACAGGGACCAATTTACCGAACAGAAGTGCCTTTAATAGACGTTAATCTTCCACCTGTGACACTTGATATGCAAGGTTGACAATGGATTTGCATCCTTTGCAACTTTTACGGCATGGATTCAATGTTAGTGGCATTGTTTGTTTTGAGTAATTCGATCCTTGGCCTCAACTTGGATTCAGGATTCATTAATCTCCAATGGACATTTTCTCAATACATTACCTTGTAAAATCTTAATGGTAAGAAATATCCGGGATCCAGAAATGAACCAGTATGATTTCTTTAGAGTCTGATCTTTTCCAGAAATCTCTATTAGAAAAATAAATGTTTCTTTTTTGTTTTTTGTTAATCTGTGCAAAAAAAGGCAAAATTCTTTAGGTCAGAAAACTTTTTACTTTATTCCTCTTCAGGCTACTTCAATTTAAAGAAAATATCAAACAGATATTAGATGATTGATTTATTTTTAAGTTATGTCAACACGTCTAGGGTTATTTTAAGCTTAATGATTCGGAAATCGCGTTCATTGTATATTCATATTATGGAGGTACCCGTGGTGTAATGGGTATCGTCGTTATGGAGGTGCCCGTGGTGTAATGGTTATTGTCGTTGGAAATGGACACAGTGACACGAGTTCAAATCCTGGACGAGACTGATTGCATTTCACATAGCACTAATGCCCTTGGGAAAGGTATGAATCCAATTATTCTCCCTCTAGCTATGGGTAAATAGTAGGACCGACTGAGTTCTTCAGCCTTGTTGAGGCAACTCGTCTAGGAGAATGAAAACTCTGAATTCAAACCTGTTAAACTCCGCTTAAAAATTGACCTTGTGTCATATCCTGCGCAAGCGGAGGGGTTGGGTAAAATGGGATTGTATATTCATATTAAGATTTTTGGTTTGGATGTTTCTTGAGAGTTTTTTTTTCTCTGCCATAGTGTTGTATCGTGGTAAGGAAAAGATACACAGTGAAATAGAGTTAGTTATTTATCAACTCAAGTGGTAGTCCGACATATATTATAAGTCTCGCGCTGTTGGTGTTAACATCCGAAGTTGATCTTACTACTGACCGATGTCCTTTAGAGCTGTCTCTCTTTCGGCTTCTACTTTGTTCTCGTCGTTCTTCAGAAACATGGCGTCTTCCACGATACCGGAAGTCATGTGATACGAGCCACTATACAACACGCAGTTATTTGAAATCTAACACATGTTTTGAATACCGTTCTATGGTTTCTAGTATTCCTATCGAAAAAAAATTATATACAAGAACAGCCGCAAAAAAGAGCCGTTTTGCTTCCAATAAAGTCTTCATCAGATGATGACCCTGGGTTCAGGCATGGTTTCGGGTCCGAAGCATCATTGCCCCTAACCTAGGGCGTCCCAGTAGTATCTCACTATACTACCAGACTTTATTGGATAGTGAATGATCTGTACGAATGCCATATCGGTTCAGATGCAGTCACGGTTTTGTTTTGGGTCTTTTTTTATATATATATTCTCTCTTCTTTGCTGGTGAAAGTCCGAGTTTGGTTAAAAATGTACAGTTTGAGTTCGAAATAAAGCATCGACATTCAATCTCAAGAAGAAATATGTCTGTTGACCAGCCATTCTTAATACACTGTTCACGTAGGTCTTTGTACTTTTTCAATTTCCGCTGATGCGACCAGTCGATGTTGGCATCGAAAGGGATCGTTAATTCAGCAATGATAACTTCCTTTGAATGAACTAACCAAATGATGAGATCTGGACGCTGGCGAGTCGTCAGTCTATATCAGCAATAACGCACCAGTCCGAGCAACCATCAAGCAATGTTGGTTTGTGCCTATTTCTATGTGGAGTTTTCGAAACGATTCCTTCTTTAACAAATTGTATACTTGTTTTATACATGCAATTTTATTGGCAGTTTCCCAACACATTTTTGTAATCTCAGCAATAATCCCTAAGATTTCATAATGTCTCCACGTGTAACTTCTTAGGGAATACTGACATCCAGTTAGAACGTGTTTGAGATTAGCACTCTTCCCACATTCTTTGCAAAGGTTGGATGTGTTTAACCCCCAGAGTTTTAAATTTACTGGCGTAGGTAATATGTCAAAAACTGCCTCGGAAACCTAATTGTTTAGGCTCCATTTGCTTGATATCGCTCCATGTGATAGTCCTGTCCTTGGTGTTTTCCCACCTAGTCCATGCACCTTGTTTGGGTTGCGTCACAGCTATGGCGAGGCGTTTGTTTTCCTCAAAATGATGAATTTCTTCCGAAACCATTCTTCGTTTATTCTTTGTGGTCTCTTTTGACCTCTACCGTTGTGGGTGAAGACCAAATCCGGCTCTCCCAGTTGCCATAGAGCCGATTGCTTCTTTCATTTTGTTGGAAATTTTGCAGTCTCCACTACATATTTCGCCTTCCATTTTCGACCTGTTATTATGGCATGTTATGCACTTTTCATTAGTGGGTTCACAGAGTCGTGCAGCATTTGGAACAGTCGTGCTTAACCTCATTTAAATTCCTCAACAATTGACTTTGTTGGTAGCTTCGCCTTCGTTAATGAACTGTATAACGCCACGTTCGTTAAGGATTTAGGAACTTACTGATTAAATTCTCCATTTTTTTCAATTCTCGAAAGCGATACCTCATATATTTGCATGGTTTCAAGTAAATGTTTATGTTATGTAGAAGAATGTAGCGATAGCGACCCGAGCAGTTTGATCACGGTTCAATAGCTATCAAACAAAACCCTTGAAATTGATTGTACTATTGGGGTCGCGTGACTAGAAATATTAATATCAATAAACCAGTCAGGTAGAGGTCTGACGTGACGAGAGTAGAGGTGAAATGTAGCATTGTATTGTGTGGGCGTTTAAGTATTTGACATTGCACGATAGTGAAGAGATTATAAAATGTCGACCAAAATTACCTCCCTCACGAAACATTATAACAATTTCTTTTGATCAATACTCATTTGTTTGCACACAGTTATATGTATACAAAGAAGTAATCCTTCGTTAACAATTATAGCTTCAAGTTAAAATTCTCAATTCAAATAACCTAGTTATATGGTAGCAAGTATACCTATCTAATACGAATAATTTTGAAACAGATCTATTTAAGCCGTAGATGAAACCCGAAGTAGTAATACTATTCTGGTTTAGAGTAAATAAAGGGGTACGCCCCACTGACCAGATATCTAGAACTAGAGACTCATCGTCTAGGATATACATCTATATCCTTAGCCCCACTTAGTTCCATGATCACTAAGGCGTGAAACTCACAGTCAACAAACGCCATTAGCGCAGTGCTTACTATCTGCTCAATTTACAGAAACTTCAAGATTTGTTCTTAATAAATGTCAATTCATGATTGAACGTTTTGATTTCTTGTTTGTTTTTGTTTTTTTTACACAAGGAACATTGTTAGAACGAAATCATAGACATTTTAATTGAATATTTTATTGAAATATCAACTGACAGGAGACAACCAGTGTTGTAAAGTGTTTTTCAAAACTAAAAGAACAATACAAATCAAAGAAGAAAAAGAAAAAAAAAATCAAGAAGATAAGACAAACTTTCAGACTTTATTGTCATTTGTTTAAATCAATTAATTCCTCTTTATCCGATAATTAAAAAAAAAAAAAGTTTTGAGTGTTCAAAATTTTATTGAGAAATTTGTCTGGGTCGTAATTTGAAATTTTTTCGTACGTCAGCATAAGGTCATAGAAGATCAAGGAAATATTTTGATGATTAGAAAATATCTGTTGTATTTATTTAACAAATCTTAATAAAAAAAAAAATTGGAAAAACTTGAATTCACATAAAAGAAAAGACTGCAAAAGGAAGAAATTTCCTTTTCCCTGATTTCAATTATATATATATATATATATATCATGTCGCGCTGGTATCACGGATATCCCTGACCCTCTCTTGCCACTCCTCCCTATCGTTCATCGCCCTAGGAAGGTCTTCAGGACAACATCCCGTATCCTCACATAGCTGCTGAATGTATGTTCGTGCTGGTCGTCCTGCTTTTGCCCGGCCATGTGTGAGGGTCCATAAGAGTACATCACTTATGAGTTCGTCCCTGCTTCTCCAGCAGTGTCCTGCATGTCTTGTTCGTCTAACTTGAATAGTTTTCGTGATAGGAGGCAGGTGGCCGTACAGTTGGTGTCTTGTGGGGTGTTACCGCCAGGAGTTGTTCAAGATTGCACGGAGCATATATATATATATGCAAATGTATGCATCCAACTTTTCCCAGTGCAGCTTTGAGAACAGACTGGACGTGTTAACGTCTGTACGAAAACCAATCTTGGAGAAGGAAAACTCTTGATATAAACTTCACAAAAAATTGACTTTGTTTCACACACACACACACACAAACACACACATACACACACACACACACACACATACACAAACACACACACACACACACACACAGAGCATAATAAAAATGACGGGATTGTTTACTTATTGAACGGTGATTCTGTTCTGTGCGTTCTGCAAAGGATAAAATGTTTCTATAAAATTAATTGAACGGAAAAATAAATTTAGATGTGACAAATTTGTACTATGAAGCGATAAGTTAGCAGCAATGAGAGCTAAACAGAAAACCGACCCCACAGGTGTTATATTGCTTTTAATTCAGATGCCTAATTTTCCATTTTTTTCGAAAACAAAGAATGAAAAAAGAAGAAATTTGAACTTACTGATATTCCAAAAGAAACTAATTAAAAAGACACCGGGGATTATTTTTGATAAACGAATATATATGAACACGTGTTCATTGTTTGGCGTTCATTTCTGTGTTATTAAGTTCAAATTTAGGTTCGATAGATTTTTCTTTCATGGTGATGTTTTAAGTTTATATAGCAAAGTATAAATATTCGCATATACAAATATTTTAGTGAATCTTTTATATTCCTGTCGAAATCTCTTCCATTTAAATTTAGCCCAGTCAGCTGGGTCTATAGAATACTTCAACTGTATCTCGGCACATGGGTAAGACATGCCCTCGACGGGTTTCCTGGATATGACCCAAAGCTCAAGTCATGGAGGTTAGGCTAATAAAGAGTACCTCTTCATTGCCATTGCTCCCAGATTACACTCTGAGTCAGAGGGAAAGCACCAGATGGAGTACTATCTATGAGCCAATAGAATTGTTTAACATTTAAACTGTGTGCAAACAAATGACTAATGCTGAATTTCGTGGATTTAATAAAGGGCGTAGTTCGAAGTTGCGTGAAGGTTCTCGAGTTCGACAAACACCTGAAGAAGGCCAGAGGACATATCGGCCAAAACGTTGTGGAAATAACAATAAAGATGAAGACTATAGTCCAAAAACCCTTAATGTAAAATTCTTATTCGAAGTATTTTCAAGGGTATTTTTAACATATAATAAATCTTAAAAATTCAAGACCATATTAGAATAAATATTAAAACATATAGTTTAATATACTGATGTTTTAACGCGTAGAAAAAAAGTATTTTTCTTCTATATGTTGAAAGCACTTATAATTTGATGATGAACATTTAAATCATTTTGATGCAATTTTTCTCTGTCTGGTCTCAGACATATTTTGTGGGATTAGAAAACTTATCTTGCAATCATTCCTTACACACACTCATACGTATATATATATATATATATATATATATATATATATATATATATATATATATATATATATATAAAATTTAGTTGAACATAATAAACATTTTCTGTCTACATATTTTCTTGTTGATCCTTTCATCTTGCCGTATTGATTTTATAGTATTCGGCGGGAATTGATATATTTTCCATAATTGTTTATTTCCCAGTTACATTCTGCCCGATTTTGGGCCATCATCGGGGGAAGATGTATTACAAAAGCGATGCAACTTTTGTATGTAAGAAGAAGAGCATCTGGGCCGTTCAGTGAGTAGCGTTTCCTTTTAAAATTGTTCTATAAACAGTGTCAGTAGCTAAATACATTTAAGTACATTAGCCCTGGTTTGAAAATTAATTTTGTTAATTTTGGGTTGTATTTTTTAAATATATAATGCTTCGAGAATCTGTAGCTTTTGTTTGGTATTTTGATGTTCTAATATTGTTGTTTTTTCGGTGAGACTTTTCCCTATTTCTGTAGTTGGGATAAATATTTATGGAAAATATATCAATCAATTCGCGCCGAATACTATAAAATCAATACGGCAAAATGAGAGGATCAACAAGAAAATATGTAGACAGAAAATGTATATTATATTCAACGATATTTTTATTAATGAAGAAATGCTGCCTATATATATATATATATATATATATATATATATATATATATATATGTATAAATTTCCTTTTCCTTATCCATTTACCACTTAGCCTTTCCTCAGCCCTGTTACAACCTAGACACAACAATATAGACAATTTTCTACGACATCACATTAAAGTAAATATTTATCCATGAAACAAGATATGCCCAAACCCCTTTAACCCAAATCCTTCCCAACTTTTTTTTCTTATCATCTCACTAAAATATATCTCCATTTTCATAACAAATAATCTTTAATGAGATATGATTCATTTGATATTTAATCCCTCCCAGCTTTCCTGCTACAACTATACGCCATCCACCAAGCTTTTAAATATAAAAACTCAGAAAACAGTTTCTTTCTGAAGAAGTTTGAGATGAAATAAATCCCAACGAAATAACAAACATCTATATTTGAGTTTAGTATTTGATTTATCCAACTTTCCACATATTTCTGTCGTACTGTCAAATTCACTACCATCTACCATTTCAACATACATACACACACACACACACACACATATATATATATATATATATAAAGCTTAACACACAGAACATTTAAGTCAGTAATATAAAATCTTTACTTGCCATAATGTATTGCAATATTACAAAATAATACCATAAAATAAAATAAAATGTTAAAAATTTACGCCTCCGAGTTCATGAGATTGATCCTCTGGTGAAGCAGTATCGACATTATATATATTTATATATATGTATTATATATATATATAATATATATATGTGTGTGTGTGTGTGTGTGTGTGCGCACGTGTGTGTGTGTGTGTGTGTATGTGTGCGCGCGCGGTATAATGGTTATCATCGTAGGAAGTGGCCTAGGGTGCTTGCATTTCACATAGCACTAATACCCTTCGGAAAGATAGGCATTTAACAAGTCTCCCTCCAGGTATGGGTTTGAAATAAGGCAGGGTGAGTTCTTTTGTCCTAGTATGGCAACCTCTCTTGGAGAAGAAAGACTCTAAATCCTAACACGTCATGCTCCACTTAAAAACTGGCTTTGTGTTACATTCCGCTCAGGAAGAAGGATCGGTATATATATATATATATATATATATATATATATATACGAGGTGCATACGATAAGTTTCCAGACTTTTTTTTATATAGGCACTTACAGTTGTCATAGACTCTTGAAAATTCAGTATGTTATTGCTATACATCTCTTGGGATGACTGACAAATTTTTATGACTTCAATTTTAAACCAAAACTTAACCTAAACAAGATTTCCGGGGAGCGCCTGTTGTTAGCGCAGAGTTGGTGTTATTGAGCTGGTTTGGTTTGGTTTGGTTTGGTTTTGGTATGATAATCTGATGTATCCACTAGGGCTAAAAATTATGAAAAGTTTAATGCACTTATTTTTTAATTAAATAAAAGGTAATTTTCCTTATATAACAATATAAAAAGACTTATTGGCTTTGAAAGAAATCCAAAAGTCAATTTAGAAGTTCAGTACCAACCGTACTTCTAATTCTCAAAACAACAAGTAAGCAAGTTTAGGTTTTTGTCAGTGTATTTTTTATTTTAAATCATGACATTTCTGGCCCACATGTTTAGGTTAAAAGGTCAAATCTTTGGATAAATTAATCGAATCTTTGATTTTCGTTTTATGTTGAAAGAGATACTCCTCTACCAGGCATGGCCGGTAAACTTTAATTGATTAAGCCTCTACACTGTGGTTTGATTGGATGACTAATTAAAATCTAATACGTGGAAAGGATACTCTTCGCACAGATATTGATCAGAGCATTTGGTTGGCTGACCCGTCAAAAAGTGGTAGAAAAATACGAAATGATCTGTGATTGGTTAGCCTATCGGTAAGTTGATAAACATACTCGCCGAAAACGTATGTAGTAGTCACAAAACCAGGACCACAATCAAGTACCAACTCTAGCGTAAGAACACAATGACATATCAATCCTTTTAGGGTTATTTCATGCCTAACCCTGTTTGTACATACATATTAAATATGTCAGAAATGGCTGGATAACGAATGTATTTTCTATTGAAGTCGGATGCAGAGGTTTTATTGTCAACTCAACCTCCGTTTTCTAAACTAATCTTGGACTTCCTCCATCAGACAAGAGGAAATGCATGTAAAAGATCCAAGATAAGGCTCTAACGGCATCAGCGTGGATCTGGCAATCCCACAGATCGACAACAATCTGACAAAGTCTGGTGGTGTCGTGAAATACTGCTGGGGCGCTCTGGGGCTAGTGGTAATGATGCTTCGGCCCCGAAACCATGCCTAAACCAAGAGTCATCAACTGATGAAGGCTTTGTTAGAAGCAATGCTGTTGTATAAACATCAGTTTTTGTATGATACCAACTATAAATAGTTTTTAAACACATTTTCTGATAACATTTTAAAACAAACCTGAGCATTGTTTTTGCACAGTTAAATAGCTTCAAGCATTTCTATTCAACACGACTGGTTCTATTTATCACTAATCCTTTGTATACGCACAGTAAATTAGTCTGTCGGTAATTTTAATTTAAATGAGTGAGAACTAATTTGTTTGTATCCTAGTATTGCTATTGTATCGACACAGTAAAATGGTTTCAATTTTTGCAATCAGACATTTATAATTCTATTCAATAGTAATCATTTAATAGTTAAATGGTTCCAAGTATTGCTACGTTTTACAAACAATTCAATAAAAAATCAGTCATTTGTTTACAAACAGATAATCGATCAAACAGTTCCATTTCTAACAATTCAATTTAGCATAAGTCAACAAAATTAAATGGTTTCGAGTATTGCTATGAATAACTAACAATTCAAATAAATAGCAGACATCTATTTACTCATAATTAAATGATCAAACAGTTCTATCTTATGATAACGCGATTTAGCGTAAGACATTTGTTTGTCAAACACTTCTATTTGACTCATAGATAGGACCCGCTCAAGTGCTATTACTCCAAGCCAGAGTATAACTTACAGCAATGGAAATGGAAGGTTACTCCAAATTCTCCAGAGCTCTACTGACTCGAGCCTCACCATCAGCTGCCTCAATGTTATAGCTAGGAAACTCGTTGCGTGGTCTTACCCCTCTGCAGGGATGCAGTCGGTGTATTCTACAACCCAAACTGACTGAGGTCGGAAAATCAGAGTGGGATATCCTGTATTATTAATATAATAGAACATGGAATGGAAGTTGTGCAACAGGTAGAAGATTCCAGTTCATTGTATTTCATAGCAAGTTCAGTAACTTCTTTCTTCCTTCTTTATTACGAACAGAACTTTCGCCTTTTCACTTAAAGGAACATTCAACTGCTTCTTCTTAACATGTCCGATAGATTAGCATCACAAAGGTCTCGCTTTCGAACCATAATTAACAATGACATACGAATTGTTTATTTCTGGTGTTGAAACCATGCGTACACAACATCTTCAAGTGTGTGTTTGTATGAGAGAGAGACAGAGACAAAGACAGAGACAGAAAAAGTAACTTAGAGAGTATATTGGTAACTCTGTGTGTATATCAGCGTGTGTATACACCCGCTCGAATCATTAAAACAGTTTCTTTATGTGTAGTATCAACGATATTTCTAGAATATTCTGTAAATGGACAAAATCTTCAAGATCTTCCATCATGCAAGGAAACGTTGTTTCTAATTAATAGCTACGTCATTGTTGAGAGAGTTAACCATGTAATTTTGGCCATTGTGTTGTTCCATACAACTAAAACATCATCGTTCGCTTTATTTTTCTTTGAATTTTTTGACATTCTTTATTTCTTTTGTACCTCCACGACCCACCCACTTCATTTTTGATTTATTTAATTTCTTTTTTTTTAGGTTACCGATGAAAACTCTTTAGATTCAAAAGCTAGCATGTCATATCCGACTAACTATTGCACGCGATATAGGGACATGAAAATGTTCAAAAACCCATGAAAAAATCAAAGAAATATTCTGCTAGAAATAATATAATTATTCAATAAAAGATTAAGACATGAAAAATGAAAAGAAAAAAGCAATGGAAAAACGTTTCGATAAATCGATTGGTTTTAACGACATATCAAACCGCTTGGGGATATTATAGACCTAGAATTGCGTTCATTGTACTTCAACTTTTTTTCTTGAAATAGCTTTTTGTACACTGTCTTACCAAAAAGGAATTGTTTTTAAAAAAATCAGTTTGATTCATAAATTCAACCCAAACAGCTACTATAGCTAAGGATCAGATTAGACCAGGGTGAATGGCAATAAAGAGGGATTACCCTCCCCAAATTGCCAGAACTAGAGCTTCACCATCAGATGCAGCTTAGTGTTGTAGGCAGGACAAATTTTGGAGAGGATCTTATTTCTCTACAGGGCATATTCTAAGCCCCAACCAACAAGGCTAAAAGGATTAGATAATGATTGGATAAGTCATCATCATCATCATCATCATGTGCCGCTAGCACGGATTTCCCTGACCCTCTCTCAATCGTCCATCGCTCTCGGCTGGTCTTCCAGGCTACATCCTCTATCGGTACAGAGCTGCTGTAGATAGGTTCAAGCTAGTCTTCCAACCTTTGCTCGTCCGTATGAAGAGGTCCACAGGAGCACATGGCTAATGAGTTCGTCTTTACTTCTCCAGAAGTCTCACGTGTTTCTGGTTCGTCTAATTTGGATGGTTTCCGTGATGGGTGGTAGGTGACCGTAGAGCTGCTGTTTTGTGGGGTGCTGCCTCCAGGACATGTTCAATACAGCTCGTAGCATTCTTGTGTAATTGTAGTCGAGTATTTTCTCCGTAATCTTGGTCAGTGTCCACGTGATGATGATGATGGTTTTAATTCGCTATACTTATCCAATAGCAGTGTCAGTTTTGTTATTAGGTAGGTATAGCAAATTAAAACCATCATCATCATCATCATCAGGACGATTTTTAGGACTCTCTCTCTCTCTCTCTCTCTCTCTTGCACCATCCACCTCAATCGGTCAGCGTCCTTGTTAAGTCCTCTGGATGATATCCAGTGTCCGAACACAGCTGATGAAAGTCAGTTTTTGCTGCTTAGCTATCTCTGGTGTGTAGTAGAACATACATGTCTTACTCGTCTGTCTTGGGTGGTTTGTGAGATGGGAGGTGAGTGGCGGTCCAAACCTTTTTTTTTTAGGATCCTGCTTCCAGCTGTACGCAGCTTCTTTATGCAGTTCCCATCTAACTTTTTCTCCAAGAATTTCATTAAATACCAAGTGGTGCAACTATACAATTATACTGACATAGCTACAGCTTGGAATAATTCCCGTTTTATTTTATCAGATAGATATAGATCCATATAGTCTTTAATCTGTCTATAGCAGTCCATGAGTTACCTACGCGTATGTTGACAAGGATTTCAATAGATGAGATATTGCTACCGAAGTTTGTGAAATGTTGTACTAATTTTAGAGGCTGGTTATTTAATGAAACGGTACCATCTTGATAAAATTTCTTTTATCGTATTTACCCAAACCTCTGCTCGGGTAGGATATGACTCAAGATCAATTTTTAAGCGGAGTTTAACAGGTTTTAATTCAGAGTTTTCCTTCTCCTAGACTAGTTGCCTCACCAAAGCTGAAGAACCTAGTCTGCCCTACTATTTACCCATAGCTTTTATCAGAGTTCTTTAGCTGCCTACTTACGGCTCTGCTGCAGAGATTTGTCTTGCACAGGTATATTTGCAGGAAGCGGTAGATCATTTGCTCAGTAATAGTCTCGGCAGTAAGTCGTCTTTTAGTGTGAAATCATTTTAATTTTTTAAAAAGTACGGAGAGATTTTTTGCCCATTGATTTAGTTATAATGGCCAGCGTGTTCTTCCTGTAGCGTTTTGTATGTCTCTGATTATTGTCTTTTACGAGATTATTTAATTAAAACAGTTCATTTTCGTAAATTTGGTCACTTTCTCCTGATGTAAGAGATGGAGGAGGAGTTACACATATAAAACCAGATTCGTCAAAAAGGTTTCGAATCTCAATTCTCTACTTCTGTTATAAACATGCCCAAGGTATATTTTACCCCTCATCGGATTGTAGCCCATGGCATGATATATTTACAAAACAAATGCCACTTAATCCCGATTGTATGATGTTAAAATGTTTTTTCATGAAGAGAAAATATATTTTGTGTCGGTATGGAATACGAAACAACAAAACGACCAAATTCTGTCTTTTTTTCTAAATCATATGCAATGTGATACCACTATTATCCAACAACCTATAAACATCCTCTTACACACATTGAAATATCTCATTCTCACTCTCTCCCACTCCCTTTCTCTCTTTTATATATATATATATATATATGTCTAGTCATACCTTTTTCTTTCATTATTACTATCTAAGTGTGTTCATTTCTTTCTTTCTTTCTCAGTCTGTTCATATCTATCTATCTATCTATCTATCTATTATATGAATTAATTAATAAAGTAGTTGCCCATATTTACAAATAAAGACTATTCAATATCGGTGATGAACACACACACACACACACACACATATATATATATATATATATATATATCGACTAAATTAGTTTTGTAACTCACAGATTGGTTTCATCTTTGCATATTTTTTATACTTTGTTTCTTTGTCTTTCTCTGCCTTCCTAACTTTGTTTATAAACAAACATCTCTCGCTAATATTACAAAATTAAACCTTCTTGGTACACATCCTTTTCATTTTTTTTTATCGTGTGGTGGTTTCAATCATTTTGATTATTCAGTCTTTTTTGTTTTGATGATAATTCCTTAAATGGAAAATAAGATTAATGGCCGTCTATTATGATGAGTTAGACTAGGCAAAACCAAAACTAATTTTTATCAGAACCTAATATTATTTTTCAAATTTGGAATTCGACTTATATCAAGAACAGAAATATCGCCTGTTATGAGATATATATGTCGGAATCAGAAATCTGATATTTTTTATCTCACAATCCAAAAAGCATTGGCGCCAACATTAATTTTCCTATCATTTAGACAATCATTTACACTATTGTCATCATTTATAATTAGTTTCCCTCAAATTCTTCCCTTTTTTCGCCAAAAAAAGAAACTAGCAACTTTATTTAATAAAGAAAAGTTTCGTTCTTCTACTGATTATTCGAATAAATTCCTATTGATAAAAACCAATCGTCATGCGTTTAACTTAACGCAAAAATCAATATCAATACAGATGTACACTAGAGATTTGTTGCGAAGCGTGAGAAAGTAGGAACGGCTTTATTTTGCCAAGGCTACAAATTGTGAAAGTGAGATAAGAATATTTAAACTGATTTTAGATGCGAGAAAGAATTAATGAAATAAGACTTGAATTTTAAGTAGAACTGATAAGGACATTTCAATCACCAGAGGCAGATAAAAAAAAGTAATTATCGAAAGACACTCTCACACGTATTGTGCAGTAGACATTTGCTAAGAAAATACGTATTATTTACATATAAAAGATTTTTTAAACGAACTAAAAATTATAATATTGTAATGTTATCTTCATGTACGATTAGAAATAGCACAAGTTCTAATTTCAGTCTTAAATTACAACTGATATCAGATCCAAGATAGCAGTCAATAAATACTTATAGTCTGTCGAGACAAGTGTTTACGTATCATAGCTCATTGGACGGTGGAGACATGATGATAGGCATATAACATGCAGCTGTTGAAAAATAAATGAATCGATTTTACGCTTTTGAGAGACGAAATATTCCCTTATATGCTATAGTTTATTTTTTTCTTGGCTATATCATGACTATTATTTCATTCTAGTATTTACTCCAATTTATCAACGTTTCTTTTCAGCCAAGCACTCAGCTTCAGTGCCTAATTGCTAGAGCAAACAGCGGGATATAAAAAACGGTGGTCACCTCCGATAAAACTTTTACCCACACCTCAGGAATAGAGGACAACTTAACTATATCTGTGACAGAAACTTTAATTAAGTTCAGCAAAACATTGTACTCGTTCTGTCACATTCTGACACCTTTACTGAAAACAGCAATAAACCGGGACTTACCGAGGTCATCTGACTTGATCTACCTTCTGTATGATGGCGGAGGTAATTTACTAAGCTTTTTTGCTTAGATGTAGCACAAGGCCGCATGAATTGGGCACCCAATGAGAATCGAACTCACTCGTGTAGGTTTGCTAGTCTACCTTGCTAACCATTACACCACCCGAGGTGCCCTTCTGTATGATGGCGGAGGCTTGTCAGGCAATGCTGTCTACGTGAGGTGGATGTGTGGGTTCGAGATTTTGTGAAGCCTACAATCAGATGAAGTTCTTGGTTCGCCCTAACTTTTTGTGGCTTGGTTCTCGTTTATGGAGGGTGAGTGAACCCATTAAAGATAGGGAAGAGCCAATTTTACTCGTACGAACAATCTATACCCTGTATTTTCGATTTTCTTTTTCATTTTTATGCTTTATACTGATAATCTTAAAAATATTTTGATGAAGGATTTTCATTATCATTTTGTTATTATATTAATTCGAGTTTTACTTCATCTTGTAAGTAAAGTTGGCGACCGTCATCGAGGGCGAGCAGAAAGTTCCCTTTTCAATAGCTACTACAACGAGGTGCACGGGAGGGCGCTACTCCTTTCTCTGGATTGCTCCACTTTACCCTTGATACGTACCTTGTAAAACTGAGTGTTAAGCAAGGAGGTATCAAGTACCATTTTTAAAGTCTTTGGTTTGACGTCACCTGGGATTGAACCCAGATGTCCCGGACCATCTAATCATTCTTATTTATCCCCTTTCTCTTGTTAGCAGAAGATGTCGAAGAGTATATATATCCAATGTTGTTGGAAGAAAAAAACGACAGAGCAAAACTTGCAATAAAATTCAGTTGAAGAATTTTAATAATTTACTGTATTAAATTATTTTAGTGATACTCTCCAACATTTTGGGGGTGCTCATGGTTTAATAGTTAACATCGTAGGAAATGGACACGGCGACACGAGTTCAAATCCCCGACCAGGTTAATTGCATTTCATATAGCACTAATACCCTTGGGAAAGGTATGAATCCAATTATTCTCCCTCCAGCTATGGGTAAATAGTAGGGCAGATTAAGTTCTTGAGCCTTGGTGAGGCAACTAGTCTAGGAGAAGGAAAACTCTGAATTCAAACCTGTTAAACTCCGATTAAAAATTGACCTTGTGTCATGTCCTGCCCGAGCGGAGGGGTTGGTAAATATGGATACTTTCCAAAATTTTCTGGCATTATATTTTATCTCAGTTTGTGTTGATGCAAAAATCTAAAACAATATTAAAGTTTATTTCGTTAGTAATGAGTATTTACACGTTTTTTTTTATGGAGATAAACTAATTTTTTAAAGAGTTTAATCATGGATGTTCCCTTAACACTGTACATTTCATTATTCCTAATTTTGCTCTGTAATATTAAGTTGGAATATAATTTGTCAAGTTTCTAAAGACAACTCACTAAATTACGCAATACTCGTAACAACATGACATAAAATTCATCTTCTTGTAAAATATTTTTTCTGTCTTCCCAAAATTATTTGGAAGACTTGTGATTTTTAGTAAATATTGAAAGATACTTTCAAATTTTTGCAACAAAACGTTCATAACCCTTTCCAGGATGCCTGCCATAAACCAATCTGGTATCGTCTGAACATTGCAGTGGGTTCGAATTTTATTGGGATCCATTCTATTCTACTGCACTTCTAGATTAATTCGCAAAATTGTCTCAGTGCATCTTGTGGTTTAAGTAGCAGTAACTTTTATAACACTGAAAGAAAACAAATAAGTTACAAACAAACAAACAAACAAAAATGAATCAAAGAAAAAGATGAGTTGATCAAGTTCAACGTTTCGTCCGATGTAACTGATCTAGCACCCTGAAATGCAAACTGCCGTTAACTAGGTCAAGGTGGAGGTGCTCGTGGTGTAATGGTTATCGTCGTAGGAAATGGACACGGCGACACGAGTTCAAATCCTGGACGAGACTGATTGCATTTCACATAGCACTAATACCTTTGGGAAAGGTATGAATCCAATTATTCTCCCTCCAGCTATGGGTAAATAGTTGGGGAGACTAGGTTCTTCAGCCTTGGTGAGGCAACTAGTCTAGGAGAAGGAAAACTCTGAATTCAAAACTGTGAAACACTGCTTAAAAACTGACCTTGTGTTATATCCTGTCCGAGCGGAGGGGTTGGTAAATATGGTTAACCAGGTCGAGATCGTTAGACTCAGACAGCCATCTAAGAGGAGGTAGGGGCTGTGCGGATGATGTCACCCATGCGAGGTGGAAGAGGGTTTAAGGTGCTCTGTGAATCCCATTAAACGAAGATGGGTTTCCCCACATTTGGTGGTTGGGGTACGAGGAGACAAGCGTTTGCGTATACAGAGAGCTAATGATTCTTTCCGATATATCGAAAGAGACGATTACTTCTCTGGCCTCAAAAACTGAACGGGTAGAATAAAGCAACAAAGGTCCTTACACTTGAAGTGAGTTATGTTTTTATGTTTCTCCTTATCCATCCAACAATTAGCCATCGCTGACATAGTTGTCGATAGTGACTACGCTACTGTTTTCTTTGGTGTCAATAGCATGCTGTTCAAATCCAAATGAAAATCAGGAATTTGAAGATGTCTTTTCAAAGTTGGTAGACTTTCACTCGTTGGAAAACTTACGATTTGTATTTCATTTTTTTTCTCTTTGGGCATTTTTCGAAATATTAGCATAGCTATTATATTCAGTCGGTTCATATGAAAGCAAACTCTTGAAATACCTCTATCTTGTAAAATTTAAAGGGACACTCTATTTGAACTATGACACAAGGCTAAGTATTATTTTAGGAATTTTACATATAAGTTGGTGATACAGATTCTAACGCCACAGTGCTATTTCAGTATGGTAAATATGGAAAAATATTTTCAAGGAAACTCGATACCAAAAATACATGGAAATCTTATAACTAACCTTATCCTTTACGCATAAAAAGGTTCTTCTTTCAAAGAATGAATCCCCCGCGCGTAAAAGAATTATTTTCTGTGAGTTCATTAAAAAATAAAAGCAAAAAACTTCTACAGGTTTACCCACCCATTCTACTAAAGGCAGGAAATAACATAATTTTTAAGCGAAGTACGGTTATTGTAAATTGACAGTCTCCTTTCTCCTAGACTGACGATAGTACTAATTCTAAAGAGCACAGTCTACCCTACTATTTACCCGTGATTGAGGGGAGAAGTGATGGATTCCTGCCTTTCTGAAGGGGTTCAGAGCTAAAGTCAAACGCAGACAGCTTTGTCGAGGATTTGAACTCGGATCACAGTGTCTATTTTTTAAAAGTAATGATATTTACCAACCCCTCTGCTCGAGCAGGATATGACACAAGGTCAATTTTTTAAGCAAAGTTAACAGGTTTGAATTCACAGTTTTCATTCTCCTAGACTAGTTGTCTCACCAAGGCTGAAGAACCTAGTCTGCCCTACTATTTACCCAAAGTTGGAGGGAGAATAATTGGATTCATACCTTTCCCAAGGGTATTATTGCTATGTGAAATGCAATCGGTCTCGTCCAGGATTTGAACTCGTATCGTCGTGTCCATTTCCTACGACGATAACCATTACTCCATGGGCACCTTTTTTTTAAAGTAATAACCATTACATCAGGCGCCTCACAAGCCTGGTAAGCTTTTTGTCAAATCGAACAAAATTAGATATCTTCGTTATTTAAACAGAAATACTTCGTCATAGCATAAGTGATAATCCTCATGGTCGATCAAACGTTGCTGTTTCACTATTGAAACAAGGTTTATTTTTCTGAAATGATCAGTCGATCTTATCAACGTATTCTTATTTATTATTCCAATTGGAATGCAATGAATTAACGACAGGTGTGTGAAGAATTCTAATCAAAATGATCTAATTATTGTTAAAGAAAGGAAATGAAATCATATAAGCGTGGGTCTTCAGCCATGACAGCCTCACGGAAATGAATTTCTTTTATAGTAAAGTACTGTTTTCATAATTTGCAGCGGGATGTTAAGATCAAGTTTAGACTTCATTTTGACTGCTTCTTAATATAATTTTACAACGTTCCAGCAATTCTGTAATAATCTAAACGTAATTTTTCTCGTCATTCAAACTTAAACTCAACTCCTATCAAGCTAAGTCAACTGGGGTTGTAGAATACACCGACTGCATCTCCACAGAGAGGTAAGACCCCGCCAACAAGAGTGTCCTGGATTTGACATTAAACAATCCGATAGTAAGGCTTCAGCCTTGGAGATTCGGGGAATAGGGAATACGCATACATTGCCATTGTTCCCAGGTCATCTCAGATCCGGAGTAGTAGAACGTGAAAGGGTTGAACTGTATGCAAACAAATGACTCAGGTTAAATTAAATTGCTTGGAATAGAACTGTTTAACCCATTAACTGTGCATAAACAAATGATTGGTTTTGATTTGAATTGTTAGTGATATATAGCAATTGAAACCATCTAACTCTGTGTAAATGAATGAAATAGAGTTAAATGAAATAATTAGTGTTAAATAGCAATATTTGTAACCACTTTACTGTCTGTAAACAAATGATTAATTTTGAATAGAATTAGTATAGTTTGATTTCGATACTTGAAAATATTCAAATGTATACAGACAAAATGGGCACTGGCTCGTTTAAAAATGTTATAAAAATGTTTACGAATTATATATTTGATATATATGTATAAAGATGGTTTGCTATTAAATACCCTACAAGAGTTGACATGGCATAAAACCCAATCAAACTAACCTATCCGCTCTTATCAATCTCCCCCTTTCTCTCTTTCTATATATATATATAGTCACCCACTGACATATCTGTTTCGTTCTATCAGAATTCATCAGTGTGGCTAGACATATTAGCTTCCCGTAGTTGGGATCGAAACCCAGTTGACTCAAACGCCAATCCAAGCATCTAACCACTCAGCCTCGAGGAGCCAGTAGCAGTGAAGTTAATTTTAAACGGTTAGGAATCACAATTACTATTGTTTACATACATCCGTTTAATCTTATGTATGTCTATATCTGAGTACGTTTATATCTATCTATCTATCTATCTTATGTATGTTTTTGAGAACGTTCATATTTATCTATCTATCTATCTATCTATCTATCTATCTATCTTTTTTTTTCTGAAATATATTTGCAGAAAAAAGACAACATATTCATTCACAAAGATAGAAATATTTCAAAGTCTTTGTGGCTTTATATATGTCGATATATCAATACAGAGAAACTGAAAAAGATAGATAGATAGATAGATAGATATATGGAAAGAGAGAGAGAGATGGAAGGGAGGAAGGGGGAGAAAGAGGCTGCATTTTGTCAAATATTCCCAAACTAAATGAAAATCAAAAGGGTTTGACGCTAAAATACGGTACTAGGGAGAGCATATGGTGCTGTGATATTGATATTTTTGAGATTCTTACCTCGTCTTAGAGTACTATCTTTGGAACTTTCATAAGTTCTTGTCTTTTTTTTTTTAGCAGTATTAATTTGAAATTAGATAGAACTTATTTTAGAGTGTGCAAGTGCGAGAAAAGATTAAACATGTGGCTGTAATATGTGTGTGTGTATGAGTGTGTGTATGTGTGTGTATGTGTGTGTGTAAGTGCGTGTCCCTCTGTCTGTAAATGATACGGAGATTTATCAAATTTCTGTCTAAAAATAAAGTTTGATCTGTTGGTCACTGCCAATGTTTATATATCTTATTTTCAGATTTCTGCTACAACTCCTTAAACGTGTAATATAGCTCTGCAATAATTCTTTGCATACTACATCCTGTATCAGTAGAGAGCTGATATATATATATATATATATATATATATATATATATATATATATATATATATTATGGTGGACTGAAAAAATCAAGGACTGAAAAGTTTTTATCATGTTGAAATATCTACTAGATGATGGATACACGCACTGCAATACCTATGAAATATATTTGTTGACGGCAATAGGATTAATCTGAAAAAAAAAGTCTCATTTCTCAACCCAATCGGGCGCGGCTGTAGAATACACAGGTCGCATCTCTGCAGATGGGTAAGACCCCTACATAAAGAGTGCCCAGGATACGACATTGAACAATCTTATGATGAGGTTCAAGCCTTGTAGCTTTGGGAAATATGGTGTATCCTTTCATTGCCATTACTCCCAGGTCCACTCTCTCGGAGTGTGAGCACCTTTTAGGGTCTTTTCTCTTGGTTAAATAGAAATGTTTGACATTAAAAATGAGTACAAATAAATGACATGCTAAGTAGATTTATTAGATAGAGAACTGTTTGATCATTTAACTGT
>OY757920.1:5646555-5659055 GCA_963585895.1 Sepioteuthis lessoniana
CATAAGCACGCAGTTTCAATGTAATTACAGTTGAACTGTAAAAAACATACCTCTTTCCAACTATTCAGTTTAGTCAAACAATACTAATTCAGCTAATTCAGTTTAATATAAGTACAGATTTTGTTTACACATAGTTACATGTCAGAAGAGTTCTATGTTTAACAATTCAGTTTAGTGTAGATACAGTTTCAAGATCAAAAAGAAGTTCTATTTAAAATAATTCAGTTTAGAATAAGCACGCAGTTCAAATGTAAGCACGTTTCAATAGTAAAAAAAACATTTCTATTTCAAGCTTTTCAGTTTAATCAAACAATTCAGTTAAGCATAAGTATGTAATTAGTTCTATTTAACCCATAGATAGGGCCCTATCAGGTGCTACCACGCCGGACTAGAGTGGACCTGGGAGCAATGGCAATGAAGGGGTGCTCCGTATTCCCCAAGGCCTCAGGATTACTGGGAGTTCACCATCAGATTGTTTAGTGTCATTACCAGGACACTCGTTAGCGGGGTCTTACCCCTCAGCAGAGGTGCAGTCAGGGTATTCTACAGCCCCAGCCAACTAGGCAAAGATGAACCGTAGTTGTGCAATTTAACGCATAGATGGGAAGATAAGGGGTTCATATCTTTCCAAAGTGTAACATTCCGAAAGTGAATGTAAGAGTTTGACTTGAGTTCGAACTCATAAAGTTCACTACTTTAACCACTCCACCATGCACACAGCCCTTCTAAGAATTGATAAATTTCTTTGATGAAGATTTTATGTGGATAGTAATTTTTATTTGCATTTCTTTTATCTTAATTCTGTTATGGAAATCAGACCTGACTGATAAAATGAAACGCAGTTTCTTCCAGGCAGCGGTCGTGTCGATACTGCTATATGGATGCACTACATGGACGCTAACTAAACGACTGGAGAAGAAGCTAGACGGCAATTACACAAGAATGTTACGAGCAATATTGAACAAGTCCTGGCGGCAACACCCCACAAGGCACCAACTATACGGCCACTTTCCTCCCATCACGAAAACTATCCAAGTTAGACGAACCAGACATGCAGGACACTGCTGGAGAAACAAGGACGTGCTCATAAGTGATGTACTCCGATGGACCCTCGCATATGGTCGAGCAAAAGCAGGATGACCAGCTAAAACATACATACTGCAGCTATGGGAGGATACGGGATGTAGCCCTGAAGATCTGCCAGAGGCGATGAACGATAGAGAGAAGAGGCGAGAGAGGGTCAGGGATATCCGTGCTAGCGGCACGATGCGATGATGATGAGGATGAGGATGATGATATTTGCCATTCCGCTTTCATTTTCTTAGATCAACACAGGTCATCCAAGACGAGCAAGGCTAGTGATGTAAAGACGAGCTAATAAGACATGTTTTCTTATGGACTCCTACGTATGGACACAACAGTGTTGGCAGATCAGCAAAAATTGAGATTCATCAACTCTGCACAGATACTGGGTGCCTCCTAGAGATCTATCCAAGAGCGATAGCTAAAAATGGATGCCAAGGAAATCAGTGCCGTCAGGTTGTCTTGATAATGAAGGTGATGATGGCAGTGATTTTAACCTCGCAAATATTTCATCATATTTCAGATACTTTTCTTCGCAACTTCAAGACTGTAATTCTACGATGGTTAATGAGAAGTACCTGTCTGGGGTGTCCTCGTGGTGTAATGGTTAAAGCGATGAACTGCAGAATCGTAGTACGCGAGTTCGTACTCCAGTCGCTCTATTACGTTCACTTTCGGGCAAATACCCTTGGGAAAGGTATGAACCCCCTTATTCTCCCTCCAGCTATGGGTAAATAGTAGGACGGACTAGGTTCTTCGGCCTTGGTGAGGCAACTAGTCTAGGAGAAGGAAAACTCTGAATTCAAACCTGTTAAACTCCGCTTAAAAATTGACCTTGTGTCATATCCTGCCCGAGCGGAGGGGTTGGTAAATAGTACCTGTCTGAAAAAAAAAATTACTGTCTATAAATAACCGATGAATAAGGTCTGAAAATTGTGGTACCCTCCGAACTGAAAAAAAAAATTAAGAGAAGTTAAAAAATTATCGGTAATTGATAATATTTCCTTTAAGAAATCAGTAAAAGGTCGTTTAACCTCGTTCTAATTAGGACTGCCCGATTTTGGGAGAGTTATAAAAAAAAGGCCAATTAGATTCCATTGGTTTTTTTAAGGCATGCTCATTTCAAAAAGCATCATAGATATACCTATGCTTGAGTAATTTTGCTTATATTTGTAGTTTATTTGGGATATACGAAATTGTTGGCTAATTGGCTACGTGGAAATTTAAATTCAGTGTACTAATCTGTAAATATAGAACTATTCTTTGTCTTCAATATTTTTGAGTAAAATTAATAAATCGTAGAAATTTATAGAAAGAGAGAAAAATATCTCTTAATCAATTTTGACGAGAGAACTCAGCAAATCATTTTATGGTTTGCGTGGGGATCCCAGGAACTGGATTTCCTTGTCCAAGTCAGTCTACCTTAGAGATTAGATACGTGGGAATATAAAAACAGAGGAAATATTTATTAAAAAATACAGGGGATCAAGGAGAAAGTAAAAAGGAGAAAAGAAAAAAGATGAAAATTATAAAAAGATTTTAAAAAATCTTAAGAATTTTTTAGGAAATGAGAGAAAAGCAATAATAATAATAATAATAATAATAATAATAATAATAATAATAATCCATTCATTGATTCTAACGGAATGTCAAATTGTCTTAGGTTATTTCATACTTAGAGGTTAGAGAATTGTGTACACATTCACATTTTTTGTTTACTTGCTTCTGAATTACTTTTCCACTGACATATGATATCAAGTTTTCCAATGTAATAAGAAAACTTTGCACATAATTGTATGATTGGTTGGTTGGATTTTATGGCATACCAACCTTTGAAGGTTATTTAATGGCCAACCCTTTTTTATACAAATATCAAATATATTTGGGAAGGAAAAGTTTGATTGGTTGATTTTTATTGTATATTAACCCATGTAGGTTATTTAATGGCAAATCCTCTTCATACATACAAAATATATTTGTAAAGGAAGTGTCTGTTTGGTTGAGTTTTATGGTATATCAACCCTTGTAGGTTGTTTAATGATAAATTCTCTTTATACATATATATTCTATATATGATTTGTAAACAAATAGTCTGTAGGTAACATTTTTAAACGAACTAGAGCTCATTTTTTTTAACACAGTGAAATGGTTCCACATATTGATATATAACTTCCATTATTCTATTTTATTTTGATTTGCTTGCACACAGTTAAATGGTTTTAAGTATTTCTACGTAACTCTAATAATTCAGTTTAATATCAGACATTCTGCTGCACACAGTTAAATACTTAAGCAGTTCTATTTAATCCATAGATTTAACCCAAACAGGTACGACCACTACTAGTCAGACTCAACATGGGAGTACTATCAATGAAGGAGTAATACATATTCCCTAAAGCTCCAGGACTGACGCCTCAGCATCAGAGACAGTTTAGTGTCATAAACGGTACACTAGTAATATTGTGTCAAGAATGGGACCCTATCAGGTACTACGACTTCGGGCCATGGTTGACCTGGGAGTAATGACAATGAAGGGATATTCGAGATTCCCTAAACCTCCCGGCATGGAGCCCCAACGTCAAATTACTTAGTGTATTAGCTAGGACACCTATTGGTCATATAGGGAAGGGGTCTTACTTCTTTACAGAGATGTAGTTGGTGTATTCAACTGTGTTCTGTTTACTTCTGAGTATTTTTTATAGTACAGAGGTTCGGTTTTTTGTTTAGTAGCATATCAGCTTTCGTGGGATATTTAATGCAGAAAAACAGCAGCAGTACATAGCTGGGCGAATTGAGAGTTTCATGCCTTTGCTAAAGGTATTAAATCGATAGTTAACATAATATGGCGAGTGGAATTCGAACTCCGTTACAGCGATATCACAGCACGTTAAACATTACGCCTAATACAGATGTATACAGTTTCAAGTGATAATTTCTGTTTTATAACTAACTATACTTCGTAAATATTTATCTGGTTTCAAGTAATTAATAATATTCTTAAATAAACAATTATAACTTCAAGTAACTATTCTTGATACAAACAATTAACAGTTATATAATATCAAGTATTCCAATGTGTGTCAATGATTTATACACAAGTTGGCCGGTCCAATTACTGGGTGACCTGAAGGGTTTTTTTCAATAGCTACAACAGTGAGGTGTTATAGAGGGTGCTACTTCTTTTCCCTGTATTGTTCTACTTATCATTGAGCCATACCTTCTAATGCTGATAGTTAAGAGGGAAGGCATCAAGTACGATTTTTTATTCTTTGGTATGACTCAAGCTGGGATCGAACCCCAGGCCACTGGGGAAGACTATAACATCTATTTAAATGCAAGCATTCTACTTCACGCATAGTTTTTATTAATTGATTACAATAAATACTTAATAAACAATTACAGCTTCAAGTAACTATTCTTAATTCAAATAGTTTACAGTTATATGTATTTATGAACCTCTTCGTGCGATCAGGATGCGACACAAGGTCACTTTTTGAGGTAATTTTAACTGGCTTAGATTTGGAGTTTTCCTTCTTCTAGATCGGTTGTCATGACATGGCTAAAGAACTCAGTCTACTCTACTATTTACCCATAGCTGAAGAGAGAATTTTTGGATGCAAATAGCTTCGTCGAGGACTTGAACTCAGTACTCCATGTCCACAACCTTCGACGATAACCATGACACCTCAAGCGTCTCCATAATAACTTACATTTATATGGCATCAATCATTTCCCTCTTCTACTGATATTTTTAGAATATATCGGTTTGTCCCAAAGACGGAATCCTAACAGGCTCTTGCACTCCAGTTCAGAGTGGAGTTGTGAGTGATGGTACTTCACACTCTCAAGATATCCAGAAATGTAATGTTTTCATCGAATGCTATTTTTGTCATACCCAGCGAACCCCTGTTATAGTATTTGTTAGTATAGATAATATTAATGAACAAGACATACCGTAGAGGCATGTTTGGCTTACAAGGGAAGCATTTGAATAATGCTACCCGGTTTATTTAGCAAGAGCATTGCTAATCCGAAGGACGGTAAATCGTGTCATGACATCCCTCTTTCATTAGAACTTTAGTTCAAGCGGAGTTCACTGATGAAAGTTTTATGTACCAACCTTTTCTATAGGTTGTACTTTGTGGCAGGTTTTATGACACGACCCGATCAAGTGATTGTACCAGTTGGGGTGTTATCACTGGCCTGTGTTTTATGAGTAGGTCTGCATGTTACTTCAGATGGAGTGCTGATGCTGGTGTGTGTGTGTTGTGTGTTTCAGAAGGATGTATGTTTGGAGTATTGAGGATGGAGGTTCGGTGTGGTACGGGGATGTTTTATGGAGAGACATGTCTTATTAGAATTATTGATATCTTCCTTGAGATGTATGGCCTTTTTTGGTTTGTTTGGAGTGTTGCAACATACAATAAGAAAAACTTCATTTAAAACAAGACAAACAAGACAAACAAGGAACATCTAAAATTTTTTACAGCCTTTATAAAACAATAAAGCGTCAACTTGGATTTGAATGTTCAGAAGTTCGCCTTTACATGTAGTAAGCTTTGAAAGTGGTGGAAAGTCAGATGTTAAGAAAAATGGGGAAGGGCGGAAATTGTTTATAAAGAGTATTTATTCCTTTTTTTTTTCTTTCTGTTATGGTCAAGTAGTGGAACTAGCAGAAAAGTAGTTTCAGCTCTTTACGCGAGGGCGGATATTACTTCCCTCTTGATCACTAGCAGCGTCGAATCAACCGAAAAGGACATCGAAACGAGGTTAACGAAAGCATGGACAGCTATCAATAGGCTATCAACTATATGGAAATCAGACCTAACCGATAAAATGAAACGCAGTTTCTTCCAGGCAGCGGCCACATCGATATTGCTATATGGATGCACTACATGGACGCTAACAAAACGGCTGGAGAAGAAACTAGATGGCAATTACACAAGAATGCTGCGTGCAATCCTGAACAAGTCCTGGCAGCAACACCCCACAAGACACCAACTGTACGGCCACCTGCCCCCTATCACGAAAACTATTCAAGTTAGGCGAACCAGACATGCAGGACATTGCTGGAGAAGCAGAGATGAACTCATAAGAGATGTACTCTTATGGATCCCCACACACGGCTGCGCAAAAGCAGGACGACCAGCACGAACGTACATTCAGCAGCTATGTGAGGATACAGGTTGTTGTCCTGAAGACCTACCAAGGGCGATGAACGATAGGGAGGAGTGGCGAGAGAGGGTCAGGGATATCCGTGCTGCCAGCACGATATGATGATGATGATGATGATGATGATATGCTTCCTTTGGTCTCTTTTGTTCTCACTGGCTTGGTTCGCAAAATGTCGAGTTTTTATCCCTCCCAACCGGCTCCAAACTCGTCGCCCCACAATCCTTCTCATTTTTTGCGTGACCGCTTCCCATTGGCTACTTTATTTTTATTATTTTTCTTTTTTCCTGACTTCTAACTGGATGGGTGCGTGGAGGCGATGCGTAGCGACGCGTTTATACACTTTGTATGTGGCAGCCGACAAGTCAACATCCGGTTGGGAGTTTTATTGTTTATTCCTAAATCACCACAGATACCTACGGTTTCTGCGAAGAACCTGTCCTATGGGGTTTCAATGATGTAGGACTGTGGTTCAGTGAAGCCTTGTCTGACAACTGCGGGAGTCCACTTTCTTGTATCACGGTCTTGTACTCGAACCAGTTGTATTGTGCTTTGGTCAGAGTGAGGATATGCATGTTGATCATGCTGCTTTTTCTGCAACAACTGTCCATGGAGTAGGCAATCTTGAATTTCCTCTTTTCGGACATTGTTGTTCTTGCATTTTGTGGGGAGATTGCAGACCATCTTCTGATTTAATAATTGTTCTCCAGGGGATGGGATAACATGATCCATCGGGGTCGATCAGAGACACCGCAGACACATTTGTATGTCTCGTTTGCTTAGTATGACCCTCTTCATGGTTGCCTTGATGGTCTGCATGCATCGTCCCGCCATACTGTTCGATTGGGGGTATCTGGGAGAAGAAGTGATGTGCTCAAAATCCCATGCTTGGGTAAATTCTTTCAAACGCTGAGAGCTGAAATGTGACCTATTGTCGCTAATAAACCTTTCTGGGACTCCTTGTTCAGCAAAGATTTGCTTGGAAAGATTGATGACTTCCTGGCTGGAGAATTCCCGTAGTTAGCGGATGAAGGGGTATTTTGAGTAATAATCTACAATGAGGAGGTAATTATGCCTTTTAAATATTGAAAATATAAGTGGCCACGATTTGCCATGGTCGTTCTGGGATCTTATATGGCATGAGAGATTCAGCAGTTTGGGACTTCTGGTGTTCTTGATACGTGGCACATTTATGTATTATATTGTCGATGTCGCTGTTACTGCCACTCCAGAAAGCACAGGTCTTTGCCCTGATTTTGCATTTGTCGCTTCCTTAGTGACCATAATATATTTTTCCTATTATTTCGGGTTGCATTAATTCAAGGATCTATATCCTGTCACCTTTGAGAAATATACCATTCTCAATAGAGAGCTCGTCTCGATAAGACCAGTACGGTTGAAAGTTTTTATGTAATTCTCTGCGATATTCTGGCCAACTTTGAAGAATCCGTTCCCTCAACTCACACAATGTTAGGTCAGCATTCGTCACTTCACGGATCAGTGTTAATTTCTCAATTGAGAATTGCGTAAAGTCTACTTTGATGCCTAAATCCATGACTTCTTTGTTTTTTTTGGGGGGGGATCTGATTACTCCACCCGCCTTTAGTATCTCTTTGCCTGGTCGATATTTGATGACCATATCATATTCCTGGAGTCTTAATAGCACTCGTTGAAGTCGTGGAGGTGCTGCTGTTAGGTTCTTGAGGCAAATCATACCCAAAGGCTTGTGGTCACTTTCAACTTCGAATGAACATCCGTAAATGTATGTGCAACATCATTCATAGCCAAATACAACCATTAAGAGCTCCTGCTCGATATTGGCATAGCGTGGCTGTGTTTCGAACGGGGATTTTGAAGCAAAGGCTAGGAGTTTTCCTTCTTGAATTAGGGCTGCTCACAAGCCTCTAGACGATGCACCGACTTGTATTATGTACTTGTTAGAAGGGTCATAATAACGGAGTAGCATTTCTTTGCATATCAAGACTTTTATCTTTTGCAGCGACTTCTGGTGGCTATTGCTCCACTGGTAGTCAGAATCTTTTTATCAGGAGTTCCCTGAGGTTTGCTGTGAGGTCCAAAAGCCTAGAAATGAATGGTGCCAAGTTGTTAATGATTCCTAGTACCTTCTGCAGCTCTGTAACATTAGTTGGACTGAGTAGTGATTTTATTTCCACCATTTTTGTGGGATCTTGGTGCAACCCGTTCTCGTCGAAGATAGCACCAAATAGTCTGACTTGTTTTTTGTTAATTGCACATTTATCACTGATAAATATCAAGCCTGCAATTTGTGCTGTTTCCATCAACTTTCGTAAGTTGTGGTCGTGTTCCTCTTTTCCGATTGTAACATAATGTCCGAGGGATTTCGTTTTATGCCTTTGGCTTTAGTTAGGCTGAGAACCTTTCGGCTCAGTGCATGGGTTACTTAGCTGCAACATTAAGACAGGTGTTCACACGTGTGCGCGGGCGGAGCGGACGCGTCACTCAGAGATGTCACAATAGCCCGAGGTGGGAAACAGGGATACACAGTGCGAATGACGTCACGCACCGGAAGCGCGCGGAGGATTTTGGGAGATTTTGAAAAAGTCAGTTAGTTGAGTTGAGAACTGCCTCGGAAGAAAAAGACTCGCATGAGATGGGGAGCAGATGAAAAAGCCAAAATAGAAAGATTGTGCCTCTCTCTCCTGATGTCGAAAAACCTTTTAACTCAAAGGTAATAAAAAGTTTCTTACCTGAACTGAGAAGTCGTAAGTGTTTTTCGTGTTCCGAGATTCCTATGTTCTATGTTATATATATATATATATATATATATATATATATGTACATCCCATATACATTTCGCGTATTCATGTATATGGCAATGGTACACGCCGACAATTGCGTCATCGATCAACGCTAAAGCTCCAGTGCACTTTTTTATAGTTATGTCCATCCTCTGTTGCAAAGTATCTTTGGACATAACCAGTCCAAAGGGCATTTTTTAGAAACAATATCTTCCAAGAGGTGAGTTGAAGGTAGTCATTTGTGATTACCTGCCAGGCTTGACGGACCAGTAGCCATTTTTTGAGTCTAGCTTAGAGAGGGGTTTAGCGCCGGGCAGTTTGTGGGAATGTTCCTCCATGGTTGGGGTTTTGTAGTGACAACGTATGATGTCCTTATTTAGATCTTTTGGTATTGTATTCTCATATACATGTTCATGCAGGAATACATATATATATATATACTGGATACATACTGACGCAATGAACAACAGACGCAGGAAGACTACTTTAATAAAATTTACCTCTCACCCCACTGCAAGTGCTCGAAAAGCTTGTGTGGGGTTTTACTGTGAGAGGGAGCTGGAGACCGAACACAAACTGTAATATTTTGACCCCACTGTTATGGCCGTCAGCGTTGTGTCTTTTTTGCTCTCCATGGCTGCCCAACCGGAGGCCCTAGGGTCCACTCTGCTGGGCGCTGGCTCCCCCTACTGCACCCCATCAGCATCCACTCTGGACCCCAACTCATCAGGGCACAAATGGCCCCTTCGGCCCGATGTGGCCCTCCCCACCACATCTCACTCCAACTGTCTGCAACTCCACTGGCTCGTCGAACTCAACTGAGTTATATAATCGTTCGATGCCCACTCGATCTTTGAAATCGAATGTTTAATCGTCATCAAGCAGAAATAACTGTCATGCAGTTCAGAGGTCACTCTTTTCCGGTGCGTCAGTCTGTGAGAGTATCATGGGATTTTTTAGCTTGTCCCATTTTGTTAGCCAATTTCCGCCCACGCGATTTCCTCTCATAACTGCCATTAGAATGTGTCACTTCCTTCCGGTGCATCACATTGAATGGCATTTTGGGCCGGGTCGAAAAGTCAAAATACAACATTGGGTCTAAACATAGACGAAATTTGCCGTTTCTCTTGCGCACATACTCAATGTTGTTAACCCAATCCATTAGTTCATCAACTTTATATATTATTCCTTGGGATACCATTTCATCCAGTTCTGCCTTTATTTTGTCCCTCATGTGGATGGAGCATTTCCTGGGCACATGAACTATCGAATGGTTATTTGGTCGAAGTACGATGTGGCCCCATTCATTTGGCCTTGTGCTAAATCGAAGTAAAGACCTTCGTAAATTACTACGATGTGGTACTCCCCTGCAAAGTTACCAATCCAATCAAATTGATCCAGGTATGCTTCTTTAAGATCTTTCGTGGAGTTGTTGGGAGTATCGTTAGAAGGAGTAACTGGGGCACATGTTGCAGAATTGACCAAAGCACACTTTGTTCTCTGGATCGAACAGTGTAAGTTAACCAGTTTTAATACCCCTATTCCTACTATAGCAGGTCCCTTGGAAGTCATTACGAAGAATTTAAAGCACCTTCATTCACTCCTGTAGGCATATTGAATTTGTACGGATCCTTTTCGTGGGATACTGGATCCGTTGCACACCCTAAGTACTGCAGTTTCTTTCTGTTGTGCCAGGACGTGGTCGTTCGTTCCGGTCCACACATTTCGGAAACATTTGCTAGAATGTGTGAAAAGAGGAGGGTATTTCCCTCCGTACCTGAGTCCACCTTAATTTTTAATTCGTGTTCACCTTTCGTATTTGCTGATATGATGTTCATTGTAGCGAATACCTCTGACTGAGAGTTATTTTTTCCGTGTTCTTTCATCAAATAAAAGATATCTTCTCGAAGTCGTCAGCTACCTGGTCTTAAACGCTCGTTGAGTTCTAATAGTTTTTATACGAAATGCAGTACCGGTGAGAATGTTTTGTGTTTGATAGACCAGTTCGTCTGTGGCTGCCCACCAGTTGTTTTCTTGACATTTTTGTTGTGGTACATCTTAACTCAGTGGTTCTTCCATCTACATGCAGAACAAGTGCTTCTTGGGTAATTCCCATTTTGATGGTTACGTGGTGCCTTCAATAGATTTCCTGGTTTTTTTTGTACAGGCATTTAAAATTATTGTAGACTTTTGAAAATTCAGTATGTTATTGCTATACATCTTATGAGATGACTGACCAATTTTTTATTATTTCAGGAACAGCTACAGCAGGAATTGGATTTCACCCTACTAAAGCCTGATTTTCACAGCTGGTGAATTTCAAAAAAGCAATCTGGACGTGAGGACACTTTAGAAGAAAAAATATGCAATAAAATTCTGATTTAAACTTGGAAAGAATGCCACAGAAACGTATGAAATGCTTCAGACTGCTTTATGACCATTTTGCATGAATCGAGCATCAGTTTTTGAGTGGCATAAGAGATTCAAGGAAGGGAGGGAGTCTGTGAGGGATGATGAGAGGTGTAGGAGGAGTAAGGAAGTCAATACACCAGAGTTGATTGGCCAAAGGGTAAGGGTTAGGGTTACTCTGTTGAGGTTTTAAGGGAGTTCAGGGAGAGATTCCGTGGGAAGATGCCAGCACTCTTCAAATTGGGTCAGTGGCATTTCCACCAGGACAATGTACCAGTGAACAACTCCATCCTTGACACTGACAATTTGACCAAGATGGGCTTCAAGACAGTTCCTCAGCCTCCCTATTGCCCAGACCTTGCTCCCTGTGACTTTTGGTTATTCCCTAAGCTCAGAGGCTGTCGTTATGAGACAATTGAGAAGATGAAAGAGGCTGTGACGATGGCCATTGACATGCTCACACAAGAGGACTTCAACGAGGCCTTCCAGAAGTTGTTGGAACGGTAGAACAAGTACATTGCAGCCGGAGGAGATTACTTCGAAGGGGACTAGAGTTTCACATGTGTATTATCAATAAAAGTCCCCATAGGAAAAAAGTCTGGAGACTTATTTAATGATCCCGGTAAGTCCACATTTCCCACCATTGTCTGTATCCTCAAGTCTACGCTTTATTGCACTTATTTGACGGTCGCATTTCCTTTGCAGTTCGCCCATTTGTCTCATATTGAAGCCTCCAAGCTCCTATACATTTTTAGTACTTCTGGCATTGCCTCGTTTTTCTGAATAGCTGCTTTTTGTAATTCTGGGTATTTTTTCCGGCAATAGTCTGGTCAATTTCTCATTCTCCAATCTCACATTCATCTCTGAACTTGCATTTTTGTGCTTGAAGCCTACATCTCGCCGGAAAATCATCAATATTCTCTGTTTCTTTCTGCGAGTAATTTTCCGAGTAGAAGCGTGCAATCCGAAAGTTAATTTGTGGCCCTGTTTGCTCTGGAAACTTCTCCCAAATCACCGCTGGATTTCGTCTGTCAGCCTCGTTTCCAAACGACCAAG